>QLOH01001002.1:0-191848 GCA_026901365.1 Sesbania bispinosa
CTTCTCCCTTCCACTCCTGTTGTCACTTCTAATTATTTGCACCGTGCCGATTGATTAAAAGTATAGGAATACGTGGAATATAATAATACGCTACCACCCTTTTGATTCTTCCAAGCTGCTGTACTTAATGAGTCATAGGTATGTTTTCAAGATTGATTGATAAATCACTTTAGTATATGGGCTGAATTTTATGGGAGAATGAAACTTGCAGATTTGGTTCCAACGACCAGAATAAGGATTTAGCGATTTCTATTAATTCATTGCTCTGATTGAATCAAATGCTTGATAATTCCAAAAATATTGTGCAGCGACAGTTTGCGAGAAAACGAAAACTTTATAATTTCACGGGGAGAAAAAGGGTTTATCCATCACGTGATCTTTTTATTTTCTAAATTTAATCAGGGTCATTGTAATCCAACGGTTATTATTATTTGTTCTCATTTCTCATTATAACAAAGTGTTCTCATATGATACGTCCTCAAGTGAAGGTAAATAAAATAGATGTACATTATAATTGTTTACTAAAAAACACATTATAATATATATATATATATTATAATTGTTTACTATAATTGAGAGTGAGTATTGTTTATATAGGTAAACAAAATAGATGTACATTTTAACACTATAATTTATAAGATAAAGTGAAGAGACACATTAGAATATGAAACATTCTCAATTTCATTTTTAAGTGACAAATGAAATTTAGCCTCATTTTTAAAGTAAAATAGTTACATATTCCACCCACTCATTAAACATAGTAAACAATGCCCGTAAAAAAATAAAAATAAGCTCACAAAGTTTAAATACTGTTAAATTGAATAATTAATAGAATGGTTAATTTTTTTATAAGTAGTTATATTATAATTATTGCTTGTATTAAATTCAAAGTTCAAGTGAATTTTACATGTGACAGACACACACAGATAATATATATATATAAATTATATTAAATATAACATTTAATAATATTATATTTAAGTTTATTTTACTTTTATATATATAGAGAGGTTTATTATATAATATTAAATATAGTATTTATTATTGTTGTTTAGTTCTATTTTACTTATTATTATACTAAATATATTATCAATACTATATATATTTAATGCTATTATGTTTAATTCTATTTCACTTATTTAGATAAATAGATTTATTATATTAAATGTTAATATTAAATATAATATTTAATATTATTGTCCAGATCTATTTTATTTATTATTATATTAGATATAGTATTTAATTTTATTGTTCCCGAATATTTTACTTAATATATTATATTAAATATATTATTTAATATTACTATATTGAAGTCTATTTATTGTGATTTATCATTTTTTTTTAACTTTTAACTTATAGAGATCCTCCTACCTCCTCTTCTCATTGCTATTATTATAATTATTACTATCATTGTCTATATAATAGCATATCGGGTAAATATGATATTTAATATTATTATTTTGGACTATTTTATTTACTATATTATATTAAATATAATATTTAATACTATTGTTTAAGTCTATTTTATTCATTATTATATTGAATATACTATTTAATTCTATTGTTTTGGACCATTTTACTTAATATATTATATTAACTATATAATTGATATTACTATATATTAAAATCTATTTATTATGGTTTATCATTTTTTTTAAATCAAATACATTAAAAGTGACATTAAAAATAATGATTGTTAAAGTGTGTCTGGGATAAATTATAGAAAAATCGAAATTTTAGTTTATTGAGATTCTCCTACCTCCTATCCTTATTGTTATTATTACAATTATTACTATCATTGTCTATATATATAATAGCATATTGGATCTTAATTTTAATTAAAATTCTTCATAGAAGAAATGATAGATTATTTTAAAAATATATTTTTACATGAAAAATTGTTATATATTATTTAGGGAAAAGAGTATAAAATCACTTTGAACTTTTGTCCTTTTGCAAATAGGCACTATGGATCTTTAATTTGTCTCAATTAACCCCTAAATTTTTATCATTATTACAATAGGTTCATTCATTAATATAGTTAAATAATTACCATAATCAATCTCAATCTTTCGAGTTTTTGTGTTTCAAATATTAAAAAAACATAAAAAGAGTAAAATTTACATTTTTTTATTCTTGAATTATGTCAAATTTCAAGCATATTTAAAATTTTAAAAGTGAAATATAACAATGTGTTTTTTTTAATTTAGAGTTTTTTTATTTTATTAATTTTTGGAACTTTATTTTATATAATTTCAATATTTTAAACACAATTTTGAAGGGTTGAAATTATATTTGTTAATTTTTTAACTTCATGCTAATGAAATGACATATTGCAATAATGATGAAAGTTTAAGGATTAATTAGGACAAAATAAAAGTTCATGGTGCCTATTTGCAAAAAAGTAAAAGTTAAGGGTGTTTATATACTCTTTTCTCTATTATTTAATAAATGTTTTTAAACAAAGAGTCATCTATTTCAAAATAATAATTATATGTAATAAAGTTTTTTTTTTAACCACAGGTATCCTCCACTGGAGGCAATCCTCTTCGAGCCGGAACATCCACATCATGGTGGGGCTGAGGATTTTTTCCATCCAGACCTCTTCGAGCCGGAAAATCCACATCATGGTGGGGCTAGCTCTCCCGGCGAGGATTTTTTCCATCCAGAAGACTCGAACCCGAGACCTTGCTTAAGGGGAATCAAGCATGTATGACTTGAACCAACCCCGTTGGTATATGTAATAAAGTTTATTTACATTACATTGACACTGTTATATATCTCATTCACTTATTAAAATTGGTACAGTAAACCTTGTAAAGACAAGCTCATAAAATTTAAATACTGTGAATGAATATTTTAAACTTTTCCTAGGGCGCATTATAGAAAAGCTGAACTTTTAATTTATTGAGATTCTCCTACCTCCTATCCTTATTGTTATTATTACAATTATTACTATCATTGTCTATATATATATATATATATATATATATATATATAATAGCATATTGGGCCTTAATTTTAATTAAAATTCTTCATAGAAGAAATGATAAATTATTTTAAAAATATATTTTTACATGAAAAATTGTTATATATTATTTAATAAATGTTTTTAAACAAAGAGTCATCTATTTCAAAATAATAATTATATGTAATAAAGTTTATTTACGTTACATTGACACTGTTATATATCTCATTCACTTATTAAAATTGGTACAGTAATCCTTGTAAAGAAATAAAAATAAGCTGATAAAATTTAAATACTGTAAATGAATAAATTTTAATACTTTTGTAACTTTGTAAAAAAAAAACGTGCAAGATGCTTATTATTTTGATTCAATTCTGTCAATTACATTTGAATTTTGCTATATAATGCAATGAAAGGTTAGAAATTAATTAAGTTGAGGTGACAATAATAAAATTGATATTTTTATAAAATGGTAAATAAATATATTTTATAATGAAGGAATAATGTCAATTAACACTTTAAAAACCACCAAATGGTTGGAGTGAATATTTTTGTATATAAAATTATTCTATTTTTTAAACAATCCAAATTAATCATTATCAACCATTTCGCTAGGGATTAAAAACATATCTAATAAGAAATATCATGCATTAAAAACACACCTAATAAGGACTAATTTAGGGTGATTTTATTAAAAAAGAGGGACTCAACACTCCGATTTTAAATCATTTGGACTAAATTAAAATTTAATTTATTTTATAGGGACTAAAAATATATTTTGCCTTAAATATTTTTTATAGTATTTCATATATTATTTGTAATAGATATAATATTTAATATGGTAATAATTATACTCATTAGGGTAATTGTAATGGATATCTCTTATAGTATAGTATTCTATACAATATGTTTAATAAATATAGTTTTTAATAGATTGTTGAAGTTAATTTTTTTTTTTTCGGTGTACAAGGAAAGCAATGAGGTTTGAACCTAGAACCTCAAGCTAGGTGGTGTTAATTATCAGGTACTATTACTATCACTAGTTATCCAGGTTAGCATGCTTGGTCTTGGAGAGTATTTGCCACCTAGCTTGCCGAATGCACCAGAACGAGTACCAATATGTGTTGACTGTTTGTACTCTCACCTGCCACTGTATTTGAATTGATGATTGCCACATTGTGAATTTTTTTGGCAATAGGATTGGTCACTTGGCAAGATTCATGTAAAAGCATAAATCTCACTGCTCAGAAGAGAAACAACATATTGGATATCAAAGAATTTGTGTGCAGTAGGCAGGTTGGGTACATGTAAGATGATGATTTCTTTCACCCTTGAAAAACATTAGCTGGGCATAAGAGCAATACATGATCTGCTGTTGCTTGTTGACTACTAAATACAACTATATGAAATAAGTTCAATGTTGGGGATGATCTTTTGAAATAAGCATGCGTTGGCTGCTTCCTGGTGAAAGAATTCACCAGAAACGTCATAGGGGCAATTCAGGTCACTATGACAGGATCTTCTTCCAAAGTTCTAAGTTTGCAGCTTTGATCTTTCAGGAGTTAAACGAGTATACTGAAATCAGCATTGTGGCAAAATCAGCTCTAGAAAAGAATTTTGACAGAAATAGACGGGGAAGACATCCATATGGATAGTCACATAATAAGATTTGATATTAGTGAAAGCTTTATGAGGCAGCATGAGTTTAATTTTCTCTACTATTTTCTTCTATTGTTTTAGTTGTTCCTGTTTGGCCAAATGAAAGCTCAAAATCATCAAACTTAGTTACCCTAGCAAAGAATAGTTTAATCAGTCCCTACTTAAAATATAGTTGAGAAAAAAAGGAAAGAATAAATAACATTGCTAATAAGCGTAAAAACTTTCCAAACTAAAACATCAAATAAGGAATAAACAATATTCATAATGTCTTGCTGTCTTCTTTTAGTTTTTACTTTGTTACCAAAAAACCAATTTTTATAATAGTTTGCTTTAGTGTGCGTGACATGAAGAGTGTGTGTCGTAAAACTAGCTGAAAGTTGAAAAGGTAGCTGATTTGATTGAATGTGTTTGGTAAGACAGCTGAAAATGGTAAAATGACATACAAGGATATCATTAATTATTAAATAATGATAAGTGGGGGTGGTTGGGGGATAAACTTGTAATTAGAGTGTGTTTGACTTGCCATTTTAGCTAGTTGAAAGTTGAAAATAGTAGCTGAAATCATTTCAGCAGTGTTTGGGAATGTAACATTTTTGGTAACTACAAGCTTTTCTTAAAAAGTTACTTGGGGTAGCTTTTTTAAAAACGCTCCAATTTTCAGCTACTAGCTGAAAATTAATTACAAGTTTAACCCTCGACCACCCCCACTTATAATTATTTAATAATTAATGTTGTCCCTAAATGTCATTTTACCATTTTCAACTAGTTTTACCAAACACATTCAATAATTTTTCAGCTTTCAGCTAGCTTTAAGCTTTCAGCGAGCTTTTCAACTTTAAGCTAGTTTTAAGTTTTCAGCTAGCTTTTCAGCTAGTTTTATCAAACACACTCTTAATTTTCAACTATTAGCTGAAAATTGGAGCTTTTTTAAAAAAGCTACCTCAAATAATTTTTCAAGAAAAGCTTGTAGCTACCCAAAAAAAGCTACCTTACCAAACACTTTCAGCTACTAATTTTAGCTTTCAGCTAACTGAAATGGCTTACCAAACACATACTGATTTGATTGAAGGTGTTTGGTAAAACTAGCTGAAATGGTAAAATGACAATACAAAGATATCATTAATTATTAAATAATGATAAGTGGGGGTGGTTGAAGGATAAACTTGTAATTAATTTTCAGCTAGTAGCTGAAAATGAGAGCTTTTTTTTTAAGAAAAACTACCTCGAGTAGATTTTCTTGAAAAGTAGGAGCTACAAAGAAAGTTACCTTACCAAACACAGCTGAAATTGTTTTAACTACTAATTTCAACTTTCAGCTAGCTGAAATGGCTTATCAAACAAACTCGGACAATAAGATAACTTGTAGATAACTTATTTAACTACTCCCTCGGATCGGATCGGATCTGATCTTTTTATAAGACATTCTTGAAAAAATTTGTTTCTATCATTTTTTATAAAAACCCTTTACAAAGATTTAGAAACATTTATTAGTTTTTTTCTCAATATCTTTCATAATGAATGAACTTTGTAGTTTTCAAGATTTTCAATATTTGATTATTGTGGAAAATTGACTAGAGATTAATATTAAATAGGGATAAATTTGATTGTTAGTTAAGATTTTAAAAAAATAATACATTAAAACATGTTTGCTTAATATACATGCTTGAATAAAAAAGAATCTTATAAATACGATGAGAGGAAATAACATAAAAGTGTTTGGTGAATAAATTTACTTTACTAGCTTGTAGTTTATAAACTAGTATGTATAGTAGTTCAATGAGACATTATTTATTTGTCTTGATATTTTGTTATTGCATAAGTTTCAAGTTAAAAAATATATACTTTTTTTTATTTAAAACCTATAAATTATATTTATAAATAATAGATATCATCACTTATCAAGCTGAAATTTTCCCTTTGTAATGTGAAAAGATTATGAGTGTGTTTGGCTTGCCATTTCAGTTAGCTGAAAGTTGAAAATAGTAGCTGAAACTATTTCAACAGTGTTTGGGAAGGTAACTTTTTTGGGTAGCTACAAGCTTTTCTTAAAAAGCTACTTGGGGTAGCTTTTTTTAAAAAGCTGCAATTTTCAGCTACTAGCTGAATATTAATTACACATTTAGCCCTCAACTACCCCCGCTTATCATTATTTAATAATTAATGTTGTCCTTAAATGTCATTTTACCATTTTCAACTAGTTTTACTAAACACATTCAATAGACACATTCAATAGTTTTTCAGCTTTCAGCTAGCTTTTAAACTTTCAGCTAGCTTTAAGCTTAATTTCAGCTAATTTTTCAGCTAGTTTACCAAACACACTATATATATATATATATATATATATATATATATATATATATATATATATAAAAGAAGGTAATGATTTTCATCTTAAATAATATTTACTATTGTAATAGAAATATTTATGGTTTAGGGTAAAGGTAAAAAAAAAAGTTTGAAATTATATATGAAACAATCTCTTTATCATGAAAGAATTAGAATTCATAAATATGGGTAATAATTTTCACTTTAATTTAATTTAAGATATACAATATCAGGAAAAATAATAAAATCATATTGTAAAAATTGTTCAAAATGTAAAATTAAAATTATTACATTAATTATAAATGATAAAATCATGTATATTTTAGAAACATATTGATGGTAAAAAAGTATGTCAATATCATATGTATTTATCTAATGAGTTTAATTAGTATACACAGTGTAAAATTATTTTATTTTACACGGTCATCCAATAATATGTTGACACATTATTTAACGAGTATGATATCTCATGTGTTATTAAACTCAATAAATAATGTGACAACAAATCTTTGGATTCCGTGTGTATATATATATAGGAATTAATAATTATACACTATCAGTGTAAAAAAGTTTTACACAGACATCCAATGATGTGGTGCCACATCATTTAATGAATTTAATAGTACATGAGATGTCGTATTCATTAAATGACGTGGCAATATATCATTGAATGTATGTGTAAAACGTTTTTACATTGACAGTGTATAGTAATTGAACTCATATATATGTGTGTGTGTGTGGGTGGGGATCAACTTACTCCAGGAGTAACTCTTGGCAAAGTTACTCCGCTTAATAACTCTTTGTAAACATTGAATTTCATTAATCCAACCGTCATATTAAAAGTTTTCATTAAGTAGATCAAGCCTACAAAATTTCATAAAATTTAAAAATTATTTGATATTTCATCAAATCATTTTAGTTTAACGTACAATATACTTTTAAAAATATAAGTAAATATTAACTCTAAGATCACATACCTATGAATGTCCAATTGATCTAAAATTTGGTGTGCATAATCATCATATTAATATCACATTATTTAACGGTTAGATTTGTTAAATTCACATTCTACAGAGTTATTAAGCGGAGTAACTTTGCTAGAGTTACTCCTGGAGTAAGTTGATCCTCACCCATATGTGTGTGTGTGTATATATATATATATATATTGGAGGGTTCAAATTACACCAAGTCTTACATCGTTGAATAACTCTAAAATATATCATTGTATTAAGTAATCTGTCGTTGGATTGAAAGTTATTATCATATAGATCACATATATAAAATTTCATATTAATCCAACATCATTTGATATGTCACTAAGATGTCTCAAGATTAACGTCATATATACATTTGAAATATATGAAAAAAAAGCACCCATTTTATTTTCAATTTATTGATGTTCAAATTTGATTAAATTTAACACAAATAATCAAGATGGTGAATAAATATAATTCAACAGTTGGATTACAAAAAATCACATTAGATCTAAAGTTATCAATGGTGTAAGACTTGGATGACAATATGGGTACCCTCTGGGCAGGGTACTATAGTGTCTGTCCCTATACCCGCGTTTTTTCAAAAAAACCCGTATTCACGCTCATACCCGCATGGGCAGCCCCCGTACCTGGGCACCTATATGCCCATACTCGCGTCCGTTACTCGCAATTTAATTAAGTGACAATATGTTAGTATTCTAAAACACAACACAAGATCTAATTTTTAAAGTTTTTATTAAATATTACAATATTATTTCACATCACGCTATTTTATCAACTATCATGTGTCAAGCATTCTTCAAGATTTACAAAAAATGATTATTAACACAATTAATCGTATATTATAAAGTAAAAAAACACAAATAGATAGTTTTAAAAATATATTTTTAGTGTGTAATATATTATATATATCAAATTTTAAAATATGTATAAATATATTAGGTATTTTAATAAAATTAATATATATAATTATATATGGTATTATTTATTTAATAATTCAATTATTATATATGAGTGCAGGTATAGGGCGGACTGGGCATCATAGTGTCCATATACGCGCTCGTTCCCATGAAAAAATGCGAGTTATTACTCGTACCTGCACTCATACCCGTTATGCGGGCCCATTGTAGATACCCATAGGATTTTGGCTCAATTGTCATCCTTACTCTAATATCAACAACAAAATAATTAAAATTTGAGTAATTTTGAATGTTTCAAATGTAAAAGACGTTTAATTAAAAAATTTTATATATTAAGTATTTAATCAATATGTTTTCAAGTAGCACGTGACATATGAATGATTAATTTTTTTTTAATATAAAGGATTAATAATTTCTTTTGAATATGATATTCCGATCAAGATAAAGTGTTAACAAATTATAGTGTCTAAATATGGATAAAAAATATGAAGGATTATTTTCTTTTGAATATAATATTTTTTAAAAATTATTGATTTAAAGGGATTTTGTTGATACACTAAAAAAATATAGTGTATACACATAAATAGAAACATATATAAAAATTAATATATTAAATTAATTTATTAGTTTTAAAATTAAACATGTTATAATTTATTAAGAACACTATTTTTTTAAATTATAAAATATATGTTAAATTAGTATCAGGATTTTTAATAATATTTTTTTAAAAAAATGTATTCAATTAGAGATATTTAATCGGTTGAAACAATATAATGTATATACAAAATAATTGATAAAAAAAATTTAAATTTAAACATGTAATTATAATATATAATATATGATGTAATAATTTTAAAAGGGAAAATCAATAATAATACTAATAATAGTAACAGAAATATTAATAGCATTTTTGTTAAACAAAAATAATTGTATTAATAGAGAGTAAAAGATGTAGTGTACCAAAGTTAGGATGGAAGATAATGAAGGGCTATAAACCCATCCAAAATGACAAGTCCATGAAGACAACCTACACACACTCTTAGAAATGTATTTGTGCACTTGAGCCAACGGTTTTAAATTTAAATTTTAGCATAATTGATTGAGATGTTAAATAAATCCAACAAAAAATATATATAACATTCCGATCCCATCACATTTTCAGATTTCTCTCCCTATCTCTTTCTTTATCAATCTATCTTATCTTGCATGTTGTATGGCTGTGAAAATAACATTTCTCTAATTGATTCATGAAAAAGCGTTTTCCATTGCTTGCAATCTCGCCCTAACCAAAAAAGGAGTAGTTTGGAACTCCAAAATTTGCAAGAACTGAGGCTCACCATACCTGAGTTGATTGCCTTGAAAACCAAAATCCGACCAGCGATCATCATAGTGTTGGCTGTCATAGTGCCACACACACCAAGGGATATTTATTTTGAGTCCAGGACGGAGGTCCTCAACGGCATGGTTCACCCTGTACATAAAAGCAGATGCACTAAAAGAGATTTCAGAAGGCATCTGGTACGGGCATTTGAAACTTAATGTCTTGTTGTTAATGGGGACAAGCTCCTCAGAAATTGTTACTAAACCCAACTGGGCTTGAGAACCTACAAGAGCTGTAGGGCAAGGAGAGAGCTTGATTCCAGCAGCAGCAAGTTCATTGCCAACAGAGAAAAGAACTGACTGACATAGAGGCAGAGCTCTTTTATCAGAATGAAAAGGCTTCCCAAGAATATTATTGATTTCAAGAAAAGTGCGCTGATCGATCGAAAGCCTCTCTCTGGGACCATACCCTATACAAGCGGTTGAGGGTCGAATGCCAAAGGGAAGATCAGGTTGAATCTCCTCAGGAAAATTCCACCAAATGGGATCATTCTCAGCTCCTTCCAGAGCTGCAAACATTCTAGAAACACAGCCAGACAAGGATAGTTCTGGTAAAGTGGCTGTGTGGCAGGAGAAACACGTCCGAACCAACCACCGACATAGTGTGGTCGATCAAGCATCCTAAACTTGATATCACGACCATAGGGAACATGAGTGTTGCCGAAACCTGCCAGATAGTGAGCAAGAAGAACAGGGATCTTGAGATCCAAAGCGGCAACAGACTTAATAAAATATTCTTCCTCCCAGGAAGTAAGACAACCATTGTCATGATGGAGCTTGAGGAGGCGCGCATATGTCACCGTAGCGCAGAAGTAAGCAAAAGCACTCTCAGGTACACGCCGAGAGATGAGTGCATAACAGAGATGATCTCAGGAAGAGCCTTGCAACTGGAGAAAACATACTCTGTGTTCGGCATGGCTGTCATCTCTGTCCCAGCCATCCCAGGGGTCCAGAGCGGATCATTCTTTTCAAGAGTGCTTTGGGTGGCGAGGAAACGAGGGCAAGGAGGAGCGCCTGTCGGAGGGGGAAGACGAGTAGGAGGTTGTTGGCCACGACCGCCTTGACGGTTGTTGTTGCGCCGGCGCTGCCGACCAGGGCGAGGTGTGGAAGCTTGGCCTGCTGGAGCGCCAAGGATACTGGCGGCATTGGGATATTGATAATTTGCCATCGGATGCAGCAACTTAAGACGAAGGGAGAGAAGTTGAAAAGGGTAATGTAAGTAAGCAAGAATAGCCTTTTAGTTTACCGTGTGCAAAATTGATTTTGATAATAATGAACCATCATTTATTGTGTGTGTAGCCTCCTATCTATTTTGTAAATCCCACGTAAAACTCCTTTATTTTCAAAACTTACACAAAACTCCTCCAACTTTAAAAGGACATTAAATTAAAACCCAATTTTCCATGATAACTGTTAGTCAATAGTCAACAATTATCTTTTATATTAAATTGACCAAAATGCCCTTACTAATTATGGGTTTTTTTACTACATAAAAATCTCTTATAATGCTTCATATTTTTTGAGAAGAAATCTATTCCCAAAGCACCAACAAGGTATAAAACCAGCAATAACACAACTGCCCAATAGTAAAGGTACATGTAAACCATGGTACCCAACAAGGTATAAAACCAACTTCACATAAGAATCCATACAAAACATCAATTGTAAACAGTGACAAGGACTTCTATTTCATCACTAACAGTAGAAAACTAACATTACTGCAAAAAAAAAAAAACAAAAACTGTCTAAACAGAACAACCACAAAGCAAATTATAGTTTCTTGAGCCTCCTTTTTAGGAACGTGGTTGATTTGCCTCTTGTGAGTATTTTTGCGCTCTTTGTTGAGAACCTTGTTGATTTTGTTGCATTCCATTCTTCTATAATAAAAGGAATAGTACAATAGTAAAAAATGTGAAATAGTAGCATGCATAATTACATCAAGGACAACAACTTTTGTTAATAAATACTACCTTGCTTTTCTTCTCCATCATCTTAAGCTTGAGCTTTTGTTGGGCAGACATATTAATTTGTTTGTGACATTCTTTGCGATGATGTTGTAGTTGAACCCTACAAATATAACAGTAAGAGTCATTGGAAATTATATAAACAAGAATAGTAAATGATAAGACAACAAGTCTACATGTGCTCTAGTAGTTCGACTTCTCTTTGCTTTTATAGGAGCCCATTGGGAACTCCTTGAGTTATGACCAAGCTCTCAACAATTTTTGCATCTCACTGTAGATAATCCTTTTTCTAATTGTAGAAGGGGTTGGTTCATTTTTAGCTTTCTTCCTATTCTTTTTTGGTCTTCCAGGAAATCTTCTCAATGGAGGTGCCAAAATATAACTTTCTAATAGATCTTCAACACTTGGCAAAGTTGTATCATAAGATCTGACAAAAGCAATGTGACTGTAGTAAACATCCACATAATCCTCAATTTTAGCTCTTTTATAACGAATTTCTGCTGTTGTATGTATGCATGGCAATCCGCTAATTTGCCATTGAGTGCATCCACATGTTTTTCCTTGCAATTCAACCACATGCCTATTATTTCCGTCATTAACCTCATATTGGTCTCACCGACATCATAAACAATACATGCTCTACTCTCTATGTTAATCACAGATAATTCCTTAGCAATTTTTGGTAGAACTTTCTCTATGCAAGTACAACCTATTTCATACCTTTTTTGCCACCTAATCATCAATTTAATTCTCATCTCATCTAGTAATATGAGTGGAGGTTTATCTCGCAACTTAATTGACCCATTGGTTGAAGGATTTACACATGTTGTTAGTTACATGAGGACTTTTTTTATACTGGATCAAAATTAGCATGTCTAGACCATGCATCAACCGGTGTTTCCGTGAGATATTTGGCAGCATTGTTATCAACCTTTCTCATCTTTTCCATGGCTTCCTTGAACTGTTTCTCACTAGGAGCAAAGACAGTTGCCCAAAAGTAATCTCTAAGCATTACATGTGGGTACCTAGCCTTAAAATTATTGAATAGATGTTTTGCACAACATCTATATATGCCATGCATGTGGGAATACTTGACTCACAGCTTGAACTAAGCCCTACAAAATTATATATAATTAGTATATACACATAATTAAAAAATATTACAAATACAATAGAGTTGGTTTTTTTTACCTTTTGTCTGTCACTCATGAAGGTATACTTATTCCCACAATTGGTATCACCAATGACATCATGCAACAACTCAAGAAATCACAATCAGTTGTCCTCTTAAGGTCCAAGAATCCCTTTAAAATGTTTTAATAATGACAACCAATCAAGGTTTACTTGAAAAAATTCTGAGTTTTAAGGACTAATGATTTTGTTTGAGTAAGTGTTCAGAAGATACAGGAAAGCTTCTGCAGAAGATGTGATTCAGCAGCAGAAGAAAGAAATGAATTCCACTTACTTAAGAAGATAAGGTTCAGATTTGAGGAGAATGACAAATCTGTGAAAGAGAAACATAAAGCATGTTGATAAAATCATGAGAAGATCCTTCACAGTCCAATGAATTCTCCAGAAGATGAGAACAGCCCCCTCATAAGAAGAAATCATAATAAAATTCCTTTAGAAGGAAGATTCATTCTTGTAAAAGGAAAAGAAGCATATCACAGGTTCCCAAGCATCAAGATATATTTAAATAACCCTCACTAAGGTTTAAAAAGATGTTTAGAAGATAGAAGCTATTCCTGAAGAAGAACCTGGAAACATACATTCTGTAGAAGAAACAGAACATATAAAACAAAGTGATTTTTTCACCTTCTGAGGTTAAAGCTGCAGAAACTACCTAAAAATATTTTCCATTGAGCAAATTAAGGATTTTAAGAAGATCTGTAAGAAGAATGCACTTCCAGATGTACTGCAGAAGAAAGATGTGCTGCAGAAGATGCAATTAATGCAGAATTCAAATAAGTCTTCTTCTTCTCTTCTTCTTGTGATTCAAGTAGGCTAGCTGACTCTAAAATATGTGAGAATATTATAATGGAGAGGTTTATCATGTCTACAGAAGAAAAGTCCTGAGAAACAGCCCAAAAACAGCCTGCAGAAGAGATCCTGCAGAAGAAAGGGTTGGTCAAAGTGACAACTGTAAAGCTGCACATGTTGCAGCTGAGCTGAGATAGGGACATGACTTTGAGCACAGCTGGATGCCCAACGACTATTTTCACTCCAGCCTTCTATAAAAGGAGACTTCCTCCTCATTTTGAAGGCACCTCACTCCAGAAGAAACATAAAATTCTGCAGTTTCACTTCTCATTTCTTCTGGAAATTTTCTCTCTCATTCATTTCTGAGATTTCTGGTCTGAAAAGCCTTGGAGAGAGTCTTGGCTCATCATTTTGCTTCTTCTGTGCAAAGATTGTATTGATTTGAGCCTTGTATGTTCTTATTCTTTCTCATTTTCATTGTAAAAGTCTCAAGAGAGGTGTACAGGTGCATATCCTTTTTCTGAGCAGCAAGGGAAGGAGTTTTCAGTGAGGTTTACTAAGATTTGGTTATCTTAGTTGGTTTACAGAATTTGCAGAAGGTACTTGCAGTATTCTGGGGATTGAATCTTTTGCAGAAGGTTCTGCAGTAAGTATTCAATGGAAAATCTGAGTTTGTTAGGTTATTGTTAGGCTGAAGAGGCAGGTAAAAAATACTAGTGGTAAGGTTACCCAAGAAGATTGTAATTTGATTATAAGAGTGAGAAAATCCTACAGGTGTAGGGACTGGACATAGCCTCAGGTTGGAAGAGGTGAACCGGTATAAAATTTCTGTGTGCCATCTTATTTACTCTCTCTTTACTATTATCACTGCTATAACATACTTTTATATCTTCTGCAAAATTAAAATTAACTAACTATTACCTAATGTGAGTTCATTTCTTTATACTAAGCCAAGGCAAGTCCTTGAGTAGAAAAAGTATACAAAGAAACTGCAGAAATTTTATTCAATCACAATTCAACCCCCTTTCTTGTGATTGAAGTCATAACTTCAATTGGTACCAAAGCTTGCCTCTAGGGTTGAACTTACTTAACAATAAGAGAGGAAAAGATCAAGGGAAATGGCAAATCATGGAGCTGCAATGTTCATACCAGAAGGTTCATCTACAAATAGACCACTAGCATTTGATGGAAATGATTACTACTATTGGAAGGATAGAATGAAATTGTTTCTAGAATCCCAAGACATTGATCTTTGGGATATTGTAGAGAAAGGAAATTTCATTCCAGTAGTAACAAGAACAAGAATTCTTGTCCAGCCCAAAGAAGGAGAATCAGAAGTTTAAGTAGAAGCTCCTCAACCTAAAGCAAGAGAAGATTGGACCTCAGAAGATAAGCAGAAGTATCTTTTGAACTCCAAAGCCAAATTCTTCCTTCTCTGTGCACTAAGCAGGGGAGAATATGATAAAGTTGCTGGATGTTCAACAGCCAAAGAAATATGGGACACACTCCAAATAGCCCATGAGGGAACAAACCAAGTAAAAGAATCAAAAATTAACATATTGATTCATCAATATGAAATGTTCAGTATGGTTGAACATGAATCTATTGATGAAATGTTCAGTAGATTCACTGTCATTATAAATGATTTAAAGTCTCTTGGAAAAAGCTACTCAAACCAAGAGCAAGTTAGAAAAATTCTTAGAAGTCTTCCAAGAATATGGAGACCTAAGGTAACCGCAATCCAAAAAGCTAAGAATCTTGCTGTTTTAAAGCTAGATGAATTGCTTGGTTCACTAAAAGGTCATGAGCAAGAGCTCATGGATGAACTACCAAGGAAGGGAAAGTCTATTGCTCTAAAAGCTAGCACTTCCAGATGGAGCAGTTTAACTCCAACAGAAGCAGGTGACTCTGAAGAAGAAGAGACATCATCAGAGAAGGATGATGAACTTGCCTTCATTTCAAAAAGAATCCAGAGACTGATAAGAAGAAAAGGCAGAGGAAGGAAAAGCTTCAACCTCAAGAAGGATGGACAAAAAGCTGAAAATTCCAAAGCACAAATAATTTGCTTTGAATGCAACAAGCCAGGACACTTTAAATCAGAATGTCCACAGCTGAAAAGAGACTCAAAAACCTTCCAGAAGAAGAAAGCTATGATGGCAACTTGGGATGATTCAGACAACTCCTCAGAAGAAGAAGATTCTGGAGAAGAAGCAGCAAACCTATGTCTCATGGCTGGAAGTGATGATGAAGAAAATGAGGTAATCACATATACTCCTACTTCATATAGAGAATTAGAAGATGTATTTGAAAATTTACTTTCTGACTCTCACACACTTGCACAAAAATGTGCACTTCTTAAAGAACAACTCATTAAATCTAAAGAGGAAAATGAAAAATTGAAGGAAGACAATGATAGACCAATTAAAACCAATCAATGTCTTCAACAATCACACTTTAAATTGTCTGAACAGGTTAGGATAATAAAAGAGAATCCTGCAGAAGATACAAAATCTGCATCACTGCAGAAGGAAAACAATCTTCTGCAAAAGAAGATTAATGAACTGCAAACATACTTAAGTAAATTTGTTAGTAGTACACATAACTTAAATAAACTAATAGGAAATGATAGAGAAACCACTGATAAAAGAGGATTAGGATTCCATGAAATAGGAGCATCAAGTTTTAAGAAAACAATTTTTGTTCCTACTAAAAGGCAACCTCCTAAATGTTCTTGGTGTAACAAAATTGGACACATTGCTCATAATTGTTACAAAAGAAAAGGGAGCTTTAAAAGAAAGGTATCTAACCCTTCAGGACCCAAAAAGATTTGGGTACCTAAATCATTACTTTATTCTGATGTAGGAAAAAGGAAAATCCCTCAAGAAGAAAGAGCTATGGTTCTTGGACAGTGGCTGCTCAAGACATATGACTGGAGACAAGAGCAAATTCATACTTGTCCAGAGAATGGAAGGTGGAACAGTTACCTTTGGAGACAACAAGAAAGCTCACATCAAAGGTATTGGAAAGATAGGTATGAAAAATCATACTCAAATTAATAATGTGTATTATGTGAAAGGGTTAAAACATAATCTTCTTAGCATAAGTCAGCTATGTGACAGTGGCTATGAAGTTATGTTTCAACCAACATTGTGTGAAATTAGAGAAGCATCTATAAAGAAGGTCCTATTTTCTGGTATTAGAAGCAAAAACTTATACAGCATATGCTTAAAAGAACTATTTGATCATACATGTTTTGCTTCTTTTTAAAATGACAAATGGACATGGCATAGGAAAGTAGGTCATCTAAACATAAAAAGTATTTCCAAATTGTCTAAGCTAGATCTAGTTAGAGGTTTACCAAAAATCAAATTTGAAAAGGATAGAATGTGTGATGCATGTGTAAAAGGAAAACATACACAATCAAGTTTTCATCCTAAGAATGTAATTACTACTAAAAGAATATTGGAACTGTTGCATATAGATTTGTTTGGACCTACTAAAACACCAAGTCTAGGAGGAAAGAAATATGGACTTGTTATTGTAGATGACTACTCTAAATTCACATGGATTTTATTTCTTACAACTAAGGATGAATCATTTGATGCTTTCAAGATCTTCTCTAAGAAGATACAAAATGAAAGTAGCCAACTGATAGCTTCTGTAAGAAGTGATCATGGAGGGGAATTTGAAAATCACTCTTTTAAGAACTTCTTTGATGAAAATGGAATTTCACACAACTTTTCTTGTCCTAGAACTCCACAACAAAATGAAGTTGTAGAAAGGAAAAATAGAACCCTCCAAGAAATGGCTAGAACCATATTAAGTGATAGTGGCATTCAAAAATACTTTTTGGCTGAAGATGTATCAACTGCTTGCTATATACTTAACAGGGTTTCCACCATAAGAATCCTAAATAAAACTCCATATGAAATATGGAAGGGAAGAAAACCCAACATTGTATATTTTCATGTATTTGGATGTGATTGTTTCATCTTGAACAACAAGGAAAATCTTGAAAAGTTTGATGCAAAATCTGAAAAAGGAATTTTTCTTGGATATTCTACTACTTCAAAAGCATATAGAATCTATAATATCAAGAATCAAACCATAGAAGAAAGCATGCATGTAGTTTTCAATGATACTAATCCCTCTTGTCAAGAAAAACATAGAAAAGAATAAGATGATGAAGGTGAGCTACTGCAGAAGCAATCTTCTGACAGAAAAGGCTCACCAGAAGATACAGCAGAACAGGAAATTCCTGTAAAAGGTTCTGCAGAAGATACTGGTGTAGCTAAAGAGGGCCTTCCTAAGAGCTGGAAGCTAATCACTAATCATCCTCATGAACAAATCATTGGAAGCACTGCAGAAGGAGTCAGAACCAGATCACAACTCAAAATTAATGAGAACAGTTCAACATTCTTGTCTCAAATTGAACCAAAGAATGTAAATGAAGCCCTAGAAGATGAATCTTGGGTAGAAGCAATGAAAGAAAAACTGGATCAGTTTGAGAAGAACAAGGTGTGAACACTAGTACCTTCTCCAGAAGATCACCCCATTATTGGCACTAAATGGGTTTTTAGAAACAAAATTGATGAAGAAGGTAATGTAATCAGAAACAAAGCAAGGACTATGTGCCAGATTTCAATCTTCTCCGAAAGAATCTCATGTTGTTGCTGTGAAAAGAATATTCAGATATCTTGTTGGAACCACTGATCTTGGTCTTTGGTAAAAGAAAGGTACAAAATTTGACTTGACAGGATATTGTGATGTTGATTATGCTGGAGATAGAATAGATAGAAAGAGCACAAGTGGTGGCTGCCAATTTCTTGGAGAAGCATTGGTATCTTGGTCATGTAAGAAGCAACCTACCATAGCTTTATCTACTGCAGAAGCAGAATATGTATCTGTTGCAAGCTGCTGTTCTCAAATGTTATGGATAAAGCATCAAATGGAGGACTATTGCTTAAGGTATACAAAAATCCCTATATTCTGTGACAATACAAGTTCCATAAACTTGTTCAAGAATCCTATACAACACTCTAGGTCTAAACATATTGATATAAAGCATCATTTTATTAGGGATCATGTTCAGAAAAATGAAATTGAACTTAAATTCATAGAAACTAAGCTTCAAGTTGCTGACATTTTTACCAAACCACTTGTAGAAGATAAGTTTATGTTTATTAGAGAGAAATTAAACATGTGCAGATTATTAAATTAAATGCTCTTGAATGCAATGATTGATTGTGTTATCCTTGTTTGAATTTTTAATTCTGTTATGTACACAAAAGGTATTTATACCTTCTGCAGAAAGTATAGCCTTAGGATAAAGTTGTTTCTTCTGCAACAATGTGCAGAAAATCTTCCTTCTGCTACAAGAAGAAGAATGTTCTTCTCCAAGGTATGAACCTTATCTGACCTACCATCATAGCCTTTCTAAATAGCCCTGAAAATCTGTACTAGGAAAGGTCACTGTCAATCTCGTAATTCTCTCTCTCCTAGGTCAACCTTGAAAAGGACATGGCACGGGTTGCAGGGTGCTTGGCTTGCTAAGTGCAAGTTAATCTGAAGAAACTTTTTGCCTCTCTAATTTTAAAAATGAAATTAGTTGCACTAATGAGGTAATTGAAAGCAATGTTACTGTTTGCAACAACCAAGCTTCAAAAAACGTGTTATCCTCTCTCCCTTTCCCTCCCACGATCAAGCCTTTTTTTTCTATCAAACGGCTAGTTAAAGGCACTATACTTCAACTAAGGAATTCGTCATTTCTAAACCTTCTCTAAACTCCAAAAACAAACTGCACTCTCTTTCTCCCATACTCTGTTTTCTTCTCAAGAGTCAAAATGAGGATGAAAGCAATTGCCTGCAAAAATGCCTCCACTTCCTCTCCTCTCTCAAATAATGGAAGCTAAGAGGAATACGAAAATACTGGAATGGAAATAGTTCCATATTCTGAACCCCTACTAGTTCAACCTCTATCAACTGAACCTCCCATGGCAGAATCAACTTCAGCAGAACCATTAGTTGAAGAAACTGTTTCAGCACCAGCTGAACCAACACTAGTTGAACCTTCTCCAGCCTCTACTGAACCTCAGTCTATCTCAGCACCTTCCTTCTCAAATGTTCCTCCTACCGATACCCCTGTTTTTAGAGTTAGAAGATCTGATAGGCTTAAAACCTCCTTCCGTACAATGGAAATGATCCAAACAATCCCATTGGGATTGATTCTCCACCTCAACCTGCCTCTCCCATTGCTAGTCAAAATTTCAGTTCTCAGGTTAGTCCAGAAGGTGTAGAAAATGCTTCAGAAGAAGATAGCAAGGAGGAAAGTGATCCTTTTGAGGGCACAAAAGATAGCAACCTTGACTTGTTTCAAGATTCAGAGATGCTTAGGGTATTCTCTGAAAAATGGGAATGGAAGAGTGTAATTCCTGGGAGGATATTCTTGCTAAGAGAAATTAGAAAGGCAAGATGAGAAGTTGGACATTTCCTCCAAAAGCAAGGTTGGGGGATTTCCTTCTTATCAGGGAACCTATTTATCCAAGGTTGATCAAAGCTTTCTATGCTGCTGCAAGCAACTATAGGAGTGATGGGAACTCACTTGTTGCTGACATTAAAGGATCAATCATTGTCCTCACACCAAGCATCATTGAAGATGTTCTCAACCTTTCTACCTGTGAAAACCACCTATATGAAGACAATTGGTATGCTTCTGCAGGCATAACCAAAGGAGAAGTTACAAGAAAAGTCCTCAGCTAACCTAACTCACCCTTAGTCTCAAGTAAACTCATCCCCATCTGTAGGTTATTCCATAAAATGTGATGTTATTCAATTCTTCCTAGAGCTGGAACCCTTGAGAAGGTTACAGACCAAGACTTGTTGGTGTTGTACCATTTGCTGATTAGAAAACCCCTTTCTCTGTCCTATTTGCTTCTTAGAAGCATGATTTATTCAGCCAATCCACATAGAGCCTATGCCAGCCTACCATATGGCATGCTTTTGACCAAAATTTTCAGATTGTACAATGTGCCTCTTGAGAATGAGGAAAGTGAAGATAGTTGTACCTTCTTTGATAGAAGCAACATCAAGAAGATGAAACTTGTGCACCCCACACCCTCTGAATTATTCTCCAGTAGCAGTGAAGAAGAAGAAGCTTCAGAAGAAGCAAAGGCTCCAAGGACTAAGAAGAAGAAAGAGGAACTAAAGACCTTCTCCAGAAAAAGGAAGGGTTTGACTGCACCTTCTGGAGAAGGAGAGCCAAGCAAAGTTCAGAAAACTTCTTTGTCTGGAGTTGAGAGAGATGTTCCAGAATGTCTCACTCCTCCATCCTCATTTAAAGTAAAAGAACCATCACCTTTTGAAGAAGAAGTTGTTTCTCCATTGCAAATTGTTTCCAGAGAAGTTGAATCTGCAGAAGGAGATAGGGAAACATCACTTGCTTCTGCAGAAGGGTTAGCAGTGAACACCCTAGCCATGCTTGCCACAACTCAACCTGTCTCTCCAATTATTCAGCATCAGTCTCCCGTTGCTACTGTAGCTGCTCAAGAAGAAGGGATTGCTAAAGAAACTGTGCAGAAGGAAGAAAACCAATCAGCTCCTTCTGCAGCACTTTTGGGACTGATTTTGTAAATCAATTTCTTGCATCCCCAATTCTTGATTCCTCAATTCCTGCAGCTCAACCTCTCAAAGACAATATTCCTGCTGTATCCATTCACCTGTCATCCATGAAAACCTTTCTCCAGCAACTTAGTGCTGAAAGGAAGAACATTCCTTCTGACCCTCTGCAGAAGGAAGAGGTTGTTGAACCTGAAGATATTACCCTACTACAAAGTCTGAACCCTCCTCTTCCCAAGCCCTTGAAAGGAAAGTGAGGAAAATCAAGGCAGACATCAAGAAGTTGTTTTCTAATGTTAACATCCTCCAAAATTCAGTGAATGAGATGATTGAGAGGTTCACAAACACCAATTTTGGTTTAATACCTTTGTCCTGCCTATAATAGCTCCTCAAGCACCACAAATGCCATTTAATCAATATCAGCCTCCTCAGACACATCCTCCAACCAACTACCTCATCATCCTTTGATCATTCTTCACCCTCCAAGTAGAAGAAGATGATGTTTCTGCTTCTCCTAGGCCATATTAGTTTCTTTTTGATTGATGACAAAGGGGGAGAAGTAGCAGGAGTAGTAGGTTGTTTGACATTGTTATGTCTTAGGAATCTGTTAGGAGAAATCAATTTCAGTTTGGCTTACTTTTTGTATGACATTGATTATGTCTCATGTTTCTGGAATGACTATTGAATGATCCTTGTCTTGTTTAATGTGATTAATGGAATTGTTTTTTGATGCTTAATTGAATTGTGCTCTCTCTCTTGCTGCCATGAGTGTTTCATGATTAATAGATGTATGAATTGGTTAATAGTAAGATATAATAGGAAAATTATGCACCACAATTACATTCTTCAATCAAAATGTGCATTTTTAAACTAACATTATCAGCCATACAATCAACAGTAAATTGAATGTCATGAAAGAAAGGATAAATCAATCATATCCCTCAAAGATACATGCATACATTCAGGGGGAGTATTTTTTCAGAATTATAACAATGTAAAACTTGATAGGTTGTCATCATCAAAAAGGGGGAGATTGTAAGGTCCAAGAATCCCTTAAAAATGTTTTAATAATGACAACCAATCAAGGTTTACTTTGAATAATTCAGTGTTTTAAGGACTAATGATTTTGTTTGAGTAAGTGTTCAGAAGATACTGAAAGCTTCTGCAGAAGATGTGATTCAGCAGCAGAAGAAAGAAATGAATTCCACTTACTTAAGAAGATAAGGTTCAGATTTGACAAGAATGACAAATCTGTGAAAGAGAAACATAAAGCTTGTTGATAAAATCATGAGAAGATCCTTCACAGTCCAATGAATTCTCCAGAAGATGAGAACAGCCCCCTCACAAGAAGAAATCATAATAAAATTCCTTTAGAAGGAAGATTCATTCTTGTAAAAGGAAAAGAAGCATATCCCAGGTTCCCAAGCATCAAGATATATTTAAATAACCCTCACTAAGGTTAAAAAGATATTCAGATGATAGAAGCTATTCCTGAAGAAGAACCTGGAAACATACATTCTGCAGAAGAAACAGAACACATAAAACAAAGTGATTTTTTCACCTTTTAAGGTTACAGCTGCACAAACTACCTAAAAATATTTTCCATTGAGAAAATTAAGGATTTTAAGAAGATCTGCAAGAAGAATGCACTTCCAGATGTACTGCAGAAGAAAGATGTGCTGCAGAAGGTGCAATTAATGCAGAATTCAAATAAGTCTTCTTCTTCTCTTCTTCTTGTGATTCAAGTGGGCCAGCTGACTCTAAAATATGTGAGAATATTATATTGGAGAAGTTTATCATGTCTACAAAAGAAAAGTCCTGAGAAATAGCCCAAAAAACAGCCTGCAGAAGATATCCTGCAGAAGAAAGGGTTGGTCAAAGTGACAGCTGTAAAGCTGCACATGCTGCAGTTGAGATAGGGACATGACTTTGAGCACAGCTGGATGCCCAACGGCTATTTTCACTCCAGTCTTCTATAAAAGGAGACTTCCTCCTCACTTTGAAGGCACCTCACTCCAGAAGAAACATAAAATTCTGCAGTTTCACTTCTCCTTTCTTCTGGAAATTTTCTCTCTCCTTCATTTCTGAGATTTCTGGTCTGAAAAGCCTTGGAGAGAGTCTTGGCTCATCATTTTGCTTCTGCTATGCAAAGATTGTATTGATTTGAGCCTTGTATATTCTTATTCTTTGTCATTTTCATTGTAAAAGTCTCAAGAGAGGTGTGCAGGTGCATATCCTTCTTCTGAGCAGCAAGGGAAAGAGTTTTCAGTAAGGTTTACTGAGATTTGGTGATCTCAGTTGGTTTACAGAATCTGCAGAAGGTACTTGCAGTATTCTGGGGACTGAATCTTATGCAAAATGTTCTGCAGTAAGTATTCAATGGAAAATCTGAGTTTGTTAGGTTATTGTTAGCCTGAAGAGGCAGGTAAAGAATACTAGTGGTAAGGTTACCCAAGAAGATTGTAATTTGATTATAAGAGTGAGAAAATCCTATAGGTGTAGGGACTGGACGTAGCCTCAGGTTGGAAGAGGTGAACCAATATAAAATTTCTGTGTGCCATCTTCCTTACTCTCTCTTTACTATTATCACTGCCATAACATACTTTTATATCTTCTGCAAAATTAAAATTAACTAACTATTACCTTTTGTGAGTTTATTTCTTTATACTAAGCCAAGGCAAGTCCTTGAGTAGAAAAAGTATACAAAGAAATTGTAGAAATTTTATTCAATCACAATTCAACCCCCCTTCTTGTGATTGAAGTCATAACTTCAGTCCTTGCATTCAATTTCTACAATAGCATAAGCTATAGCTAGGCAGCAAGCCATTATTGGCATCCAAAGAAACAACAAGTAATATTCCTCCATAAGACCATCTCCAAGGGTGAAGTGCTTAAGAGTTGCTTAAAGTATTATTTAATATTATTTTTGTAGGTCCTACTTGTACACATCATCACTTTTTACTTTTTAAGCAACTCTTACAATTTAAGCAACTCTACGCTCCAAGAGAGCAACTCAACAAGAACTCCAAAATGGACCACACAAACCACCTTATATTTATTATTTTAATATTTTAATTAAACTTAAAATATTAATTAATTTTCTAAAGAAAAATTAATTTTATAAATAGAATTTAAATATAATAAAATAAAAAATTAACTTTCTAAATAAAATTTAAACATATTTTTATATAAATTATTTTTCTAAAAAAATTAAACGTAATTAAATTTTTTAACTCAACAATTACATCTTTTAAAAATATCCCCACCCATCAACCCATTCTAGACCCTTCCATCAGGAAAAAAAAAACCCTTCCAACTCCATCCCACATTCCCACCCCACCTCACCAAGTCTCAAACTTCTCCAACCCGCATCCCCTCTCTTCTCCCTTTCTTCTCTCAACAGCAACATCTCCCCCCAGTATCACCCCCTTTCTTCTCCCACCCACCCCACCAAACCCCTTTCATCTTCCACCCGCATCACCCTCTTCCTTCTCCTCTCCACCCGCAACACCCCCCGCCCTCTTCTCCCTCTCTTCACCCCCAAAACCTCAACCTTTCTCTCTTCTCCCACCCCCAAAGTATCAAGCTTTCTTCCTTCTCCCACTCAGCCACACTCCCTCTCTTCTTCCATCCCACCAAACCCCCCCTCTTCTACCACCCGCACTCCCAAAACTTAAACCTTTCTTTCTTTTTTCATTTTTGTTTATGGTTTTTGGTTGTATGTTTTTCTGATCATGATGTACGGTTCATTGGTGGTGTTGGTTGCGCTAGTGGCCGTGCATGGATGCTCATGGCCGCGATCTGCCTCTTGACTTTCATGATCACGGTGAGTCCTTTATTTGTCCCCCTTTTTCTGTTGATTTTTCCTCTCTTGGTTTTTCTTTGATCTGAAAATTTCTCCCCTTTTCTTCTCAAATTTCAGGCTGCCCTCATGATGTTGCTGATCTGTTCATCTTCAATTCCTCATCTCTGTTATTTTTTTCCTCATTTTTAATTTTTTAATTCATTTCTGTATTTATTTATTAATGTTTTATTTGTTTGTTCTTTTACTTCTGTAATTTATTTGTATTTAATTATTTTTCTGTAATTTTTATACTGATTGGTTGGTTGTTTTTGTAATTTTCTTTATAATCTATGTAATTATTTTAATTTGTTATTGCAACTAACTTGAATTTCACCCGCCGAATTCAGTTAATTTGTATTTTTTTATTGTTTTTTATTGCTAAGACCCGGAAAATCCGGCTGCTTCCGCAAGCACCTGGGTTCTTCAATTTTTTTTAAGCACTCCATGTCATCAATCTCCAACGGGAGTGAGGTGGTTGTGGAGTTTCTTAAAATTAAGAACTGTATGAAGCACTCCCTGTTGGAGATGCTCTAAGGTCCCTTCAAGTGGCAACCATCAACTCCTAAAAAAGGCCTACACCCTTTTAAGAAATCAGATTTGAAATCCTCCAAGCTTATGAACATCCTTTTGAATTTTGGTTTATCATTTAAGTTCCCATTTCTATCATGATACATTAACTTTACAACACTTCCAGGGTTAATGTCCAGCAACAACTCACCATATTTTGGTAATTTTTTGTATAACTACCTTCATGCGTTCCCTCAACTTCTTCCATAACCTTCCTGTGTGCCCTATATAGTTGCATGGGGTGAGGCTCAATCCCATACTTCTCCTTCAATTCATTTTTCATCAAATTATAGCTCACATAAGGATCTGCTCTCAAACTGCTATGCAACTTACTCGCTATCCAAGTTGAAGTCGCATAATTTTTCATTGAATTCCTTACAAATGTATGCACATTATTTACAGATTTTATCATGATGGTAACACCATCCGGGGTTATAGAAGCAAGTATCCTCCAAGGACAACCCTCGACTTCACATATTGTTGCCACCCTAGTCTTCTCACTTTTTATATAACCAATATCAAAATATTCTTGGATTATATAATCTTTCAATGCTGCCCTAAATTCATAAACATCAACAAAAAGCCCATTCTTCTCCAACTTGACCTTTCCATTATCATCAGATTGAAATCTTTTCCCTTCAATATTCTCGTTCAAGTCAAACAATTCTCCCTCAAAATCAGTATCATTAATTGCCCATAAGTCTTCTAAGTCCACATCAGATAAACCCAAATCTTCCTCTTCATCATATAAACCCTCATATTGCTCTCCATCAATGTTTTCATTGCCCTCCTCATCAACCACACCCTCACTAGGAATGTAGTTCTCATCCACATCAGTGTCACTAAAATAAAAGTTCTCATCCAATCCTAGGGGAACATTATCCACTTCAATACCCACTGCAGGTTCAACATGATGTTTTGCATTCATTTTATCCCTTAGTTCCTATATAACAAATACAATTATTAAAAAAAAAAAAACAAAACATACATTAAACCTCAATTATTAAAAAACAAAAAAAAAATGCACATAAACACAGGAACAAATACATATGCCAGATTATGTATTGCAGGATATAAGTATTTGATAAAATAAGGTCCAATACAAGATATAAGCATTCTAAGCTTAAAAAGAATATAAGCAGCAGGACAAACCTCAACATCGTAAACAGATCCAAGGCCACCTTGACCAATTATATTAGCCATGCTAAAGCCATCAACAACTTTGGCTAGCTCCTCACATAAGAACTCCACTGACTTGTCCATTGTAATATCTGTCAACCTTGGAAAAGCAACAAATTCAGCAATGGTTTCAATAAAATGCAAAAGCAGTATGTTAATACAATAAACTTAAACAACTTATGTAGTACGCAAATATAAGTAATTTCAAGACAATCTTTCTGTTACAAGTTCTACTTCTCTTGAGCAGGATTATACTTTCTATAGACATGATAGAATTAGAGCCTGTGTATTACCCCATTTCTTAAATTAACATAATTGAGATTTTCTGGCTTCTGGTTGCAACGCCACTTGCTTAACTATTGAATCAAGCTTTTTGTGTAATACACTACTGTTTTGCTAAGATAAAAAGGTCACTTTTTGTTACAAGTTCTACTTCTCATTGTAAACTATTCTAAATAGGACGAAGGGTTGGTTCGTTTAGTTGGGTGTTTATTAGAATAGTATTTTCTACAGATACACAATGCACATTTTCAATCATGGTCGAAGTTGTACAAACAAAAATTGCCTTAAGCACCTCTGTCTTCTTTGCTTCATCTATTTGCATATTATAAGTAACTCTGAATAAGAATATATTTCTAATAATTTGCAAAGAGATATCCTAATCTAGACACAACTGAAACTCCTTGAGTAATCATAAATCATTCTGGTTCAATTGAGAACAACTAGATAAAAGAGAACAAAAAAAGCCAATTTGTTTATTTCAAAAGAAAAGTGTGAAATATTATACATACTACCAAGGGGGAAGATGGAGGATGCAATAAAGCACGCAAAATCCTGTTAGAGGAAGATGGATAAAAAAACTAAACGTTCTACTACATCGGGTGGTTTCGGAACAAAAGCAGCGAGCGACGAGCCAGGAGATGTGAGTGGCGAGCGGGCGTGAAGGCACAATGAAGGAGGAGAACTGAAACAGTTTTGCGAACTGGGCAGCAAGAAGGAGAAGTGAAAGGGTTTGGCAGTAGAGGGTTTTCAGTTTCAATATGAAATTACAGAGATGGTTTTTACAAAGGGTAATATTGGTATTTTAAAAAATATTTTTTAAATAAGTAATAAAAAAAAGCATCTAACGGAATATTCTAATGGAGTTACATGGATGGGGGTTTTGTGTAGGTTTTGTAAATAGAGGGGATTTTGTGTAGGATTTACAAAATAGAGGGGAGGTCAAAGTAATTTACTCTTAGTTTAATATTGAAAATTGCTTGAATTTCCCAATTTAAATATTTCTAGCGTTGGAAACGTGAGTTTGCCACTTTAGACACTAAACCGGATATGCTCTTAACAAGCATAATGGATATGAGTGATTTAAAATCAATTCCATAAAATTGATTATGATGGTTTAGGAACCAAATGGGTACCAAGAAAATCACACCATATGTCCTCCACTAATTTAAGAAAATTAATTTATTTTTCATTAATTTTTTAAAGGTGGTATTGAATTTTTTAGCAATCATATTCACAATACAAACGGAAATACTAAAACAAATAATAATTACATAATTATCATGATTTAAGAATTCAATCTTTATTTAAGAAGGCTTAAATAATTAAGTTATTAGTCACTCAAATTACACTATTTTTTGTTTTGGTCCCTCCATATTTTTTTTATGGTTTATGTCCCTAATTAATTTTCTGTTAGTAGAATTAGTCTCATGAATTAAGTTCAATCAATTAAGTGATGATGTAGCCAATTAAATGTCACAACACACCAAGCCACATATACAAACATTTTCATATCAATTTTTTTTTCAATACATGTGATATGCTAAAGTGGATTAATTTAACCAATATAGTAAATAGCAATGTTATCTATATTACATATAAATCAGTGTACCTTTTTACTGTTGATATTTGCGTGTCAATCATCGATAGAGTGCTTTCTTAAAGCTTACTGAAAAATTTACCAATATTTGAACCCGCGTCTCCGTGCTTATGATTGCCTTACTTAGCACTATCACCATGTGTCTATGTCATCCATACCCTTTAAAATTTATGCGCAAACACCTTAAATCTTATATATAAGTACTATTTTATAATTAAAATAATTTAAATAATAAATATTATATAGGAAACTATATTTAAATAACCATAAATTATATTTATAAATTTATAATATGATATTTATTATTAACCTTATTATATTATTTGATTATAAATATATATATTTTAATTAATTATTATTTTTTATTTTATAATATTATAATTACATATAATCTACATCTTATTCTAACTAAGTTTCTACGACAATTTTATCCAATAATATATAATATAAATTTACACAACAATATAAATACATATACATTATATATACACATATATAATTTTTGAAAAAACAATTGAGGGGAGGGGCATGCCCCTCAGTCCCAAGGACATTTCGACTCTGTCTTTTATCCAATATATGTGTGTTCCATATGTTCCCATCTGTCATTATGTCACAAAAATATCCTTACATGTTTTTAGTGTGTCGACAAACATCTATGTTATTAAAATGGAATACGAATAAGGAAACAACCTTGATATTATATCTTGAAATAGGTAACCCTGCATAATGAAAAAAAAGGTGTGAGAGTGCAATTGACGGGAACAAAGATACCATATTATAATAGTATATATATATATATATATATATATATATATATATATTACAAATTTATTATACATTTTTACTTTTATTATGTGTGCTTTTCTTTGCATAATATATATTACATGACCCGTGCTTACCACGGGTCTCCTGACTAGTTAAACACGAACCGATGATCGACGGTCAAGGTATTGAGTCAATGGGTTACTGGTTGAACCGGTGAGTTACTGGTTGAACCGCTTGAACTGGTATATATTAAAATTTATATATTTTATACTAAAATTTGAATTTATTGAAAAAAATTAAAAGACAATATTAATCACATAAACCAATATTTTTAAAATTTGATTGATAATTGATTTAATAAAAATATTGATTTATGTAATAATGTGAATATATATTATAAATTTAAATACATATTTTGTATTGTATATATGCATTTTAAAATATTTTATTGTATAAAAAATACGGGAGTAATGAAGAAATGAAAGAAACAATAGATATTCTATATATATAAATTTGGGTGTTATATTATCAAAGGAAGCAAGTGGTGTAGCGGTTACCTTACTTGCTCAAGTGTTGCAAGACGTAGGACCTGTGTTCGAACCCAGGAGAGAGCGCTTTTGCATTTTTCACACCAGCAGCGATGTTTGACCGGGTTGACCCGTGACCGGTTACCGGTCCGACCGGTCCGGTCTGCCTCTGTTTGGTAGAGGAGAAAATAGAGGGGAGGGAGAGGAAATAAGGTGGAGAGAAGAATCTTAGTCTCTTTGGTTGAAGAAAAATTTAAAGGTATGAGACCCACCCAAAAAATTTCTCTTCTTAGAAATAGAGTGGAAACTCACTCTTACACTATATTTCGCTCGATTTCTCTCTCATTTCTCTCATATCAATCAAGATGAGAGAGAAATACAACTCTATTTCACTTTTATTTCTCTCCTACCAAAAACCCGAATTTCTTCACTATTTCTCTCTACTCAATTTCTCTTCTCTATTTCTCTCCACTCCATCAAACACACCCACTATGCGAAGTCATTGATAATCACATCTCACCTACACAACAAACCTCATGGATATTTCCAACTCAAAGGCTATGTGAGTTGATATTTATTTTGTTTTTACTTTAATAAAGCTAATGATATCTCCAAACTGATGAGTATCTCTTGCAAGGATGCAATTCTACAGTTCAAAATGTGTTTTGATCTCTGTACTGTATTGGGTCACTTTGGGCCCAAGGAATGCGGATAAGCTGGCATCTTGCATTCAAATTGAAATACGTAGGGATCAGATAACGTTTAAAGAATTCGAATTAAAGATTACGAGCGCCTAAAAGACAGGATCAATCAAGAGGATAAACAACAACCCAAATATGCATATAAATACCCCTTAGGGGCCATCCTGAGGGGCATGTTCCATTAATTGCAAGACCCTAATTTTCTCAAAAGTTCTACCTTCAGAGCTTTGGGAATTAAGATTCGTGACGTGAACAATCTCCTTCCAAGTTTTATATATGATGTATCATCTTTCCAAGATATTCATACTATTTGATGCTATGTTATAGCTATTGTTTTTATAGTTGTTCTATACCCAAACAATTTGGAATGATACTGCAACAAACCCAATGACTCGGCAACTAAGTTATTAATTCTAACTTTGTTTATTAACCATCAATAAACCAGATACCTACCCAGTTTAGTCTACGGGTATCTGGACAAGAACCCTAGTCTGAATCACTAAAACCCCTCAGTTTGAAATGGGAATTGGTAGGAAAGAAAAGTCCTTTAGATGGAGAGGATTTCATATATTTTATCACTCGAACAACAACATGATAATGTGCATCAGTGGGACAATCTAAAAACTGACTGAGTTGGCTTACATTAAAAGAGATATCTGGTCTTGTATTGGTGAGATAGATAAGCTTTCCTATGAGTCTTTTGTAGCTTGTAACATCTGGCAGAGAAGTTCCTAAGCTTTTATGTAATTTGGTAGAAAAATCCTAGGAGTAGTAAAAGGTTTAGATCCAAGGAAACCTACATCACTGAGTAAGTCGAGAGCATATTTTCTTTGGTGAAGCAAAATTCCTTCCTTTGACCTTGCAATCTCCAAGCCAAGAAAGAATTTTAAGTTCCCAAGGTCTTTAATGCTTAACTTGTGATGAAGAATCTCCTCAATAAAGGTTATTTCTTCTAGATAATTCCCTGCAATAACTAAATCATCAACATAAACAAGAACAATTATAAAATGAATGGCATACTTTTTGGTAAAAAGGGAATAATCAGCCTTGGATTGAACATAGCTTAAAGTCAAAAGAGTTTCTATTAATTTGGAATTCCATTGCCGATTGGATTGCTTTAAGCCATATAAGAACTTTTCTAACTTGCAAACAAGAGAAAGATCAGTAAGTTTAAGACCTTGAAGTGGTTCCATGTACACTTCTTCCTTAAGATCACCATGTAATAAAGTTGTGTTCACATCTAATTGAAGAAAATGCCAATTAGAGGTTGCAGCCAAACACAACAATATCTGATTGGGGTCATTTTCACTACAGGACTAAAAGTATCGATATAGTAAATGCCTGCAGTTTTTGTATTCCCTTTGGCTACCAACCTTGCCTTATACCTCTCAATGGATCCATGTGCATCATGTTTAATCTTGAACACCAATTTACAACCTACAACCTTTTTACCGGGGGGAAGAGTAGTAAGGGTCTATGTTTTGTTTTTAGCTGAAGTTGTTAATTCAATTTGGATGGCCTCTCTTCAACAACTATAAAAGATAATTTCCTTGTAGGAAGAAGGTTCAATGTGTATGGAAATGGCAAGGGAAAAATGTTTATAAGATGGTGATAATTTAGAGTATGATAGAAAAAATTGTGGAGGATATAAAATGGATAGGCGGTATGTGGGAAGGTTAGTTGAATTTAGTAAGGAACAATGATAATCGTGAAGATATGAAGGTGGTCCTTTTTGTCTTTGTGATTGTCTAACATGTGGAGGAACATATTGGGGTAATGGTTCATGATTTGGCCTAGGTGAAGTTGGTATTAAACGTGTATCAAGATCAGAATGAGGGATGGCTATGGTATGGATGATATGAGGAATGGGTTGATGGGTGTAAGAAGATGAGTGATGAAAAGGGAAGATGTGCTCATAGAAAATTGTATTTCTAGATATAAAAATTTCCATGGTCTTGATATCAAATAGAATTGACCCCTTTTGTGATTTTTGTATCCCAAAAATGCACATTGTCTTGCCATGGGATCAAGCTTTTTTCTTCCAGCAACAAGTGTAGTGGCATAACATAAACACCCAAAGATTTTTAAATATGAAATGTCAGCAAGAGAACCAAGAAGTATAAAATAAGGAGACGGGTTGGATAAGAACTTTGTATGCTGTTTGTTGATAAGGTGTACAACATGGCTGACTGCATAAGTCCAAAAAATACTTAAGTAAGGTGGATTGAAACATAAGAGCCCTGGCCACTGCAAGGATATATGTGTTGGTGTTTTCTCTCCACTATACCATTTTGTTGTGGAGTTTCAACACAGGATATCTGATGAGTGGTGCCTTTAGATTCATAGAATGAGAGAAGATGAAATTCTGGACCATTGTCTGATTTGAGGCATTTCACCTGTGTACCAAACTGTGTAAAAAACATTTCCATGAAAGCTTGAATCAGTGAAGGAACTTGAGATTTATGTTTCCAAAAATAAGACCAAGTATATCTGGATTTGTCATATACTATAGTTAGGAAGTATCTATGACCATATAAGGATAGGGTAGAAAGTGATCCCCAAATATCAACATGTATGAGATAAAAAAAGGTGAGGAGATTTTGAATCACTTAATGGAAAAGGAAGCTTATTCCGTTTAGCCAAATGATAAACATTACAAGGGGCTTTTATTCTATTACATGTAATGAAAGGATAACTGTTTTTTTAGCAAAGTATGTCTGGTATGTGAGAGATGACCTGATCTAAGATTCCAAAGAGCATCGTCATAAGTACGAAAATTATTTACATAACACAATTTCAAACTAGAAACAAACTTGGGTTGCTTTGGTTTGCTTAGAACATATATAGAAGGGGAATTTAAGGATAGACCCCTATATTTTGGGTCTACGGTAGACATTTACCATAAATACTATGAATGTAATATTAAAAAAAATAATAATATATTTTATTAATTTAGATTTACTTTTTATAGTAATAAAGTGTGGGGGTCTACAGTAGACCCAAACTTAAATGGTCTATCCTAAAATTACCCCACATAGAGGCCTTCATGAACCTTAGCTACACCAATCATATTCAAACTCTTGGTATCCTAATTGTGACACATCAAGTTAGTAAATTCAACAGAGCAATGCAAAGTTGCTATTAATCTTGAGACAATTATATCAAGTTGAAATTGAATGAAGGAATATAAAGAACATCAGTCAGGATAATTCAGTTGAAAAGAACTGTTCCAGAGAGATTTGTAGTAACTCTACTCCCATCTGGGGGGTTAATAATAACGGGTTTAATTCTCTTGAAATATTTGAAGAATTTGGATGAAGAGCAAACATGGTATGTGTCACATGTATCAACAATCCAATGAGAATCTTTGATAACTGCTTTCATACCTTGATTAAAAGACTGACCAGACATGCACCTTTGGTTATAATAGATACTTGATTAACAACAAAGACATGATTAATAGAATGTTGATTTTGTTGAATTTAGGCAAGAATTTCCTTGTGTTGGTCAGGTGTGAAGGAAACATCTTTATGCTCATTTCTGTCCTTTTCAGGCTATGAAGTTACACTCAACTATTCATCTTCAAATTCTTGAAACTCTTCATTAGTACACATGTTGATTTGTCTTCCTTTCTTGAAATGTGGTGGAAAGCCATGCTTCTAGAAGCATTGATTCACTATGTAACCATATCTGTTTCAATAAGAACATATCCTTTGGCTTCTACCTCATCTGCCTTGAGTAAAACCTCCCTTATATCCTTTACTCCTGGATCTTCCTCGACCATTAAAACCAGTGTCAATAACATTTATGAGAACCTTTGAATCGTCTATGTGAATATTTGCTCCAAACTGTCTTTCCTGTTGAATTAACAATGAGAACACCTTGCTTATAGTTGGAAGGGTCGGGGTTCCATAAGCATGATATGTGATCTTACAAATGAATAATCCTAATTCAATCCTCTCAAAAATCTGATAACATAGTAATTTCAACTATATGATTTTATAGTAGGAACTAAATTTCAATTGCAGCTCGCAGAACATGTATAATTAGGGATTGGCCTGGAATTATCAAGCTCTTGCCATAAAATTTTCAACTGTGTATAATAGGATGTTACACTCAAATCTTTTTGTTTAAAAACATACAACTCCTCTTGTAATTTTTCAATTCTCAAAGTATCACCCTAATAATAGTGATCATGTAGGTCTTTCCCGATTTCAACTACTGAATCCATCCAAAGCACGCTTTGTGCAGTCTTTGTGCTAACAGAATGCATGAGCCAAGAAATCACCATAGTGTTGCATCTTTTTGAGGCACCACTTATCGGATCATCGGTGATAGGTTTCACAATACTTCCATCAACAAATTGAAGCATACTTTTGGAATCTAAAGCATTTTCATAGCTTTGGACCAAGAGTGATAGTTGTCTCCAATCAAGAGACTTGAGACTAAAACACATGTATGATTTTAATTCGGATGAAGATAGTATGGGCTTAAAGAATCGATAACTTGATTCACCATTGGAATTATAAATGAAACGGAGAAGAAGAAATTCAAAAAATTAAAGAGAAAAAATCCACAACAATTCACAACAGTAACAATGGCAAAGCTCCTATTGAAGAAGTTATGATACCAAGTGAAAATTCTCCAACATCATGAATGAAAATCAAATATTTGAGAGAAAAGAAATAGAAAAAATGTTGAATGTAAAACTTCTCATTACTCATAACAAATACAATGAGACATATATACAATAAAAAAAGAGAAAAAAATTGACTAATTACTAATTTTAACAAAACTAACATACTAATAGCTAAACAAATAACTAAACTAACTGAATAAAGCTATTAAATTCAGAAAGTGAAAAATAATTAAACTGCAACATATACAATTTTAAAACATGTAAAAATAATATTTATTTGATTTTAAATTTATTATTATGTAAATTTTATAAGGTTTAACACAAATAATTAATGTAATAGATAATTATAATTCAATAAATTGGATTGACAAAAAACACTTCCTATGAAGAATTATTAATCATATAATACTGTTAAAATATTACACTAGTGTAACTTCATCTCGTATATTGACAAGAGATCAATTCCTAACATACTAGGAAATAAATAGTTATGAGGAAAAAAAGTTGAAAATTTATAAATAATATAGGTCGATCACAGATATGGTTATGTCATTCTAATCAACATGTCAAGACAAAATACTTGATATAAAACTTTTTGAGTAAATGGTCATTCTGGTCCTTGAAAGATGTTGTGGGCCGGTCAATTTGGTTTGTGAAAGAAAGGAATTAACACATTAGTCTCTGATAGATATTTTCATCAGTATTCATCTGGTAACATTAACAGAAGTGATGATTTGACATGTTAAGTGCCACGTTGACTCATATGTGACAATCCCACGTGACTATAACACGTATGGGAGACTAAAATGATATTAACGTTGTGTTTGTTTTTGTAGAGTTTGTGAAAAAAGAATAACAAGGGAGAATTAGGAGAGAGTTATTTCATCACCCTCGTTTGGTTTGTCTATTAAAGAGGGGAGATAGAGTTTTATATGCGAGACCCACCAATATTTCAATCTTTGCTGTTAAGTAAAGAGATTGGGTGGAGAGTACTTGATTTATGTACAATGACATTATCACCCCTCATCTTAATGTTTTCCCAAAAAAAGTTTTAAAAAAATTCTAAAGTGAAAGTTATAATTTTCCACAAGGGCATTTGGGTCATTGAAAAAGTTAATATATCTCTCTCTTTCTTATTTCTACACAGCCAAACAACTATTCCAACTAATTTCTCTCTTATCTCTCATATTTCTCTCAAACCAAACCAACCTCAATTTCTTTTCAAATTCACACCACTTTCCCTCTTCCATATCTCTCTCTTTCCTATTTCTCTTATCAGTCCAAACAAAGCATAAATGGTAACTTTGAGGGACTAAATTGACTAAAACAAAACTTCCGCGACTTAATGCAAAAATTGTAATTAGCTCTTTTTCCTGAAATTTTTCCACAATTCATGTAAACACTAAGATTCTAATACTGTTTCGAAAATAAATAGACAAGATTAGAGACATGATTGGTGGGGATCATAACATTCTCATTTGCACCACTAAGTTTATGTTAATGTTGTGTTTTGTATAACTGACTTCAATGTCATGTCTTTTAAATATTGTATGTATGAAATCTGATCATCAAATTTCAGTAAACAATAGAGTATGTTCCTTTATTCAATTTTGCACTTCACTTTTAAGTTCTTATGCCTTGTCATTATATTGATTCATTTACTTATTTGTAGAAATTAAATATATAGAACATTTATAAAAATATCTTTATTCCAATAAATGTGGACATTATAAATGTTAAAAGTAAAAAATTACAATTATGGATGAGAGTAACTACTCCCATTACTCCACCTCTTTTCACCATCACTTGAACTCTAAAATATATATTACTTACTTCACCAATAAACATAAAAATAATAACTTGAACAACAACACCATGACACACCTCATTCCAATTATAAAATGTTTCAAACTCCTATCTTCAATGCGTACGTAGACTTTTAATATTGGATGTGTATTCCTCATTCCTCCATAATTCATTCTAACCAGTTGAAGAATTTCACTCGGCCCCATCATCAACCCAAACAAAGTACTTATAATTGAATTCATCGTCATGTAAAAACAACACAAAGCAATTTGAATCCACATTATATTGACATACATACACAAGTTTCAAACAATCAGATACTCATTTCTATACCTTTGAGAGGGTACATATGTGAAAAATAATCTCCCAAGATTTGTTTGTGTCCTTTTAGATATGTATAATTTCCCTTCTTTTCCCCTGCAACCTCCATAAAGCTCGTTGAACCACTCCATGAAACATTCGATGTCTTCCTCAATTGGCGAAAATGATAATGCTTTTATCCTCATTCAATCGTGTTTTAAATCTTGTCTAATTGTCTCTAAAACAGAATTAGGGTTAAGATGTTTACATGAATTGAAAAGAAATTGGGGGAAGAAAACCTATTTACAATTTTTGGATTAGATCAAGAAAGTTTCGTTTTAGTCATTTTAATCCCTCAAAGTCACCGTTACTTTCATTTTAGTCTCTCGTATGTGTTATTGCCACGTGGGAGTCCCACATAAGAGTCTACATAGCATTTTAACGTGTCAAATCATCACTTCTGTTAACATTATCAAACAGACATTGACGGAGAGACCAAAATGATTAACAAAAGTATCTTTTAGAGACTAATTTATTAATTTCTTTCTTCTAAGAACCAAATTAACCGACCTTCGATCCTTCACAGATCAAAATGACATTTACTCTAAATTTTCTTGCAATTTTGTGATAGTCGATAAGTTTATTAAAAATGAATCTATAATATTATATTTGGGCAGATTTTTGGGTACTGTTCATTGGGGATGTTTTTTTTTTGTCAACTTTTACCTATATTTTAATTAATTAATTGAGTTTTGTTTTGTGATGTATTTATGGGAGAGTGTGTTGTGATTTGTGATGGATGAGACATTGTTGAATTGACCAAAAAAAAAAAGAGACATTGTTGATGTCATAACTTAGCGAGATTGTTCACTCATAACCAAAGAGTTGTTGCTTAGTTGGCAACGCAAACTGATATTGTGGGAAGAGCTCTCGGGTTCGATCCCCTCTAAACACACTTTTAGGGAGGGGTGAGGAGCCTTAACTATGACTAAGCCCCGAATTGGATTATCCTTTGTAATGGGGATACCTATGGTGAAAACCAAAAATTGGTACTACAGTAAAGTGAATTTTTTATAAACCATACAAGTATCCTACACGGGAGACAATCCTGATCCTGCTATTTTCTTTTTATTTTTTATCACACTTTCATTTTCTTTTTTATTATTATATTAAAACAATTATCTCTCTATTTTATTCATTAATGTTTTCACTTATTATCTCTCATATCTATTCTATATACTCCATATTAAAATTGTTCTTTGGGAACACATGTTACATTTTCTCTAACTTCCGTTATTTAGATTTTTTTATTCTCACTTCAGTAAAGTGAATTTTTTATGAACCCAAATACTCTCCATAGAAGGCAGTCATGTTCCTTCCGTAAACATTCACGTAATTCTGGGGTTAACTCTTCCAACAACGGTTTGTCCATACACTTTATTTAGGTTTTAAATAACTAAGAGGAGGGATTTCAAATATCAATATAATTTAAACTTATAATTATATCAGTTTTTCTAACCTTTGCAATATTGCACAGGATAATAAAGCAAAAGTGAAAATGTTTTATTGGGAATTACAACCATTAACATCACCAATGCATTGAGTGTTGTGATATTTTTTTTAATGAACAATGTATATCCTTCACAGGAAATATTTTGGTTCTATTGTTTTCTTTTTTATCACACTTTAATTTTCTTTATTATTATTATTATTATATTAAAATAAAATCTCTCATTATTCATTCATGTTTATCTGTTTCATTACATAAAAATACACATTAAGAGATACAATAAGTGCGTTGATTTACATTAAATTTAATGTGTTTTTTTAAATATATATTATTTATCTCTCTACGTTATTTATTAATGTTTTCACATATTATTTCATTTATCTATTTTATTTATCTATTTACTTTATATTAAAAATGCTCCCACCGTACACGTGTCATGTTTTTTACTTGATTTTTTTTTCTAAGTTTTTTTATTCTCACTTCAATAGGGTGTTTTTTTTTATGAACCACATTTACCCTTCACGGGAGGTAGTCATGCTCCTGCCGTTTTCTTTTTTCTTTTTCTTTTTGTTTCTTATCACAATCTTAATTTCTTTTTTATTATTATATTAAAATATTTTCTCTCCTCCTATTAATCTGTTTCATTACAAAAGTTATTTTTTAATGAACCATGTATATCCTCCACATGAAATAGTTCTGGTTCTATTGTCTTCTTTTTTTTTATCACACTTTAATTTTCTTTATTATTATTATTATTATTATATTAAAATAAATTCTCTCATTATCCATTCATGTTTATCTATTTCATTACATAATAATACACATTAACAAATACAATAAGTGTGTTGATTTACATTAAATTATTTAATGTGTTTTTTAAATATATTATTTATCTCACTGCTTTATTCATTAATGTTTTCACTTATTATCTCTCTTACCTATTCCATTTATCTATTTACTCTTTATTAAAAATGCTCCCACTGTACACGTGTAATGTTTTTTACTTGGTTTTTTCTAAGTTTTTTATTCTCACTTCAATCGGGTGATTTTTTTTATAAACCACATTTACCTTTCACGGGAGGTAGTCATGCTCCGGCCGTTTTCTTTTTTTTTTTCTTTTTGTTTCTTATCACAATTTCAATTTCTTTTTTATTATTATATTAAAACATTTTCTCTCTTCCTATTAATTTGTTTCATTACAAAAGTTATTTTTTAATGAACCATGTAAATCCTCCACGGAAAATATTTCTGGTTCTATTATTTACTTTTTTTTATCACACTTTAATTTGTTGTTATTATTATTATATTAAAATAAATTCTCTCATTATCCATTCCTATTTATCTGTTTTATTACATAAAAAAACACATAAAGAAATACAATAAGTGAGTTGATTTACATTAAATTTAACTAGACGGGTACCCGTGCGTTCGCACGGGTTAATATATATTGGTGTGTTAGTTGTAATAGAATTTTTATAATAAAATATATTTTATATTAAATATATAAATAATTGAATAAAATCAACATAATCATTATTATGTCTTTAATTTTTTTTACTTTTATGATCTAAATATGAATGTGTTTTCATGTAAATTATTTATTCTCACTGATATAAATATTTATCTCTATAATTTAAATGTAAATATTAATACATTTATATAAATTTTTCATTGTCTGGCAAATTATATTTGTCCCATCTTTATTTTATTAAAAGAGTCTAAAGGCAAAAAAAAAAGTCATATAATTATTATATACAAATTGAACACAATAGCCACATTTGTTAGCTAATTATATTTACATCGTGTAATCTATTTACTAAATTAACATTTATACATTAATAAACTTTATGTAAAGATTTATTCCCCGTGATGTATAATAAATATTATAATAAAATTCAAAATAAATTTTCTATCAATAAAATCATAATTTAATTTAAATATAACTCTTATAATCTATATACTAAATTAATATTTAGATTCATAAATAAACACATTAAGAAATACAATAAGTGAGTTGATTTACATTAAATTTAATGTGTTTTTTTTTTCAATATATTATTTATCTGTTTGTTTTATTCATTAATGATTTTACTTATTATCTCTCTTTATCTATTCTACTTATATATTTATTTTATATTAAAATTGTTCAACAATTACATATGTCATGTTTTCTTACTTGCATTTTTTAGTTTTTTATTCTCACTTCGTGATTTGTTTTAACATGAGTATCCCCCATGGGAGCAGTCCTGCTCCTACCGTTTTCTTTTCTTTTTTTATTTTTTATCACACTTTCATTTTCTTATTTTAATATTATATTAAAACATTTATCTCTCTATTTAATTATCATAATCATGTGTTAAAATATACATATGTTATTATACTTAAATTATTTCTATTAACATGCTAAATTGTTGATTTTCTTAAAGGAGATAAATATTATATATTATTGATCTTAGACATTGTATTTTAAACTTAATATACGTGCATCGCACAAGTTAGATACTAGATAATACTTGAGTGAATTTTTGCATTAGGTGATGGTGATTTAGGCACTTATGGTAATGATGCGACTAATACTGAAATATCGAAGGATTTACTGATTAATTATACAGGTAATACAATTGGAGATATGGTTTTGTTTGCATACCCTAACTTACTTTCAAATTTGGGAAACATTGCCTTTGTTTAGGATAAAACAATTCTTGCTCCTACATTAGATGTTGTTCATTCAATTAATGAATATGTCATGATATTATTTACTAGAGAAGAGAGAGTGTATTTGAGTCCTGACACTATACGGAAGGTGGATGAGGAGATTGGTATTGAAGCTGAGGTGTTTTGCACATCCTTATCATAAGTTGGTGTTAAAAATATGAGTGTCTGTCATGCTAATGAGTAATATTGATTTATCTGCTGGACTTTGCAATGAAACCAGATTAATAAAAGTGAAGATCAGACATTATCACATATTAGTGTGTATTTCCAAAACCAGTTTTCTTGCATGGTCAATTACATATTGTTGTATCTAGGTTTAGTCTCAACAAGGACTTATGATCGTTATACATATGATAATTTTAAGTGTTGTAATGTGACAAAAAATATAGTGTACAAGGAGACATTTCAAAAAATATAAATGAAACAAAATTTATAATTGTTTCCATTTTTAATTATTAATGTTTTTTATTTGATTTTCCAAATCTATTTTTTATTTTAATTTTTTTAATATTCTTTATATACTAATAAGTATAGAATTAAATATTAAAAAGAATAAATCATCATTATTTTTTAATTATACATATTTAATAATCTATTAGAATAATAATATTCGTGCATCGCACGGGTAGCACACTAGTTTATTACAAAATAGAGTATTATTTTTTTATTCCTTGTACAATAAAAGCATGGATTATATATTAGTTTACTTATTAAAATATAGTATTTGAAAAGTATGGTAAAAATAATTGAGAATCTAAAATGTACAGGCATCTCCGGGTCATCTCACTCATCTGTTTGCCTAGCATAGTTTTTTTTTTTTTTTTTTTCCCGATCTCCTTGTTGGGAACTGGAAATTAGCGCATGGAACCGTTAGTTGATGTCATGGCTTACGAATATGTCCACCGTCCGAAGAAAAGAATGGTTCCTTCCCTAGTTCCCTTGATCTCATTCTCATCTACTCTACTACACAATCTATTATTCTTCAATTTCTTGTTCAACGTTGACAACCTGGCAAGACGTATTTTAATGAAATAGAAAAGGAAAATCATTTCTTACGAAAAAAAAAAAAGAAAAGGAAAATCATTAGTTCTTGTCAACATGCAGCAGTGCTATTTTACAAGAGATTCATTTTGTTTTATTATATACATTATATTAAATATAAGATTTTGTTTAGTGAATATCTTAATTGGTTATTATTATTCATAGGTGTTACTAATGAATGAGTGTCTTTAAAATAATATTTAATTTATTAATAATTTAAAAATTATACATTTTGAAATGTATTTTTTATTTTTCATTTATAATCAATAGTTTTGAGACACTTTTTTACATGTGTCTTATCTTTAAAATCGATTATTGTATTAGTTAATTTTAAAATCATTAATACAACACATAATTAATATAGTATGTGATTAATTATTTCCCCAATTCATTTTCAAGAAAACAATGACTTTTTAAAAGGTTAATTTCTGTTAAAAGATAAATATTTCTACTAATCTAAACTTGAAATAGTTTCACATACCATATCTTATATAATAATGTGTAAAGCATTAAAGGGATTTGACCCTATGAAGTAAAACGTATAAAGTAAGAAATTATAAAAACTGTTTGAAAAATTAATAAAATAGAGTTTTGATATTTGTTTTTTTATATATACATATATTTTATGATCATTTTAATTATCAATTCTTTTAAGTTGTAATCAAACATCATAAAATGTATTCTCTGAAGTGTGGTCCTGAGGTGAAAATTCAAATCCTCTATGTACACATTCAATCTCTCCCAATCCTATAAAACATTTTTAAGAGTCTTATTCTCTGTTTGTCCATCTTTCTTCCACAGAGAAATTTGGTTACTCTGATCATGGAATCTCAAGCATTTTCAATTCTCCTCAAATCATTGTTTCTTTTCACTACCATCTCCCTCAACACTTTCTCATCCTCCTTTGCTTCTCAGCTCACTTACAAAGACCACTGTGCTTCTATGGTTCCAAATTCAACCCCCAACTTTTCCAACTTCAGAGTCTTCCCCCATGGTCAATTCCAAACTGGTTACTACCTCGGTGGTGACACAGTTATTGGTGTTGACTCACTCCAGACCCTAAGACAGAAACATGTCATCCTACGAATCAAGAGTGTCTACGAAACTGATGTCTCTGGCATATTCAGCGTTGGAGCAAGCTTGACAATAAGAAGTTCCACTACTTATTACCGTGTGAGAAACTCCACACGTGCTAGCAGATTGAACTACAAGCGTCGTCCAAGCTCAACAGTGTTTAGGCTTGATGGGTTCTGGTCAGAATCTTCTGGTAAGCTTTGTATGGTTGGAACAGGAACTACTGGTTATAATCAGCAACGTTTTGAGGTTGTTCTCAAGCTTTACAATGTTGTCAATTCGAGGAATACTATTACTACTTTGGTTACTGGAAGCTTGGAGAGCTTGAGTTCTGAGCATGGGGTGAGTTATTTTGAGCCTATTTCTCTTTTTATTCTTCCAAGAATGGATTATGAATATACTTTGGATTTGGACACTAAAGAAGCTAAAAATGAGAGTTCTGATGAAGGTGAAGCTGCTGCACAAGGTTTATCCATTAATCAGGTTAGTTTTTGTGCAAACCTCTTTCCAATGATTAATAGTAAATTTGATTTGCAATACCATAGTGATTGCTATTCTGCAAAGAATTGCAGTCCTCTTGGGGGGGATGTCATGGAATTGCCTTATATTGTTTCTTTGAAAGAGATGGTGTGTTCAGATGATAAGCAAAGGGTGAGAGTGTTGATTGAGTTTGGTAATAGTAATGCTGGTTATCACTGGCCTTTTAATCCTAATGTTACGTTAGTTGGAGAAGGGTGGTGGGATGAGAAAAAGAATCAATTATGTATATCTGCTTGTCGTTTCTTGGGCATGGCAGAATCAGTGGCTAGTGTTCATGTGGGTGATTGTTCCACAAGAATGAGCTTGAGGTTTCCAAAAGTATGGTCAATCAAAGAGGCTAGTAGCATTGTGGGCCAAATTTGGAGCAACAAAACTTTGGGGGATTCAGGTTATTTCAAGGGGGTGATTTTAAGAAGTCCTCAGGACCAAAGAACTGGAATTTCTGGCATAAAGTATGAGTATAGCCAACTTGACAAGGCTAGACAATTGTGCCCAAGGCAAGAACCTCTGAACAACAAGGGAATAAGGTATCCAGATGCTTATTCTTCTGACATGAGATTTGACATGTCAGTTAGAAACTCTAACAGGAAAATTGCCTGGGGCTATTCTGTTCCCTTGGTTGTTAATGATCAGATCCAACAGTGGAACTTAGATGAAACCCTTCTTTCTAACTCAAGCAATTCACACCCTTTTATTTCTACTAACTTCAGCAATGCTGGCTTGTACAATGTTAGCTACAAAATCAGCATCAATCTACTACCTAATGCAAAGTTAGGTGAAGAGAAATCTCTGTTAAATACAACAAATTCTACTGAGACAGTGCATGTTTCTGCTGAGGGAATTTACAATGCTGAAGCTGGAAGCTTATGTATGGTAGGTTGCAGAAATCTTGGCTCACAGAATCAAATACCAACACCAAATTCTGTGGATTGTGAGATTATAGTCAAGTTTCAATTCCCACCACTGAATGCAAATAACAATGGAGGTTATATTAAGGGAAGTATTGAAAGCAAGCGCAAAAGTTCAGATCCTCTTTACTTCAAGCGCTTGGACCTGACTTCTGCTGCATTTTACACAGCAGAAGCAAAAGAAATCTTCAGGAAAATAGATATGGAGATCACAATGATTCTGGTGTGTACCACTTTAGCATGTGTTTTTGTGGGCTTACAACTCTACCATGTGAAAAGGAACCCTGATGTGCTTCCCTTAATCTCCTTTATCATGCTATTGATTCTAACTTTGGGAAATATGATACCTCTTGTTCTGAACTTTGAAGCCCTTTTCACACAAAACCCTGACAAGAAAAATAGTTTGCTTGGAAATGAATGGCTTGAAGTAAATGAAATTGCTGTAAGGGTAATTGTGATGGTGGCTTTCTTGTTGCAACTCCGTCTCCTGCAGATAACATGGTCAGCTAGAAAGGCTGATAGAAATCAAAAGGGCCTATGGATAGCTGAGAAGAAGGTTCTCTATGTGGTTTTTCCTTTATATGCAATTGGATTCTTAATTGCATTGCTTGTACACCTAAACCATAGCATTTCAGACTACCAACAACATTCATTTTGGGAAGATTTGAAATCTTATTCAGGTTTGGTACTAGATGGCTTTCTCTTGCCTCAGATTTTGTTTAATTTGTTCTGGAATTCCAAGGGGAATGCTCTTTCTTGTTCATTTTATATTGGAACCAGTTTGGTGAGGTTGCTTCCCCATGCATATGATCTATATGAGGCTCATGTTTATGTTGATGTTTCATCCTTCTATGAGGATGAGATTGCAGACTATTACTCCACTGCTTGGGATATAATTATTCCTTTGGTAGGCCTTATGTTTGCTGTAATTATCTATTTGCAACAACGGTTTGGTGGTAGCAGCATTCTTTTTTGGAGAATCAAAGGCTTAGAAGAATATGAAAAGGTGCCAGTGGTGACTGAAACAGAGCTATCCAACTCTTACAAGTAACAATTCCAAGGCAACTAGAAATATAGTATACTGCATGCTCATGCTGAGAAAACAGAATGATTCGTCCTTTTGCATTTTTTTTTCACTTCTATGGGCAACAAAAGTAGTGTAACATTACATTCCTCTATCATTGATTTCCATTCTATAAATTGTCATTTACTACTACTAATGAATTGTTGACTAGATTATAGATGTTGAACTCTCGGAGCATTTTATGTCAAGGAAGATTCAGTTTGAGATGAGTCTCTGAATTTTGAATTTTTATATAACATCCTAGCAATTGCTTCTTCCCCCTATATGGTATGTGAAGCAGTTTGGAGTGTTTCTTTAATCACCTTCTCTCCATGATAATACATTCATATGTTGAAGCCAGAGTTTTATTTATATGTGTAAGATTGCGACAATTGGAAATCAACTGAAAATCTGAATGATCTCCATCATACTCAATTTTTATATGTCATGTGTGTACACACAAACACACATATATTTCCCTTCTCATGAAATCATCGTCTTCATGTTATGACATATTTAAGCTTTCATACTAAATTAAATTAATAATAATTTTTTCGTTACTTAGTTGTTCAATTAAGGTAAGTTTAGTTAGTTACTTTCATTATTTTCTTTAATCAATATTTAAAAACTTTTAATCAACATTTAATATAATGACCCACTAGGGTCTTCCTAGTAGTGGGAGTTGGAGTAGTTTACCATGAGTTCTTATGTTCAAACCTCATTACATTCTTTGTACACCAAAAAAAAATTTAATATAATGAGATATTTAGAAATCATTATCAAAATGATCTTTTTATCAATTAGATTAAAGTGTGTTTGGTAAAGCTAGCTGAAAGTTTAAATCTAACTAAAAGCTGACTACTGAATGTGTTTTGTAAAACTAGCTGAAAATGATAAAATGACATATAAGGATATCATTAATTATTACATAATGATAAGTAAAAGTAGTTGAGGGATAAACTTGTAATTAACTTTCGGCTAGTAGCTGAACATTGGAGCTTTTTTAAAAAAGCTACCTCAAGTACCTTTTTAAAAAAAGAATGTAGCTACCCAAAAAAGCTACCTTACCAAATGCAGCTGAAATGGGTTTAGCTACTAATTTCAGCTTTCAGATAGCCGAAATGGCTTATCAAACACACTCTAAATTTAATATAAAATAAAATAAAAATTTTAAACATATCAACTCTCTCTATGATAATACATTCATATGTTGAAGCCAGAGTTTTATTTTTATGTGTGAGAGATTGCGACAATTAAAAATCAACTGAAAATCTGAATGATCTCCATCATACAGAATATTTGTCTTATATATGTGTGTACACACAAACACACATACATTTCCCTTCTCATGAAATCATCGTCTTCATGTTATGACATATTTGAGCTTTCATACTAAATTAAATTAGATTAATTAAAAATAATTTTTTTTCTAATTAGTTGTTCAATTAAGGTGAATTTAGTTAATTACTTTCATTATTTTCTTTAATCAATATTTAAAAGAATTTTAATCAACATTTAATATAATGAGATATTTATAAATCTATCAAAATGATCTTTTTATCAATTAGATTTAATTTAATGTAAAATAAAATAAAAATTTTAAACATATGAACTCTATATATTATATTTTTCAGACATGATTTTGGAGAGTCAGCGACTCACTCTCTACACTCTTCCTGTCATTAATTCATGACATCATTTGTTTCATAATTTCACGTTGTGTATAATACACCTTCTTACACATGAATATCGCTCTTCTGAAAAGAGCGAGATAACAATCTTTTTTTAAAAAACTCTCCTACAAAGACATTATGAGAGATAAATTACAAATATATATACAGATTCTATTTGATTCTTTGAAGTACAAATCGGTTGAGAATATAAAGTGAGAAATTAAAGGAACGTGGATTTGGGGATTATAATAAAGTGAAAAAGAAAAGAAAGGAAATTTCTCAAAGATTATGAGAGACAAATTACATATTTATTAGACCATCTATTTGATTCAGGGAAGTAAAAATCAGTGGAGAATTATGAGAATGAGAATGAGAACTTATAGGAGAATTTTTTTAAAAATAGATTGTGTATCTCGCTTATTTGAAAGGAGTGAAATTCACAGGTAAGAAGGTGTATTACACACACTGTAAAATTCTCTATTTTAGAAAATAAATGATGACGTAAATGAATGACGGAAAGAGTATGAAGAGTGAGTCGCTCACTCTTCAAAGTGAGATCTCAAAAATATAATATAGAGAATTGATTCACGTGGGATTAACACGTGAGTTCCTTTGATTTAAAAATGAATGTGAAATTTTTTTCAAAACTCAATTTTAATATAGGGTGGATGTTAATTCATTATTTTACTATTAAAATGATTTTATATAAATTAAATCATTTTTTAAAAAATATCATTTTATATTTCATAAAAATACTTCAGTACAATATATACTTACTAGTGCGTGAACCTGTGCGATGCACGGGAATATTACGGTATAAAAATAATGAATTTTAATTTTTTAATAATTTAATATATTTATTTTAATAAATAAGTATTATATAATACAATAAATTAATCAATATTTATGTATTAACATATCTGTTTGCAATAGACTTAATTTGAGAAAAATTTGATACCCCGTATTATAAATAATTTAACTATATTAAAACTATGGCAACAATTTAAAATGCCCAAAGCAAGAATATCCAAATAAATATTTAAATTACATTATGTTAATTTACAAAGGTTAATAATTAAAGATACACAAAATCAATTACGTTCAAAGGGTGAATCAAGAAGTAAAAAAGGGAGACAATCATGAAAAATCTTTGCAGAAACATTCTTTTTCATTTGCAATATAGAACCAAATCATAAATTGTCAATAACATCATTATCACCAATTGGAAGCAAAAACAAAAAATGGTAAGATTTCCCCTCAATTTTACCAATTAAAAAACGGGTAAGATTCATGAAGAACCATTTAAAAGAAAAATGAAAATTGTGAATAAAGTTTTGGATTAAAAAAACTATTACAGATGAATTTATACACATGCATCATTTAAAAAAAAAAAGAAAAGACCAAAACCAAAAAAACTTTCATGGCTACCTATCCACTGACATAGTGTTGTCAATACATTTGTATGTAGAACCTTGGGAAGCCTCCACCAAAACCACAATGTGGCTAGGGTAAGGAGGATGAATAAATATTGTGAAAAGAAGTTTCTAAATCCACCAAATAAATGATCGGAAGAAAGAGTAGCAAATAAAACGTCGGATAGCAATTGAAAAAAAACATATTTATAATAACCTAATTGGATAGCAAATGAAACGTAAATCCGAAAAAAAAAAACCCACAAATATTAAATGCATAATAAAGTGGAAACGGTGAAGAAAATGAAACAATGGAAAAAAAACAATAAATTAATTGGCTATTTGAAAAGATTGATAGAGATTTTTGTATTTAAAAGTATTAAATTAAATTAAAAATAGAATTAAAAATAAAATTATAATTACACCCTTTTTTTAGGGGGAAAATTTATCTAGAGCAATCAAATACTACACTTCTTTTTCTTTTAAATATATAAAAATATAAAATATTTGCTAATAAAATTAAGTCGGTCAGATTTTCCCATCCAATATGATGATCATAACAATTTCACTGCAAACTTTATATTCATTTTAATTTTCACAATTTACTACCCTTTGTTTACTGGTTTTACTCTCATCCAATCCAATTCCAAACATACTGCTAGCATCACACTACAACGCAATCAAATATTGGATCGGACTCGGAGCTTGTTAATTTAATTCTCTAGAACCTTCATTTTTGCCAAAACCAAAAAAATAAAAATGGACACGTGTTCATCAATGACTCCGCCACGACATGGCTAAAACCCTAAACCCCTTCCCTAAACACCTTCTGTTCCCTCAGTGGTGAGAAAAACAGACGTAACAGAAAATCACGCTTATTACCCCTTACACTTCCAAAATGGCTACCAGAACGCTGCTGAGAATGAAGATAAACCCAAACCTTCCGCTGCGGTTTCTCCGCAACCCCACTTTGGTTCTGACCCGACCCGTTTCAACCATTACCAAACCCGAAGCCCCGCTAATCTTCCTCAACAGAGCCGCCACGTTTCCGGTTCTGGGCATGACCCATAACCTGTTCGCCCGGCAAATGGGTACCAGTAGGTCACGTGGCAATTATAGGATGAACGACGACGAGGATGATGATGATTTTGAGGAGGACTCGAATGATGTTGATCATATTGACGAGGATGATGATGATGATACACTGGATCTTGGTGAATACGATGACTTGGATGATGACGAAGAGGAAGAAGACGAGCCACCCAGAAAGAAGACCTATGGGAAGAAAAAGTGAGGTTTTCCATTTTCTGTTTGATTTTCCACTGTCCCATTGCTTTGCCTTGTATCAGTCATCAATTTCAAATGAATTAGGGTTGTCTTTGTCATAGTATGTGAGAGTGGACTTGGATCATTAACCTTGAAATGTTATTGACTGTTGCTTCAATCAATGTTATACCGTCACTCATCGATAGTAATAGTTTCTTTTTCAATGCGTCTTTCGGAATAAATAACCAAACACGTAATTTAGTTTCTGAATTATAAAATTTCAAATGCCTTTTTTTTTTTTTAATAATTGGGGGTCAAAACCGGGAAAAGAAAACTACAATATAACTACTTGATAGTATCGGGAACCACCTCGGTAGTGGTGGTGGTGGAAGTATCGAATGATCTGGTTTTATAAGGCTCAAGTGTGACCTACCTAATAATTTTACTACCTGATAATTTTACGGCTGAAGTTTGGCTTATTACTTGTCATAGGCCAATTTTATAGGTTTGATTTGATCCGTTTTAAAGTTTGGCTTAGCCTATTAATCTATTTAAAAGACTATTTCATGTTCAAGCTTTTAAATAGGCTTATAGACCTACTAATTGATAACTAAGCTACTTAAAACAGGCCTTAAATAGGCCAATGGACCTATTCCTAAATACTATTTCGGATTTAAATATAAGCAAAAATAACTAAATTCACACATATTAAGAACATTGGTTAAACTCATTAAATTTTTTTGGTATCATGTAAAAAGTACTTGTATTGCCTAAATTACTCTACATTCAATTTTATTAAAAATTGTTTCAAGTGGACATACTCTCTTCCTATTGGCACATTCATTAAATAGAGTGGTTGGAAAGTAAAATCAAAGGGCATTTTGGAATAGTTAAGATTTACTTATATTTTAGTCCATCAAATCTAAGCTTTTTTTGCTTATATTCAAGTCCGGAAGGAGTAGGTTGCAAGCTAATAGGCTTATACATCTAAATGGGTCATTGAATAATCCTAAATAAATCTCTTTTTTAACAAGACAACAAAATTGTTTTAAAACATGCATAATAAATTAATCATTGTTACTGATGTATTTAAAATAAACAAAAAACTAATTCTGCATAAGTCATAAAACCTACTGGAATCATTTTGGAACCATCTATATTGTGACATCCAAGGTCAGATTCAAGCAATAAAGAATGACCTAGGTAATAATAGTTCAATGCAGCACACAAAATTAACAATCAGTTTTAGTCTCAAATTAACCAACATAACCAAGATAACAAACATAATAGAACAACAACAGGTCTTAATCTCAAATTAATTACCAACATAACTAAGATAACAAACTTAACAAAGTACCAACAAATCTTAGTTTTTTTTTTAAAAATAACTAGAGAACCAGAATCCAAAACAAATTACACGAACATTAAGGGGTCGTTCGGGGTGGTGGTGAGTTTTCAGTTTTTGTTTTAAAAAAATTTCAACCAACCAAATTTTTACAACTCAAAACTGAAAACTAAAAACTATTTTTTATGGTTTTCAAAACGTTTGATTTGAAAACCACAAAATGTGGTTTTTAGTTTTCAGTTTTGAGTTGTAAAAACTTGATTGAAATTGTTTGAAAACCAAAAACTGAAAACTCGTAATCATTATCTATACACAACTGAATTAATAAAGGATGGAAGGCACCAATTAGTCACTACTTTACGCCGCAATAATGTATAACACAACAGTAATAACAAAATTGCAATAATTACAAAAAGAAGAGGTTAGGAGAATTACCTGAGTGCAAGTTAGAGCGAGTCTTTAAAATCAGAATGAAAGTAGTCTAGCCTCTTAAGTTAAACTCTAGAATTGATTTTGAGATAAGAAAATTTTCTTTAATTAGTGGTATTGCAAGCACAGACTTGATCTGAGATATAAGAAAGAAATAATCAAACTAAAAATATTTTATTCACATGCCAAATTAAAGAGCATTCATGGATCATGCTAATGCCTACAAAACCATACTAGAAACACATACAGAGCAAAGCTTTTTTTATACTAAATCAAGATCACGGTGAGGCAGTGAAGCAGTGAGATCACATTGAACGAAAACGAAATACATACAAAGCAAAGCATTTTTTATACTGAATCAATATCACAGTGAGGCAGTGAGATCACAGTGAACGAAAACAAAAATGAAACACATACTGAGCAAAGCATTTTTATGCTAAATCAAGATCACAGTGAGGTAATGAGATCATAGTGAACGAAAACAAAAATGAAACATATACAGAGCAAAGCATTCATATATTAAAAATTCTTACAAGTCGCAGTCTCACAGAGCTCCTAGAGATATTCGTGGAAGTTGGATGGATCTGAACAAAAATTTTGAGAAAATCAGAAGCTAACATCGCAAGACAAACATAATTCCTAAGAAAGAAAATGAAACGAACCGATGCTTGGATGGATCTGAACGGTTAGCGACGACGACGACTCCTTTTGAACGGTGGAGAAGTAAACGACGGACGGTGGTGAATGGTCGGTGGATTGGTGGGCGGTAGGTGACGCAACGACGTGATTAAGGGTGTAATCGGGCCGAGTTGGGTCGGGTTTAGGGTATTTTAGTGTCCGAATCAATTGAATGACATCGGTTTGGGTTGGATCGGGTTCTTTATTTTTTTACATGTAACCCGAACCGAACCAACCCGATTAGTAACAGGTTGGTTTGGGTCGGGTCAACAGGTTATGTACAAAAAATGAAAAAATGATTAAATCAGTAAAAACATGGAAAATTTGAGAAACGGAATATGAAAGAGAATGAGAAACCCATAAACCATAAAAATGGGGGAAAACCTGTAATCACTAATTTGTTTGCAATAGGTCTCAAATGCACAAAATCAAATAGCAACAAAAAGGATTCTCAACACAAAATTTATCTCAGATATACACAAAATGAATAAACCCCAGACAAAGACGGCGACACAGCTTCTAGAGGAGTTCCTTGATGTGGGCAGCGTCGGCGATGCGATCGTGGGAGAAGGCGACAACTGGGATCGGAGAGAGGAAGCGGGAGAAAGAGCGGCCACCACGCCACCACTAGTACACTGTCGCGGGTCATCTCCCTTGTTCTACAACATGTGCCGCTGTCGCAAGCCTGAAGTCTCGATCTGTACCATTGCAACGTGCCACCATCTTCACCGTCCTCCTCTGTCAACTATTGCACCATGGCCTCCCTGCAACAAGCCAACAAGAATCTGATCTGAAAGAGTAAATGAAGGGAGAAGAAAGAGTGAAGAGCCAAAGAGGGGAAGCGTCTCTCAAGATTAAAGAGTGAAAGAGTGGTTGTTGACTGCTATTGCCTTTTAATATCAGGAACATATCTCAGGTTGGGTTGGGTCATTCGGTTTTAAAATAGCCCAACCCGATACCCGACACAAAGGTGATCGGGTTACATAAAAACAAATCGAACTGACCCATTGATCCAACCCAACCCGTATATTTGCACTCTGTTTGGATCGGGTTAATCGAGTTCGCGGGTTGACCCGAACCCTCTTACACCCCTAGACGTGATGTCCGATGGCTTAAGGAGTCAAGGTACTCAAGGAGGAGCGGTGGGTGTGGCAGGGCTGATGGATTTGAACGGTGGGGAAGGGAACGACGACCGGTGGTGAACGGACGGTGGACTGGTGGGCAGTGGGTGGCGCAACGGCGTGGTGATTGATGGCTCAAGGAGTCAAGGTACTCAAACTCAAGGAGGAGCAGTAGGTGCCGCAGTTAGATAAAAATGTGAGTGAATCTGTGTTGATAGTTGGATATTAGGGTTTCTAATTTTAGAGAATAATAAACAATAAATCTAAATAGAATAATTAAAATAAAAAATAATTTATTATATATTATATAAAATATAATAGGCCCCCTAAACAGGCCAGTCCAACAAGCTAAATAAGGGTTTTAAAAAGCCTAAACCCGACTTGTTTAATTAAATAGGCTTTTAAAAAAGCCTAAACCTGGCCTTTTTATTAAACAGGCTAGGCCAGGCCAGTCCATAGACCCTCGACGGGCGTCTTGACCTACTTCCACCCCTACACCTTGGTAGAGCTGGTAATATGGATTAACCTGACAAGGACGGTTCTTAAAACCTTAAAAAAATCTGGCAAAATGCCCCTAAAAAATATAGGGCTCAAATATCTCCCAAGTTTTTTAATTCATCTTGGGTAGCCCAATTGTCAGCTTGACACTATAGCGTCATCCTTAATGAATTTTGTCTCTTTGCCTATGTTTGGTTGGAGGGATTTGGAGGGAAGGAAATGGGAGGGATTTTAAATGAGTTTTCATGTTTGTTCAATTTTTAGGAGGGGAGAGGGCCAAAATCCCTCACAAAGCTATTTTTACTCCCCTCCAATAATGGGGGGATTTGGAGGGGGGGGGGGAGTTTAGATCAAATAATTAAAATGGTTTAAGTACCCCTACACCCATATTAATAAAATTATGTGTTATAAAATTAAAGAGATATATAAGTAAATTAGTTTTATTTTCTCTACCCTCCCCTTGTGAACTAAACATGTAAGGGGTCATTTTCCCTTCCCTTCCCTCCCCTCCCCTCTTTGATCTAAACAAATCAAATGTCACCTCCCCCCTCCATTAAAATCCCTCCCCTCCTTTGAACCAAACAATGCCTTCATGTTTTAATTAAATTCATATCTTTTAAAAGTTGATTTAATTATTTATTATTTTTAATGAGTTTGAATATTTTAATTATTTAATGAAAAAAGTCAGCAGTTAAGAGTTACTCAACAAAAGGAATATCAAATACTGACTTTTCTATTCATATAGTGTGTTTGGTTTAACCTAAAGTCACATTTAAAAGGCTACTATCTTTGCTCTCATTCACGTTTAAAACATGGTTTTAACACACACTAAATACAATGACAAAACACACACACACACACACACTAAATACAAGAAATATTTATTAATATATATTTTATTCTGTTATCTAATATTTCAAAAATATTCGTTCACTTTTTTTTTTTGTTGATGTTGGAATTGAATTTGGATAATTTTTTGCCAGTCTTGGGAATGATTGTTTGTTCAAAGGGTCATTGCTATTTTCACTCTTTTTTACTATTCCCACCCCTCTCTCTTTTTCTTTTGTATTTCCCCAACTATTTACTCCCCCTCCCCCTCCCTGTGTGTCCTGCCTACCTCGCAACCACCACCTTTCCCTTCTCCCCACTGTTATTGCTAAACCCTCTTCTTCTCCCTATCATTTTTTTGGAAAGTAGAGGTGGCACGTTGTGGGCTATAACAACGATTTTGCAAGTGAGGAAGATCGTGGTGGTGCGACGAGGTCTGCAATGGGCTACAGTGGTGCGATGTTGGCTTCTTGAATGCGTCTTGCCGACGATGAGATGGGAAAGGATTGCGTTTGCAAGAGGGTGTGCGGCAGTGCGTGGTGGTGATAAGAGGAAAGAAAGTGCAATCCCGAAATAAGGGAACATGATGGATAGGGAAGGTAGTGGTGCAATTGAGGGTTGCATATGAAGTTAGATGGAAATGGAATGTATGATAAAAAAATGGAGAGCTTGTAAGAAGGAGGGAGGTGAATAAAAAGAGAAGACAAGAGGGAGAAGAAAAGAAGGTGATGATTGAGGGGAGGGGGGAGGAGGAAGGAGGAGGGGAGGCGATGGAAGTGTAGAGATGTATTGGAGATTTGAATTCTTGACACAAGTATCCAAAAGTCAAATAAAAAAATTGGTTGACAGACACAATGTTTGGGGGCACCAATTTCGGACACGGGAACCAAAGTTTTTTTTCTTAAAATTTGCTTAGAACACAAGTGTCTTATGGACACAAGTATCTGAAAATTGGTTCTCGGATCCGTAAGACAATTTTATTCCCTATGTTCAGAAACAGCGAGGGTAGTTACGGAAAAAATTCAAAAAAAAATATATAGAAGGGGCGTGAGAATAACAAAAGCTTGTTCAAAGAATGAAACAATTAGTTTTCTATATTGCAAAATCTTTCGGTGATTTCTAGTTTGTTTCGTTGTAATTATTTTAAAATACGTTTATAGTACACCAAATTATAAATGTGGATTCAATCCATGTTACTCCCCTGATCCATTTTTATAATGTAATTTTAAGCAAAATCAAACATGTTATTGGTTTAGGCATCACGCTAGAATTGGATGCTAGCAAGAAATTAAACTATCTAGCTAGTGTATGTTAAAATTGTTTTTTCAATTGGTTTTAATGTTTGTGTAAGGGAAAAGATGTAGAAACAAACATGTAATTAATTACGTGTTGCACTTAAGGGCAAAGCAATGTAGATGATCACCGGTAATTAATCAAAAACGTGTTACATGACACAATTAAGGACAAAGAAATGTAGAAACAAACACGTAATTAATTTTTTGGGGTTTAATCGTTTTGGATGATCACTAGTTTTTTGGGTCATAATCTTGGGTTTTTATCTATAGTTTCTAATATGTTCCTTCTACAACTTAAAGCCTATTTGGGGCATAAATAACAATTAGCACCTGTTGACCAAATATATATTTAAAACCTCTTTGAATGAAAAACAAATAGACTCTTATTTGATTCAAAGCAGCTTGGAAAGTCAAAGAAAATCCCAAGCACCCGAGTTCTTTTCTGCCATATTTTCTTATATTTCCCACATTTTTAATAGAACAACTAGTATTGAAACATGGCTTTAAATCACAATTGCAATCATGGTTGTGTTACATCCAATGAGTGATGCAGTTCAATTGCAATCAATGCATATCTTAATTATGGTCTTATGCAGTTGCAACAATTGCAATTATGGCTTGATGCAGTTGTTACATCACATAATGTAACCCACAATGTGAATGTGTGTGTTAAAATTATGGTGGCTATTCAAAGGGAAAAAGGGCAAAATTAAAATCACATTAGTAACATATAGACATGGTAAAAAAGAAAAAATTCATACATGATAGGGCCATAAGGGTGAGTTTATAAGATATAAAAGGCTTAACACATGTTTTATGGTGCATTGGGTGAAAAGACCTATTATAGAAGGCTAGGCATTGGTAATAGTGTATATTTGGTTTGACGTTGAAAAGTAATCAAATTCAAGTTCAAATTTCTCAACCCAACTATATGTAGCATTAGAAATGTGAGTTTATCACATTTTAACACTATCAAATATACTCACAGTAAAACTCATAATTTGTATAAGAGACCCCTAAGATGGTGATTATTGCTTAAAAGGAATGACAATCTAATGAAGTAGCCATTCACAATCATGATCAATCCAACTTCTGAGTGTCCATTTACTGGTCATGGTGCAGTTCAATCCATAATAGAAATTCGATACAATTGAATCAAACTAAGTAAAACTGAACATAACCAAATCGAATTACTATTTAGTTTAGTTAACAAATTTCTAATATAATTGAACCAAATTGAACATGCTTTAGAATAAATTGTTGGCTTTAAGAACAAAACTTAATAGAATAAAAAGATGAATGAAGGAGATTTCATTTACGAAATCGCCATAAATAATGAGTCTCATTTGACATCACTATTCTAGAGAAGTTATGTCTACCATTGCCAAACATGTTCAACCATGTTGGTGGTAGTGCTAGCACCGTCATGGACCCCAAAGTTACAACAACTCCAACAAGGTCGAATCCTAGAAAAGTCCATTACTTAAATACAGAAGCATATTCCAATGATTGGTTGGGCACTTATATTTACCAAGAGAACCAATATATGTCGCTTGAAACCTTCAATGAGGAAGACAAAGTCGCTAATTCCTACAACATCGCTGCATAGAGGTTCCAAGGCAAATAGTCCACCACCAAAATCCCTCACTGGCATTGATGGTGAAAATGATGTTGAAAACATCAAAACCAAGTTCCTCAACCCAAGCTCCAAAATTTAGATTATTGATATGTTTCTAAAGTTAAGGACAAACCAAAAAGCTAGGGCAATAAGCAGAGTTCACAAAGAAAAGTTGTTGAATCAAATGGGTTCCATGAGAATAGAGAATGAGTTGATAACTTGGTTGGGTTTTAGTCTTTAGAAGGGAGAAGAAAATTGAAAACACATGTATTAGGATGTAAATTTAGTTCAGACCAGTTCACCCAATTTATTTTAAGAATGATTGAGTAACTAAACTAATTTTAAAAATTAGTTCAAGTTTTTCTTTATGGTGTGGTGTGGTTTACTTCCCACTTTTGTTTGGTTTGGTTTGGTTCATCGGGAGATTTTGAACACCCCTCCCTAAGTAGGAACACCATTCCACATGTCATTGCTAGTCGCACTTGATCCAACGATATTTCAATCATGTTTCACTGGTCCCGCTACCTACATAAATGTGGTATTGGTACCTAGATTTGTTTGGATAAAAGGAGAAAATAAGAGGAATGAAAATGAAAAGACTACAAAATAAATGGGAAATGAATGAATTTTAAAGTTGTTTGAATTAAGAAAAAATTAAGAGAAAAAGAAAGGAAAGAAAAGATAACTTTTCTCTCAACTAGTTTGGATTGAAGAAAAAAAAAAGAAAGGGAAGAAAATATAAATCATATACTATTACCATTATACCCTTTTTATATTTGGTATGCATATAAATTATTAGATAATTTTTATGGATTAATGCGTGAAAAACTAATGTCAATTAAGAGAATTAAAACTAATCCATAAAGCACCTTGACGAAGGACACGTGGCCTACAACTCATCTTTTTCTTCTATTCAATTTTGTACTCTCAATTACTCACTGCCTCTCATCGTTTCAAACTGGCCAAGCATTTTGATTCCAATTAGTAAATAGAAAATTAAAAAAAAGGAAGACATAAAATAATTAAGGTGAGAATTCTTGTTTTCTAAGAGAGTTGCATGTGTAGGTCGATGCCATACTTTTGATCTAAAATGGTCACGCCTATTATACATCCTTCTGAATAAGGATGTAAGTTACACCATTTCACATGAGTCGTTAGATATATTATATTTTTAATCAAAGATGAAGATTAAGTCTTCTAAATCCGGTTGCCCACTATGGAGAATTAAGCTATGGAATTTGCAATTGTGTCCTTGGTGTATTATGCCATAGACAATAAAGTGATACCATTGTCTCCTATTTGGAATAGAAATTTCTCCCTGCAACCTATCCTCCCAAACCACCCAACCACCTCCATTCAATCACATTTGAAAGCCTTACCAGCAATTCACACAATAATAAAATAAAAAAAAATGAAAAAACCAAAACTCAAAGCAGGAAGCCAGTAAATTAAGATCCAGTAACAAAATCAAGACTCGTTCCCTTGGCCATACTATTCTCCATTATCCACCGCCGTCCACAGTCATTATCACCAGAGAAATGTCGTCGACCTAGAGTCTTCATGGTCGCGCCATGAGCCAAACCCAACCACCGCGATGAAGCGCTCCGAGTCAACATTGCCGCTGCTACGCTGGGCCGCACAACGTTCTCGTCCGAGCGCCGCCCAGTGGTCGTCACGCGTCGTTGCAGCCATACCGCGCTGTTGCGAAGGCAACCACCACGCCATCGCGCACACCTGCTACCACCTTGCCGTTAACACAGGGGTTGCGTCACTGTCTCGTTCAAGGGTGCTTAATAAACATGTGACCAGGATCCATTGACTAGCTCTGTAAATCGGATATGTTAAACAATTATGTTTATAGATTGCATGCAAATTCGAGCAACTCAGGGTTCAGAACTCAACCACACCTTTGAGATGAAACCACAAATGTTTTCTACAAAGGGCACTGAGGAAAGGGTGGTAAACCCACTATCGCTTTCATTCTTTTGATGCTCCTTCAGTTTGAAATATTTAGTGGACAATAACCATAATATTAGACAAAAGGACCTAATAGCAATTCCTAACAATTCATATTTTAATGTAAAAAAACTGATAAATCGGTTCCATCCCGTTAACTTACAACCCTACCCAAAAGGATGTATAATAGACATCACCCTAAAATGTTACTATCACAACACGAGCAGGTGCGATCGCCGGAGCACGAGTAATAGTGTGCTCCAAGGTCGATGAAAGAAAGTGGAGGGTGGGGTGGATAGAGTCTGCAGGTGGTGTAAAGGAAGCAACCTAGTTGAGCACTTAAGCTAGCTAGATAGGAAGAAAGAGGATGGGTAATTCCGGAAAATGTTGATACAAGCTCGTAATTAGTGAGTTTTCTTTACTAGCCAGGAGAGAAAACTGAATTGCGGGTCCTACACCAATGTTTTTCTCCCTTATAAAAATGGAAGAAGATACTGTTTTCCTCTCATTTTTTCATCTATCCTTTTCTCTCCACCATTTTTTTTCTAAATCCAAATAGTGTGTTAATGAAGTGGTGGCCTTAGGCGTTGAGGTGTTTTATGGAAGAGAACCAACATGGTTAATACTTTTTTCTCAAAGGGGAAAATTATGTGAAGGATGATTATCGTAGAAAGTTATTAGTTTTTTTTCTTCTTGAAGGTCTTTGGTATTTACCGCGATAAAGGCCATAAGTTGTTAGAATATTGCTTTTGGTGCCGAAATACTACTTTAAAACATCGCCTTAACATTGATAAGAATAGAGCGAGAAAGAAATATTTTGGAAAACATTAGTAGCCTATTCATCATCATTGGATAATTTAACATTAAATCCAACGACATTAAAATCCATTGTACCATACATGACTCAATCATCTACTGTATCTTATACATCACCATTGATGAGAAAAACCAAAAGTTTATATACCATATTTTTCATATAAAAGTTTATAAGATAATCCTTATTTTTTTATCACAAATAATATTCAAAAAGCCTAAGTGATTAAAACTATAGGGATTGCCAAAACTATAGGGATTACAAAGTATTTAGTCCTTTTATTATTTTCCTTGATGACTTAAACCAGTACGCATTCCTTGTAGATGTCAGAGAGAATGTCAGATTAGGCAAGATATTCTCAAACACCTGCTTCATATTCCTAACCTTTGAAACCTTACGTAGCCAAATCCTGTTGGTCACATCTACAAATTAGCTTGATTAACCATTAAACGTGTAACCAAACCTGGTTGATTGAGGAGCTTTTAGTCAGAGTAACATTAATTGCATGTAATTTTCAATTCTCATAACCACAACAAAAAATTGTGGTACTTTTTTAAACTGAATAATGATAAAATAATTGTGAATAATATGAAATATTTTATTGTGTAACATTTTGTTTTGCAGCAAGTTTATCAAAGATACAATTAATTGATAAGATTGTAGGATTGGAATTTTCTTGCCATTGGATGTAAGTCTATGTTAGTTTTACACAAAAAATGCTTACAATAATGGTTTTTGCTACCGTGCCTTAGAAGAAAAGTGAAGTATAACATGGTAAAGGAAATATTGGTTATTGACTAAAATAGTGGATAATGGATATATGGTGAACAAAGAGAGATGGGAATTTTATTATTTTTTGCAGAGAAGGACATTTTACTTCATGCCACCCAATGTCAATTTTTGTTTGAAAGTAGAAATCTTTGGGAGGTAACAGTCTTCTCCTTGTAAGAAACAACCACAACAGGCTAGGACACCCACTTTTTTGGTACATAGTCTTTAAAAGAAAAGAACAAAACCACTTCAGACAAGGTGTTGTCATTTTCGCCAAAGAAATCGTGATGAGCTTCTGCAGAGGCACTGACAAAGGCAAAGCTCGATGACACAAAGGAATGAGAGGGCATCGTAAAGTAGAACACAGACGAGTGGGGAGATGAAAAGGAGGAAAAGGTAGTGGATTCGCTAGCTACACAACTAGGAGGAGGCGAGAGATAATTGAGAGAGGTAGGGGTGGGGGGATCATGGTGGTGACAGAGTAGAAACATGGGGTACACGGCAACATCGTTGTTTGGAAGGGATGAAGGCTTCCGTGCAAATTCTCATCTAGTCACATAACCAATTATTGGAGTTATTTTGTTTCCTTTCCACACGTGCACAACTTTTAAGCTATTCCATGTTAGATTTTGCCTATAATAACACTTTCTTCATTTTTTTTAAAATATGATAAATTGTACCCTTTGTTTATTTCTAGTGAAAACAGAATGAAGGATAATGAGGTGAAAAAAGTTATGTTTCCTTATTTATTTGAGCAGGGAAAACATAGAGGAAGGAGAACTAAAGAGAAAGACTCACAAAAATGTTTTCACTCCCAAAGTGGGGTGAAAACTTGCCTATTTGTTTACAATTTTTTAAATTTGTTTTCTGTTCTTAAATACAAATACTTAAAAACTTTTTTGCCGGACAATTTTATACAGTTTTGAAAAGTGACGGTTTTTAAAAACTAAAATTTTAAAACTATTTTTGCAATGTTTTGAAAAACTATTTTTTAGGTTTTGAAAATGCTATAAATAAATCATTTCATTTTTAAAAATAGTTCTTAAAAATTATTTTGTAAAATAATTTTCAAAAACTAAAAAATAAAACTGAATCATACACACCTCAATTACTTTCCTACTTTCTATTCAATTACACTCATTTTTTCATACAATCTAAATAACTTAGAAATCGATGTATTTTTCTTTTATTTTCACTTACCTCCATTTCACCCCTTCTTTTTCTCTTCGCAACAAAATCTTAATCTTATATATTTATTGAAAATGATAATTTTATAATTTTTTTTGTTTTACCACAGGTATCCCCTATTATCGAGGATAATCCTATTCGGGGCTTAGTGGGGATTGACCTCATGAGCTCTTCCACAATCTTTGTCTGCATTACCAACTGAGCCATTGCTTGTTGGTAAATGATAACTTTATAATTTACCAACAAGAAATGCAATAGTGAAAAAGTAATGTAAGGATCTTCTCTAGCCTCTCCAACCAAGCTTAGCTACGGAATAACCACGAACTAACTACGAATTTTGATTTCCTAGTTATTCCGTAGCTAAACTTGGCTGGAGAGGCGGGATGAAGAGAGAATCTGGATCCGAAAAAGTACTATTATAAAAACCGGACTGGCTCGGCCAGTCCAACCGGTTGAACCAAAAACTGGACTAGAAGTCGGTCCGATCAGTCTATTGGATCGAATGAGCATCTAAACCGGTTCTGACGTCACGAACCGGGTATCAAACCGGCCAAACCGTTTCAACCCGCGCGAGTCAACTCGGTTGACCGGTCCTAGAGACGCGCCACTAAGCCAGACGAGTTCTTTAGTTAATAAGTACTCAATTTTATATATATATGATGTATCCTGTGAGAAAGACATCCTTATGTGAGAGTGAGAGGGATAAATATAGTCCATTAGATCGAAATTAACGGTGGGATTAAAATGTCACTTTTAAGTGACTCACGTGCATCTCCTTCCCCTGTCTCTGCCTTCTCCCCTAAACCCTTTCATTCGATCCACCTTGAATCAAGCCGTTTTGCTGATCACCTTAAACCACCGCCATGGGAAATGAAGCATATACCGTCGGAAACCATCGTTATATAACAGGATAAATTTGTCTTCTCATGCACATTAAAACCCGTCAGCAAAGCAAGTTTTCCAGTTTTTATCATTATCTTTCTATATCCCTGTTGGAAAACAAAAAGACAAAATTGCATTTTTACATATTAGCATATAGCCAATCCCTAAGTTTCATAGCTAAAATTAATAGACATTGGAATATTGACTCTAATAATTAACAGAGACTTGGTCTGATAGCAAATGATACTAATATCAATGACTAGTTAAACTAACCTATAATTTTGTCAAACGTGAATGGAGATTACTTAATGTTACGTCATGAGTTTGCATCAAAAACCTTCAATTATTTCCCCTTCATTTGCAGAGTTTGAATCCTTTCTAGAAACCTGAGGCTCAACTTTCTGACAAGATTATATAGCAGGATAAATTTGAGTAAGTTCAACTAATAAGATGCATCAATTTGTAAAAAGTGAATGCATCATGAATCCAAAAGGAAGTGTATGTGGTTGAGTTTGAACTACCACATTCTTTCAACATATAGGAAATTTCATAATTTACTATTTCATACATTATAGAGGAAAAGAGACACCAAAATCCAGAGGAAGCCAACACCAAAAGAATAGTAATAACAATTGACCAAATGGTCAAAACACTCCCAAGGATAAGGATGCAGTCACAGAGAGGATTAAGAGAAAAAAATTCTGAATGGCAAGAAACTTCTCTCTCAATGTTTAGAACTCTCCTAGTAATCTATACTCTATAATGTCGTAACATTGCTAAAGCAAGAACAGAAAGCTAATAGCAAAGTCATAAGAATAACTCACACCAGAACGTGAAAGAATCAAATATAGATTTTCCAGAAATCAAGTTAAATTACAGATTTCTTAAATTGTAATGCTATGTTTGCCAAAGACAATTCTCCGTAGCAGTCTTGATAGGATGTTTATCCTCACAAGATTCTTCGACTTTTTGCGAGACGGACCGAGGAGGCAATGGAGTTTCGAACGTTCTCCGGCGGCGCGAATTTAATGCGGCGATGGAGGTTGGCGGATGAGGAGGCTCAGAGATGGTGATTTACGATGCTCCAGCGACACGACTTCGTTTCCCGTGGTGGTGCTTCTAGGTTTTCCAATGGCGCGACAACAGATGGTTCCCCTGGCGGTGGTTTCAGGTGATCAGCAAAATGATGGTTTCCGACGGCATATGCTTCATTTCCCGTGGCAGTGGTTTAAGGCGATCAGCAAAACGACTTGATTCAAGGTGGATCAAATGAAAGGGTTTAGGGGAGAAGGCAGAGACAGGGGAATGAGATGCACGTGAGTCACTTAAAAGTGACATTTTAATCCCACCATTAATTTTGATCTAATGGACTATATTTATCCCTCTCACTCTCACATAAGGATGTCTTTCTCACAGGATACATCCATTTTTTCTGCGGCCTCGAAATCAATAACACACATATATATATATATATATATTTCAATCGAACTTTCCTATTCTATTTACGTTTCACATTAATCTACTATTATACAATCTAATAAGTTTTTTAATAATAAAATCACTATTCATTCAAATTTTTTTAATATTTTATTTGTTATTTTATTTTTATTACTAATTTTTATTATCAAAAGTCGTGTCGTCTCTTTTATTCAAAATAAAATTATTTAATTAGTAGATATTGATACACATGAGTACCAATATATTTATTGAGATTGATACTAAAGTTTGAATGTGGTAATATAATAAAATATGTTGGTGCATTTTTAAAATATTTTATTAGTTATTTTATTATTATTACTATTTTTTATTATCAAAAGTCGTGTCGTCTCTTTTATTCAAAGTAAAATTGTTTAATTAGTAAATATTGATACACATGAGTACAAATATATTTGTTGTGATAGATACTAAAGTTTGTATGTGGTAATATAATAAAATGTGTTGATTTACATCAAATTTATTGTGTATTTTCCTAATATATTATTTACATTAAAATTGTTTAAATTGTAGATATTGATCCACATGAATACACATATATTGTTGAGATATTGTTTAATTTGTAGATATTGATACACATGAGTACAAATATATTTATTGAGATTGATACTAAAGTTTGGATGTAGTAATATAATAAAATGTGTTGATTTACATCAAATTTATTGTGTATTTTCCTAATATATTATTTAGGGGTGTTCATTGGTTTGGTTCAATCCGATGAGCCCAATGAACCAAATCGAACCCATTGCATTGCTCAAGCTGTTTAAAGTCAAAGAAAAAGTTGCACTAACATATCTCGGTTTCACTACCAATGAGTGCAAAATAAATTAACATCTACTATGATTTTCATCCTTCTCTCTATGGTGGCATTTTGAAATTTGCACCAAACATTTACCATCTTCATTATATTCAAATCCACATAATATTGTAATTGTAATCGTACTCTATAATCTATCTATAATTATACAATTCAATATGTATTTTAATAATTTTTTCACTATTTATTCGATTTAATCAAAAGTTTTATTTTTCATTGGGATCTAAATGCCACTTTTTCCATCATTGCTCCACATTTGGTTTACCTCAGGTGCTCTGCTCAGAGGCCCTATCTCGGATGATCATTATATTTATCTATATATAATATGATTATACAATATTCTAATAGGTATTTTAATATTTTTTTCACCATTCATTCGATTTAATCAAAATTTTTATTCTTCATGGGGATTCTAAATGTCGTTAGGATTCTAAATGTCACTTTTCCCACCTTCTCTCTCCACACATTTACTTTGTGCTCGGATGCTCACATTTTTTCTCCACATTTGCTTAACCCCGGGTGCTCTGCTCGGATGCTCCAAATCATGATCACTATCTTTATCTATCTATTATTAAACAATCTAATAGGTATTTTAATTTTTTTACTATTAGTTCAATTTAAACAATTTTTTATTATTCATTGGAATTCTAAATGTTACTATTTTCCACTTTCTCTCTCTGAACACATTTGCTTTGTACCTGGATGCTCTGCTCGGATGCTCCAACTTGGATGCTCACATCTTTTGTTCCACATTTACTTAACCTTGGATGCTTTGCTCGGATGTTCACTATCTTTATCTATCTATAACTATACAATCCAAAAGATATTTTAATATTTTCTCATAATTCATTCGATTTAATTAAATTTTTTATTTTTAATTGAGGTTCTAAATTTCATTGGGATTCTAATTGTCACTTTTTCCCACTCACATTGCCCTCTTTTCACTTTTGTTTTCCGTTCAAATTTCTTTCCTTTTCATCTTCTTTCCCTCTTTATCTCTTTCAACACATTTATTTTGTGCCCATTTTGTGCTCGAATGGTCACATCTTTTTCTCCACCTCAAATGCTCACATCTTTTGCTTCATATTTTTAGAATATTAAGCTCGTGAGTGGCACGAGCTCTTTACTAGTTTAATACAATAACATATATATTTCAAATAATTGAAATAATGTAAAATATGTCCGTAAATTTATAACATATATTATTAACGATTTTTCTAAACTGTGCAATATTGCATAGGATAATAAGATAAAAGTGGAAAGTTTTTATTGGGAATTACAACCATTGACATTACCCATGCATTGAGTGTTGTGATAATTGTAATTCCCAATAAAACATTTCCACTTTTGTCTTATTAACCTGTGTAATATTGCACAAATTAAAAAAAAACCGTATTATTAAATACAAAATATATTTACATATTATTTAATAACTTATATAAATATTTTCTATAAATTTTATTATTAATGACCATTCATCAATATTTTAATAATCTAATTTTAAATATATTAGTTTCTCCCACTAACATTTTGTCTTCTTTTTTTATAAATCTTAGATTTTTGTATTAAATTAAATTTATAAATTTTAATATATACCGGGTTCAACCAGTGACTCACTGATTCTTGATCCATCAACTCAATACATTAACCAAGTCGATCACTAGGGGTGGAAACAGGCCAGGCTTTGCCAGGCTCCTGGCCTGAGCCTGACCTGACTCATAATTCTTAAGCCTGAGCCTGACCTGTTACTTGTTACAGGCCTTTTTGTAAGGTCTGGCCTGCGAATAAGCCTGTCTGTAAGCCTGTTTTATAACAAGGCCTACCAACAGGCCAACAGACCTATAAGCCTATGCAGGCCAACAGGCCTTTTAAGCAGACTTTTTTATATAATTAATTTAATATATTCTAATTTTTTACTATATTATAAATTTTTTAATTATATTTATAATTATTTATATAATTAATTTAATATATTATATATTATTATATTAAACAGGCCGACCTGTTAAGTCTAATAGGTTTTTTCATAAGCCTAAAACCTGACCTATTTAACTAAACAGACCTTTTAATAAGTCTTAGCCTGACATTTTTAATAAACAAGCTAGGTCATAAACAAGTCAGACTACAGGTCCCTGATAGGCCGGCTGGCCTATTCCCACCTTATCGATCACCGATCCGAATTTTATAATATTGTAAAAGAGTATTATGTCATAGAACATGTGATAGAGTGACCGTTATTTTCCTAAATCTTAACAAAGGCAGATCTGAAGTTAATAAGTTATTGTCCAATTTGCCACAGTGACTCACTTCCTCTCGTTCTGACAGTCTGACTCTTCCTACATTCTCTTCTTCTTCTTCGTGCCATGGCAATTTGTTCCTCACCTTCTTCGTCATCATCTTCTTCTTCATCGTCGTTTGATTCTTCCAATAACGCAAAGACATGGATCATCCATGGCATTGTGGCTGGAGTTGCAATTGCAGCAGCTGTGGGTGCTCGCGCTTACCTGACCCGATTCAACAAATTCCGTAGCCGGGTCGTCGGCATCATACCCGCCCGATTCGCTTCCTCTCGGTTCCCGGGAAAGCCTCTGGTTCAAATCCTTGGCAAACCCATGATCCAGGTCCACTCCTCTACTTCTCTTTCCTTCTTCTCTCCAAAATTCTCTCTGTTTTTTTAATTTCTTTTTTGAGAATTATTTCGTAGTGAATTTTCCTCTTTTATGTTAAGTTCAATTTGAGTTTTTGCTATTTTTTCAAAGTTGAAATGGTGAGTTTTTGTGAATTCTCTTGAACAATTTTTAATCCAGTATTTATAACAGACGCTAGGAAATGAATAATAGCGGTAAAGGATAATTTCCCCCCCATTTCTAGACGACTTGACAGGGATTAAGTGGCAATAATAATAGTCAGATGATGATGATGATGATTGCCTAAACTTTAAATTCTGACTCTTTTGCTTTTATGTTTAGGAAATGTTGCACCCTTCTTCAACTAATTTGTTCAGTTAGTTAGACATGGAAATGATTCAACCAGCTTTCTGTTTTTATTTAGAAAACTTCAAATATAATTCCTTTTCATTCCAGTAGCCTTATGGTGTGTTTGGTTTATACTGGATCTGTGCATAAGCTAGTCTCAGTAGCGTTTGTCCGGATCCACGTTTAAAACGTAGTTTTGGAGTAAATCAAACACACATTTAGAATGTGTGGTTTCATGTTTAAATATAAGGAGATATGTATTGAATTTTTTATGCGTAGCGGGTTAATATGACATCTGTATATAAGTTCAGACAAATTGGACCATCCTTTTCAGGGTGCATAGTTTCTCTTGTCTTTATTCCATAACTTCGCGTCATTAATTATAATTGGCCAATTGAAGCTATTTATAACTGCAGAGTTACCATGGAATTTACAACTGAACGTAACAAGTGACTATCATGATCATCCCATTTGAGGAAAACAGGAAATTGCATTTCCTGTTGAAACCTACATTGTCAAAAGTTTAATGAATGAGGAAGATGGACAAACAGGAACTGTACTGATTTGATGGAAACTCTGCTAAGAGTATGTTTGAGAATGTGGAGGGAAAGGGAAGGCAAGAGTTAAGGGGGAAATGGAGGGGGAAGAGGGAGTCAAAAGCCTTTTTTGTAGTATGCTGAGCCTTGTTGAGTCTATGTGCATTAAATAATTTACGTCTGTCAGCTATTGCATTTGCCTCACTTCTATATTTCTTTCACAGCTAGATAAATACTTTGTTTATACATTATATAGTCAATTGGAAACTTTCAGTTTGACTTGTGGACATTAATTAAACTATTCCAAGCACCTTTTTCTTTTGTAATTGTTGTCTCTAATGGTCAAATTATGTTGTATTTTACCTGCTTTGGGCTGAATGTTACAGAGAACATGGGAAAGGGCAAAGCTGGCAGCTACATTGGATCATGTTGGTAGGTCCATCCACATGATCTTCCTCCAAACTGGCATGAATGACTTTATTTTATAACCTTGTCTTAGATGAATCTCTGAGAATGGCGTTTATAACTACATATCTCTGTGATACTAAATTCACATGTTATTTGTTGCACTTAACCACAAAAATCCTAAATAAGATATACGGAGAATTTTTTCTTTAGGGTAAACTGAAGTTCAGATTCTGTTTTCATATGCATGTCCAACATGTGTTGCTTCTAAAGGGCATTGAACAGAAAGGCACAATTTATGGACAAACACATCCTGGAACTGGATGAGTAAATGATTTGCATTTCATTCCAGCTCATCCTGTTCATACATTTGTTCATGCATGCCAAACCTCTTGTTGGGCTTTAGAATGCAAGAAATTCTCAATGTTTCCAAGATCTTATCAACAGTTTTGCTTAGCTTTCAAACTTTCTTGGCGATCTTGTTCAAAAGCAGTGTGTTTTGGGTTGGATTGAGGTACAGGTAGACTTTAATGCATTCTGCCTGCATGTCATCTGGTGCAACATATTCAAGAATAAAATAGTTTTACAATTTGGTAGATGGTTAATGCACATGTGCACATCTTGCTTGCTTCTTTGATGTCTGATTGGTAATTTTCTCTGGTTCTAGTTGTGGCAACTGATGATGAAAAGATTGCTGACTGCTGTCGACAATTTGGAGCTGATGTCATAATGACATCAGAATCTTGCCGAAATGGTAAGCAAATTACTTGTATATTTTAACCATTCAATGCTTTTCTCCTTTAGTGTTTCATATTCTTTGTTTTTCTTATTAGGTACTGAGCGCTGCAATGAAGCCCTACAGAAGCTTGGGAAAAAATATGATATTGTTGTAAACATCCAAGGTGATGAGCCACTTATTGAACCTGAAATAATTGATGGTGTTGTCAAAGCTTTACAGGTAAATTATTTCTTTCTTAAAAAATTCTTTTCAAACCATGAAAAATGCAAATATTTTTCTATTTGGATCATCTGCATCTTTAGTCTGTAATCATTGTATTATGTAAACATTTATTCTGAACATTATGGTGAATCAATTGTTCCAATCACTCATTTAAAACAGCATTAGGCTATCTTGAGAATGTTCACATTGAAGTATTATAACTTCATGGCCAAAAGGAAATATTACTCCCCCTGTCCCTTGTTATAAGACCCTTTCAACTGTTTCACACAGTTTAAGAAAAATTAGTTAATGTATTGATCTTTAAAAAAAATAATAACATTCCAAATATATCCCTGTTTAAAAGTCACTATATTTTAGAGACATTAATTGTGACATGGTGGAAGACCCCAAAAGTCACTTGCCAATGGTTTAGTTGAGCATGTGTGTAAAACTTCATTAATTATTCACACTCATCAATATATGGAGAATAAAAAGAGTTGAATATTAATGAAGGGAAAATATGGAAAAAATAATTGATTTACCTAAAATTCTGCAAAGGGTCTTATATTAAGGGACACTCAATTCTTCTAAAAGGGATCTTATAAATAGGGACGGAGGGAGAACTGTGTATACTTCATTATTGGATTTATATTCTCCCGGTCACACTGTACTGTATCATGCTCCTTACAGGCAGCTCCAGATGCAGTGTTCAGCACTGCAGTCACATCTTTAAAGCCTGAAGATGCACATGATCCAAATAGAGTGAAATGTGTGGTTGATAATCGTGGTTATGCCATCTATTTTTCACGAGGATTAATCCCATTCAACAAGTAAGTTAGAAATAAATAAAGTTCTGGTTTTCAGTCTTAATTGTTTCTTCATTCTCAAAACTTCATACTTGTGAAATTGATGTGCATATTTTTCTGTAATGAATCCATTCTGTAAAATTGGATTAATTCCTGCATACATGCTACAGGTCAGGGAAGGTCAATCAACAGTTCCCTTATTTGCTTCATCTTGGGATTCAGGTACTAGTGTTAAATTCTTTTTAATTGGCCATGATAACAATCATGTCTTGCAGTTTATATGTCTGATACCTTTATTTTCTTTATCGTGAGGTAATAGTTTTCTGTCTACTTATCTTCCAGAGCTATGATGCAAAGTTTCTAAAGATATACTCAGATCTTCAACCTACTCCATTGCAACTAGAGGAGGATTTGGAGCAGCTTAAAGTCCTTGAGAATGGCTATAAGATGAAGGTACCCTAAATTTTTTATACAAGTCATTGTTAGTTTATCTATATCCTAACTTGCATGTTTTTTGATTGATTATTTTACATTGACTTTATATAATCTCCTAGTGATAATCAAATAGCCTAGAAATCCAAGTATAAGGTCTGGTTGCCAATTTACCATTTGATGTGAGTTGTCCAAAACTATCTTTACTTCAGGTTCTCTGATATTCAAATAAATGCACTTGCTATAAGGTTATGTTCCCCTGCAAAGCAGTAATCTTGAAATCCATCTCCAGTGGAATAGCTCCCTTATAGCTTCCAAAAACCTGGTTTTGATGTGTACTTGGATGTGTTCTACACAACTATAATGGAGTTACAGCTTTTCTTTAAGTGATTGACAGGGACTTGCATAAAAATGAGGGGAAAAAATCCCCTTGTTCCACTTAAATTAATTATTATAATTGCCTTGGCATACAAAAAAAAAAAAACTTACCATTCATGAAATAGTCTTCTAAATTTAAGTGATATTTTTGTTTGCTACTGTTAATTACTGTAGTATTATAGATTTGTAGTCATAGCTGATAGCTGAGGTTTTTTATCAGTGTTGTACACTTTACCTTGTAAAGATGTCAGAGTTCATTTTTATTATCTATTTCTGTTGTTGTAGGTGATAAAAGTTAACCACGAGGCCCATGGTGTTGATGCTCCTGAAGATGTTGAAAAGATAGAATCTCTAATGCGTGAGAGGAACTTGTCTTGAACTCGGTTACGGCAATGAAAACACCTGCAAATTAACCATTAGCACAAGATATCACAGATAGCGATGGTTTGTATACTTTTTAATAACTCTTCGGGCCAGTTTGGATGAAACTTGTAGAAGTACTTCTAGGTGAAAAAAATAGAATGAATCAAAAAGGTCAAATGCATTTAATTTCTCCATAAGTTGAAATTAGGTTTTGTAGCCCACATACTTCAAAAACTTTCCCATTTAACTTCCTCCAAAAGTAACTAATTTCAACTTATGGAGAAGTTAATTTCATTAACCTCTTTAATTCATTTTATTTTTATCGTCTAGAAGTTCTTCTGCAAAAGTCTATCCAAACTTGGCCTTCTTGTTGCTTTCAACATAGTACGAGTGATATAATGTTATTTTTTAGTATGGCCAGTAGACTGGGTTTTTCTTTTTCATATATGAGTATACATATGCGAGAATGAAAATTTTAGCGCGAGGTATGTATGAATCTTTATTTTAGAAAGAAAAATTGCAGTGGGACTTGGATGGTATTATGATTAGAAGTGGAGGTTAATATAAATCATATACATCATGAAGATTGAAGGAGATTGATGTAGTTTAAAGGGCAGTGGCATTACATAGATTTCATCTGTGATTAAGACTACTTCAGGGGAATTTTTTTGTAATAAATTTACATTAAAAGAGAACGAACAATGTATACATAGTTTATTGAAATCTGATTAAATTGGTTGGTCTGACCAGCTAACCAAATTTGGTTAGCATGCACGTTGGTTATATTCAAGAACTGATGTAATTTGGCTTGATTTAGTGGATTTTCACTAAAAACTAGTGATTGGGCAAGGTTGACTCGGCTGATAAACTGGCTGTCATAGTGTCATGTTTACTGAACTGGTTAGTTGTCTAGTTTGTTTTTTAGAATTACGATTTAAAGTTTAAACTCATGCGAAACATGAGTCTATTCTTTATATTAATTTTTGTGAATTAAAATAATTAATGATTTTATATACCAAATTAAAATTAAGATTATTATACATTTGACATAAATACATTTAAAGGTAGATAATTAGTTTAATACATTGGAAATATTAATAACAATAATAATAATATATTTAATGAAAGACATTTGATGTGTGTTATTGGTTTGAATATGTGTTTATGGTTGGTTTGGTTCAAGTTTAGGGAAAGAATATAATCTACCCCAATCAAAAGTGTTTTGGTTTGATTCAGTTTGGATTCACTCAATTTTTCACGTTAACCCGAACCAAACCAAACAAACTAAAAAGGGATTGGTTTAGTTTCATTTGGTTTATATAAAAAATGAAGTTTGAAAAATATGACAAAACTCATGTTTTTTCTCAAAAAAAATCACATAATCAGAATATAAAAAAATAAATGATGATGTACAAAAGAAATCACACATAACCCAATCATGAAATAGATATGGCCAAGTTCTTACAGCATACAGTGAGCTTACCAAATTATTCCTAGTGAAGAACAATGAGCTTGAGACACCCATTCACCAGAGTGTTTCTTGTATGTTTCTTGGTAGGCTTCGACGATGAGGGAGAGGGTCCATTAGCCCACACATAGACATGTCTAGAGAAGCTCCAACGCGAATGGGTAACGCGACACCATTGTTGCAACTCTCTCGCATGAGGGCACACTAGACGGAAGTGATAGAACTCAAACAACAATAACAAATTGGGAGAGCAAACATCATGCGCAACCAAATTACTCTCGATGATCAACAACATGCAACACTACAACAATGTCACATGATAGTATTGCACATATCGGGAGAATTATAACCAACCAATAAACACCGCGAGTGGAAAAATTCACTATAACAGGATGAATGTGAAAATCGCCGATTGATAATAATAGGGAGATTAAAAATGCAATTAAGTCTTTTAAGGCTTAATTGCATTTTTGGTCCCCCCTATTATCATCAATCTGCGATTTTGGTCCTCTTACTTTTTTTTTTTCGCGATTTTAGTCCCCCTATTATTCCAAATTCGCGATTTAGTTCAAAATCTTGGTCCTCCTATTTTCAAAAATCTATATGTTAGAGAGATCAAAATCGCGAATTTGGAATAATAGGGGGACCAAAATCGCGAAAAAAATAGGGGAACCAAAATCGCGGATTGATGATAATAGGGAGACCAAAAATGCAATTTAGCCTAATTTTAAACTGTCTATTTTAATATTTTAAAAATAACATTATCATTTTTAAATAAAATTATTTTTCTTACTAAAAAAATTCTGATTTATTTATTTATTTTCCAAGTTGGAAAACCGAGCCTTGTGAATTGTGATTCATTACAAATGGTGACATGGCATGGAGTCATTGGGGCAGCTGTATAAACTGCCAAACCGGACATCACAATATTAGTCCCCTCCCATCTAATCCTCAGCCGCACATTCGCCAATAAACAATATCCAAACCAAACTCTTCTGTCTTAACCTTCACCTTCATCAAACACACACACTTGCCACTTCCACTTCCACTTCCAGATCCTTCTCTCCCTCTACTTCGATGGCCACCGTCCTCGAATCCCTCGCTGTCGTCCCTCGCCCTTCCTCTGCCTCCTTCTCTCCCATCGCTTCCCGCCGGAAGCTCTGCCAAGTTGCCCCACTACGCAGGCCTCAAAGCCCAGGCCCATCGTTGCCACTCGCTTCGCTGCTTCGCCATCTTCCAGAATCGTTACCCCGCACTGCACGTGTCGTGTGCGAGGCTCAGGATACCGCTGTCGAAGGTCATCTTTCATTTTCGATGCAAATAAATAAATAAATTATAAAATGGTGGATTTTGTATTTAGGGAAACATTAAACAAATATTAAACAATAGTTAAAGGTTTGAACTTTGAACTTTATGCTTTGCAGCCTTGGTTCTTTTCTTTTAATAATGACCTGTTTTGTTTAGTTAGAGATTTTTTTTGTTTCTTATTTTTATTAAGAACTACAAAAAGAACCTTGCAAACGATTGAATATAAGTATGTAACTAATTATAATGTGATCTATTATTTGTGAAAGTATATTGTACAATAATTTTAAGATATTTATGTAAAGTAGGAAGTGATCTTGGATATGTCATGAAGAACTATCCCTAAAGCCTAAGCTACTCGATGGAGGACACATTGGTTTATATAATATATTTCTACCACGCAAGAGCCTTTTGGCGTAAAGGCCTTTGGCTTGAAGCGTATGTCCATCGGGTGTGCTGAAATTAAATTTTTTTATTAGAATATTGGGGGAACTGAGGATCGAACTCTAGACCATTTGATTATAGAGACTCTTATATCATGTCATAGAAGCTTAAGCTATATATTGGGTGGAGTACGTATGAATGATTTTTTATAATATATTTCTAATAGAATGAATGTGAAATTTTATAACCGTGATGTGCAGGACGTGAGCTTCTAATCTTATGGTAGATTTTGTGAGAAATTCATCTCATAAAAAGGGTTCTTAAACTGTAAGGTTGATTTTGATTTGCACTAGTGTCAAACTACTATTAGTAGTTACTCTATCTGTCTGCATTATAACCTCCACAGGGGGTTGATTCATTGATTTACGGCATTGGCAGATCCATTTTCATTGTTGAATTCATTTAAGTATCATCAATAGCTTTGGTTTTTGTGGTGTGATGCATTTGCAAATTGCAATTACATGCTTTCACATGCCCATGATCCTAGCTTTTTCTATATTTTCTTTGCATTGATTAAATGAACTTAAAAAGGTCTAGTTTTTGGCTAATAATTTTTTCTAGCAATCCTATCCAACTTAAGCATAGGTTGTTTGTTTCTATAAGTCTTTTCTATTTGTATGTTGTGCTTTTATCTGGTTTGCATGTTTTGATTGTTCTCCATTTCAGCACTGTTCATCATTGTTATCAAATTCATGTGGATCCTAATGATATTTTTTCTTCAGTCTGTCAGAGAAATTTTGCCTGTTTGAGAGAAATACTATTTGGAATTAAATAATTTCTGTTATTGTATATTGCAGTGGGTCCTATTACTGATGCACAATGGCAATCACTTGTCCTTGAATCTGAATCTCCTGTTTTGGTTGAATTCTGGGCTCCATGGTGTGGTCCCTGCCGAATGATCCACCCTATAATTGATGATCTGGCAAAGCAATATGCAGGGAAGCTCAAGTGTTACAAACTTAATACTGATGAGAGCCCTTCAACTGCTACTCGGTATGGGATTCGAAGTATCCCAACTGTTATGATCTTCAAGGATGGTGAGAAGAAAGATACAGTTATTGGTGCTGTGCCCAAGTCAACATTGACCACAAGCATAGAGAAATTCTTATGAGGTGGTAAGTGAAGAAGGCCTTTGCTGGAAGTAAAGCTACTTTTCCTTTTAGTTTCTTCTCTAAGCCCATGTATCAGGTTTCGATAATTTGCTTGCTTAAATACTCATTTATGCTCCTGTATAGTTATCGGATGCAACCTTATTTTCTGTTTATAGATTATTCTAGTTACCAATAAGTTAAGTAAATTTGCCATTAAATTATAGTGCATTTTAAATTGATTTTACATCTTTGGCTTCCTATCTTCAACTTTCTTTTGAATCTGTTGACATATGGGTACATGGGTATAAATCAAATTATGTAATTCTAATAAGATTTGTTAGTTCTCATGGATATAAAATGGATTTTGGGACTTGGTACATTGATTCTTTAGTGCATATGGCTGAAGCAAAACACATGCATCTTTATTATGATCTTATTGACCTTAAATTTGCCTTGGGATGTGAATACTATTTAGCCAATGGATGTTTCAATGGTGTTGTAATCTTCCATTTGTGGAGGGATTGGGTAGCTCCGTTACTTTCCTAGTTGACTTGCTAGAGGGTCAGTTTTATGTTAATTTAGAGCACTACACTTCTTAAGGGAACTGAGGCATTACTATCACAATATGAACTTGAAAATTGGTTTATGTTATCTTGTTTGTACCCCATAGGATATAGCAGGTACACGCACCATCACATTTATGAGTTGTTTTTTTATGTTTCCTCCGCTTGCATCTGCCTGTGACACCGTCCCTTATAGAAGATACTTGTATAGCCCCAATTAAGGTTTTTTTTTCTACCACGTGAGAAGGCATGACTAATACAAATTTGTGTTTCCTTTCCTGGGGACGATTTCTTTGCCATAGGAGTACTCGTTTTTATGTTTCATCTTTTCAATTTTGGTGGATTTTAATTTAACTTGGAGAGCCAAATTTGTGGTTTAGGTTACTGGCCAATTGGGTATCATCCCCATGTTTCACCATCTAAACATTTTGTTGCAAGTGTCTGAAAATTGGATTTGGATTTCATGCAGTTGAATTGCAGATGCAGCTAGAGAGAGATGGTGAGTGAGATAACATGTGAGTTCCACAATTTCAAAGAATCAAAATAATGAGAGTCACCTTTGTGTCTGATTCTCCTTTAACTGCACTTACAGTTCATGCAGGGTATTGATAACCTTAGAATCAATATTTAGTATCAATCATGACATGCCCCTTCGGGGGCTGGGGGGCGGGAGTGTGGAATTGCAGGGAAAAAATTGTGAATGACAACAAAAGCTAAATGCTATTTATAGTTTTTTTTTTTAAATTATTATTATTATTAGAGTTAATATATGATTTAGGGGGAATTTCAGGGTGGACCCTTATATTTTGGGTCTACGGTAGACCTTTACCATAAATAGTATAAATTTAATATTAAAAAATTTAATAATATATTTTATTAATTTAAATTTACTTTTATAGTAATAAAGTGTATGGGTTTACGGTAGACCCAAACTTAGAGGGTTTACCCTAAAATTACCCATAATTTAGCTCCTAAAAGTATCACATTGCTTACTTTTAGTCTCTGAAAGCTAATGAGTGTACAAATTAGTCCCCGAAAGTCTAAAACTGCTTACTTATAAGTTCCTCTGTTAACCTTTGTTACATGGGTGTAATGAAATTGCTTAAATGCACAGTTGGACCATTAAGTGACACATTAAATGTCTACATGGAAGCTCAACTGCCAAGTATTTTTTGTTGGACAAAATTAACTCATTTCCCCCAAATTATAACCTAAATCTCCATTCTTGTCTCCATCTTCCCTGTAGCAGAAAAATTCTACGGTCCTAATCCACCATACTAGTACTATTTTACAACCCAAATGTACATTGTTTTCTCCATTTTTATCTCTCAAACTCTAATTTAAGAGTTAATATACAATTTAGTCCCTGAAAGTGTCATGTTGTTTACTTTTAGTCCCTTAAAGTTTATCCGTGTACAAATTAGTTCCCGAAAGTCTAAAATTTCTTACTTATTAGTCATTCCGTTAAATTTCGTTAGTTTAATGAAGAGTGAATATATAATTTAGCCCTTGAAAATGTCACGTTGTTTACTTTTAGTCCCTGAAAGTTTATCTGCATACAAATTAGTCTCCGAAAGTCTAAATTGCTTACTTATTAGTCCATCAATTGACCTTTGTTACATAAGTGAAACGAAATTGCAGCTCTGGATCGTTAAATTCACTATTGGACTTTTAAGTGATATCTTCATGGAAGCTCAACTGTTTAGTCTTTAATGTTGGACAAATTTTTAACTCATTTCCCCAAATTTTTAACCTTCATTGATCACTATTCTTCTCTCAATTATTCTCCCCCTACGAGAAACTATCTAGCAACCCTAATTTCCACTCTTTAGAAGCATAAAGAACTATTTTACAACCCAAATCTCTAGTCTTCTCCCCATTCTTTTATCCCAATTTTATGACCCTAATCTCTATTGTTGTTTTTAATCTTATCTCACAAATCCTAAATCAAACAAACCCAAAGAGACAATGAGAGCTGCAATGAATCGGGCAACAAGGGGAAGTGTCTACAATGATGAAAGTGGCGTGATGAACCTATGTGCAAGAATGGAAAGAATAAAAGAAAATGGTTCTTAAGGTGTATGTCCTTTCTTTGGGGTAAACTATTTTTCTGTTTAAGTGGTGTTTTAAAAGTGGTTTCTTACTCTTTTTTGTGTATTTCGTGCAGAGGGATGATCTTGATTATTGATACTTAGAATGAAAGTTTATTGTGACAAAGGGAATTTATTAGGGTTCGTGCATAAAAGACTTATATGAGACGTTGATTGGGAGTAAATTTGTAAGAAATTGATTTGTATTTGTACACAGATAAATTTCAGGGACTAAAGTAAACAACGTGATACTTTCAGGGACTAAATTATATATTAACTCTAAATTTAACAAATCAGAAAATGAGGACTGCAAGCTATCGTGTAACAAGTGGAAGTGTTTCTAGTGGATCTCGAGGTAAAATTCAACATTCATCACCTGCAATATGGAATCACAATCTGTTAAAAAAAACCAACATATGGGACCACAAAACCTACCTTTGCTTTTCACTTCTGGACCACAAGAATTATACATTCATCCAACAATTCAACATACAACATCATTATTTATCATCCAAAGACCCATTCAACAGAGAGAGAAAGTAAAAGGGACACTTACCTTGAATGATGATCAACAGTGGCGAACGACAGCTGACAGAAAAAGTGCATCGATAGCAAACAAAGGCGAACAGAGAAAGCACACTGGTAACGAATACTTGATCAATGGCGATGACAAAGAGCAATGATGGAATTTTGCAATGAGGAAGGGGTTTTGTTACGGTTCATACGAAGGAGACTTGGATGAGAGGAATATTGGGATTTTGTTAGGGATTTTGTTTAGGGTTTCATTTTGGGGAAATTATATGACCCTAATTTTATTTGAGCAAGCCATCTTACGTGTCACATAATAGTACAACCGTACAATTAACTTGCCAACTCAGCACTTCTGTTTCACTAAACTAACATAGGTTAACAGAGGGACTAATAAGTAAGCAATTTTAGACATTCGGGGACCATTAGCTTTCAAGAGCTAAAAGTAAATGTGACACTTTCGGGGACTAAATTGTATTGTAACGCCCTAATTTCTAGTCTCAGAAATAATGTCCGTTGGAGACACTATTCCTGAGATCCTTGAAATCATTTCGTTAAATTTTCGATATCGTCATACAATTGCTTAAACTTTCCAACAATTAGCTTAAGCCAAAACAAGACAAACATCAAAGACCTTAAATAAGTATGAAACCTACTTAAGTTCAGGGAAAGATTCACACTTAGATAAATGTGATTCAATGAACTCATACCGGAAATCCGGCAGAGTCTCCCTTAAAAACCGGACAATTGCCAAATTCAGCTTAACCTGAAAATCAACAAAAACCAATACAACTCGATATCATACATATCATAAGAGCACAACTAGGCCTCAGTGGCCAACTCAGAAATAATTTCACTTATACAATTTACATTAATACACTTCAATTAATAACCAAATATACAAATATAAGTAATCCAGGAACTACTCCTATTAAACTAATCTCTCTGCTGAAATAAGACTCAGCTCCACCCTCACCTGAAACTGCCTCAACCTCACCGGAGGTACCTGCACCACTAGAATATGTCTCTGAAACGTGGGGTGAGATAATAATCCCAGTGAATACAACCGCATGCATGAATGCAGGGAGCAAATATCAATGACAACTTAACGATTCAACAAACTGCATAACTTACACATTCCTGTATCCAAATACATAAAACATGATTACCATTTGGAAATAACAAACCAAAAACAATACATAATTCGATCAATGTGAAATGTTGAGTAATGCAAGTTATGATGCTTATGATGCACTCACTGCTGTGCCCAACAGGCATGATCTTATCACTTTCTAGAGTTAGACCTGAGCTCAGACTACGGGAATCGGCTTTCCCGGGGACGAATCCCACCCAAACTGGACCGAAGTCGTGTTTTACTTAATTACTTGATTTTTAACTCACAGCGCAAAGGCCGGCTTAATTAACTCACGGTCGAAACCGGCTTACATTATTCAAATGCACATGATAACACTTTTCGTAAGTTTGCAGGTATCATAAACTTCGACATTCAAAGGTTTTTCAGGCAAATCCTAGCATCAATCACTCAATCTTAAGCAAACGTTACTAAGTCATTCAAAATAACTAAATAGAAAGGGAGATCAAGGAGTTGGGTTCATACATTGAGCATATCGACAATTTCGTAAATCTCGCTATTTTCAGCTCTACGAATAACAACCCCACATTTTCAATTCAAGCTCTAAAAACAACCATATCAAGCTATAAAATAGCATTAATTAAAGAACTTTAACCGATTCGAATGAGTGTATGAGTTACAATCAAGGGATTTCGTTAGTTTCGATAGTTTTGATAACTTCGAAACTAAGGATTTCGACGCTCGATTCTATACTCATATGCTCAATCTATCGATAATCACTACAAATAACATGATTACACCAACCAAACAAGAATCAATCATCATCAAGCAAGGGGAAGAAAAGGGGAGGGTTCATGCAAAGTAGGAGCTAACTAATCTCTATCATACAAGTGAGTTATACTGACCCAAGAGTGAAATCCCTCTTGAGAAGGTAGATGAAGTAGTTTCCTTGCCTCAATTCTCCTTCTCCAAGCCTTGATTGTGAAACTTCTCTCTAGAACCCTCTCTCTCTAGGTTTCTTTTATGAAAAGAAAGAAATGAAAATGTTATGTTTTAAGTTGCAGATTTTAAGTCATTTAACTGATGGTAATCGATTACAGACCCATTGTAATCGATTACCAACAGCGAAAATAACACTAAAAATCCTTTCTGGCAAACTGGTAATCGATTACAACTTATGGTAATCGATTACCACAAATTCAGCTCTCGGGTAATCGATTACAGACTGTGAGTAATCGATTACCACAAATTCTGCTCTCAGGTAATCGATTACAAACTCCTGGTAATCGATTACAACCAGCAAGTCAAATTTACTAATTTACTTAGACAAAATCCTGAACTTGGTTATATAACTAAGTTTTAACCCCTAATTCCTCGACTTACCTTTTCTTAATTACTAACACATGATTCCTTTATTTTCAGCCTAATGAGTTATTAAAGTTCCTAATTTTGCGGGATGTTACATTCTACCCCCCTTTAAGCAATTTTGTCCTCAAAATTGATTAAGAAAACAGAATTTAAAGACTAATTCAACTAAAAGTTCTGGAAGTCGTTTCCGTAACCTGGTGAAGAGCATTCCAGAACCTAAAAGTGAACCTAGGGTCCCTATTTGGTATGGGGTTAGAGGGAATGCCATAGAGTCTGACAAACTCTCTAACATACAAATCTGCCAACTTGCTAAGGAAATAGGTGCTCCTAGCTGGGAGGAAGTGAGCTGACTTGGTCAGTCGGTCATCAATCACCCAGATGGCATCAAAACTAGCTTGGACTCGAGGCAAACCTGCCACAACGTCCATAGCTACACTCTCCCACTTCCTCTCAAGGATCTCTAATGGTAAAAGGGTTCCTGATGGCTTCTGATATTCTATTTTGACCTGTTGGCATACTAAGCACTTAGAAACATAATCAACTATGTCTCTCTTCATGCCATCCCACCAAAGCATCCTCTTCAAATTCTGATACATCTTGGTAGATCCAGGATGTACAGAAAATTTACCTCTATTAGCTTCCTCTAACACCTGCTGCCTGAGACTACCCCCCTTAGGGACACAGACTCTCCCTTAGAAGAGAATTGTCCTATTTCTGATTCATAAACCCTAACTGTTGTCTACTCTCTTGGAGGCTTAAGTCCAAACTCTGAGCCTCCCTGGTCAGAGCTCTCAGCTCATTAGTGATCTCAATTAAATGAAGTCTGACACTATGCCCTCCGATTGCTACACCTAAGCTTAGGTTCCTGAACTTCTCTAACAAACTCCTTTCATGTATCATCACGAAAGACACATGAAGAGACTTCTACTCTTATTTGAGTATACTTGACTGGCTTGTTAACAACACACTTGAAAAAATCTAATAATAGGAAAAGATTTCACGCATCAACTAAGTAAGGACCCTAATTCAATACCCAAACCCATCAACTACCGATTGATTTCAAATCTTATGTTCTTACTGATCTAGCTAGGTTTGAGAAAATTCCAAGTGATCTGTATGTTTATTTTCTAAGTTCTACTATATTACTAACACTAAGTCATGCACACATAATTACTCAATCCCTCGAATCACTAGGTTTGTGTTGGCGAAATAATCCAACACTCACGTCATGTTCTAGGAATTAAGTTCACATAATCACATAGACAAACACCCGCCCCCAAGAGAGGGGGAAAACACTCATTCTTCTAAGAAAATAAAGGAATCTTAGCAACACTCATGCCATATCCGTAGGTATAATACCTCCCGGTTACAGTATGAACACGACAACCCTCCTAGTCTCTTATCGTCCCGTAATGGGATCTTTCTCTATCCCACCTTACCGGTCAGGCTGTACTTAGTTTGGTTTTAAGTTTCAGGGAAAAGGAGAGTGACATAATGTCATTCACACTTTAGTTCTCCCATAAGTAAGGACTTCCAATTGATTAAGTTTTAACCTAGTGAGTGAGCCTAACAACCTCTCAATCCTTCCTAACACTCAGGTCAGGCCTAACTATACATAATCAAGTCTAACTTTCAGGTTGAGTAAAACTTAGTTGTGCTCGGGTACTGAGTGCCTTTTATGGCTTCACCTGTCCTACCTATAGGACTACCCCCCTTCAGGCTGCAGGCTCCTCTAATATTTCTCAGTGTTCTAGATCTTAATTTCTCTCTCAGAGACATCAAGTCTACATCTAGGTACCTAACTAATTTGTTTTCCCCTTTCCAAATTAATTCTAAAAAGTCTATGTTATTTCCGTTACTTTGTTATCTTTAACTAAGGTATTTGGTTCACTTACTTTCTGCCTAACAATTCTCTCAGGTGAATCCTGATTCTTTTCTACAAGACTTTTCCTAAAATGACTTAATTGGGAACTTCCTATTCTTACTTAGGTTTGTGGGTAAATCTATACTACTTTATGCAGTCTATACTAGAATTCTTAACTTCCTTGATTAAGGTTCCTCTCCCTTAAGAGAGTTATGGCTAAGGTCTCTCTCTACTGGTGTTAATAAGTTGAATTGGGTGATTTGGATGGTGGAATTATTGAGTTGGATTTTCGAGAAGAACCTGGTTTGTTCTCTCTACCCTGACTAAGGACTCTTACCTCACTCTTTTCTCTGAGTACTTCTCCGAGTCCTTGCAATTAAAAAAAATTGAAATGGTTAGACTGAAGGTATGGGTGAAGGTATGGCTTTCTCGTGACAACTTACTCACTCGGTAGGATGCAAAGATGTTACTAATTGTAAGTCTTGGGAGGGTAAAAATATTTGATAGCTGAAATCTCACTACCTTTACTAGGGATCTCTACCTTATTCATTTTCTAAACATGCCCCCAACTCCTTGCGGGTTACCAATTGATGGTGTAGTTCTCACCTAAGGGTTTCTAGAGTGTCAGGGTCGCAAGACACTGCCTCTAGGGCTACTAGGTGTTCCCTAAACATGAAATGAAAGGGTGAGGAGATGGTAGCCGCCATGACTACCTACCCGTCTGGTAAGGCGTAAGGGTTCTGCCCATGTAATCCATGGATAAGGCAAAGAGTAATGTGGCTGAAGGAATCATCACTCACTAGACAGTCTCCTGACTACCCTCAAGGTGGCCTAGGGAACACACCTATTCTTACATTACCTCAAAAGAAACCCTAATTTCCTAACCCTTCTAAGTTTAGGTCTAAATGTTTATATGTCCCTGCTAAGTTTGCTGACTTTAGGTAAGGTCTTAAGCCTACTTAGATTACAAATCTCTACACATTTCCCCGGTGGTTGGAATCCCTATGGGTGCCTCTGCGACTTCTAGTTTACCCTCAGTAGAGTTTCTATCTTAACTTGGACTACAGTCCCGCATTCCTTCTAACGTGACCTCACAGGGTTTATCTTAGAAGAAACTTCAACTATGTGAATTACTACCTAACAAGTACGCACACATTCTAACATAATATGACATAAAATCACCCAAACAAACCAATGCCACATAGAGATAGCAAATCACACAATACATTCAGATTATACAGTTTACACAATCAGAACTACTTTATAAGTCAAACAATAACGATCCTCTAAAAATAACGAATTAAACTTAACTAACTGTCTTAAGAGTGCCTAATGCGTACTAGGGCTTCAGGGTCACATTCTCTAAGGCTCCTAAGGTAAGGGATCCATTTTCAAAATTAACCTAAGTTACTCTCTTTCTAATACAAGAATGGGTGGCTTTAACTTTGTTAAGGAAGTATCCTAACTTCCGGACCAAAGCATCCTACTCACATAACTGACTATAATCTCCATATACAATACACACCATAGAAGTGATCAGTCCCTATAATGAGTACATGCACTAGAAGATTATAATAAGTCACGGGCAACTAGCCTAACCACAGTCCAATTGGATTGAACTGCTCTGATAGCAAAATGTAACGCCCTAATTTCTAGTCTCAGAAATAATCCCGTTGGAGACACTATTCCTGAGATCCTTGAAATCATTTCGTTAAATGTTCGATATCGTCATACAATTGCTTAAACTTTCCAACGATTAGCTTAAGCCAAAGCAAGACAAACATCAAAGACCTTAAATAAGTATGAAACCTACTTAAGTTCAAAGAAAGATTCACACTTAGATAAGTGTGATTCAATGAACTCATACCGGAAATCCGGCAGAGTCTCCCTTAAAAACCGGACAATTGCCAAATTCAGCTTAACCTGAAAATCAGCAAAAACCAATACAACTCGATATCATACATATCATAAGAGCACAACTAGGCCTCAGTGGCCAACTCAAAATAATTTCACTTATACAATTTACATCAATACACTTCAGTGAATAACCAAATATACAAATATAAGTAATCCAGGAACTACTCCTATTAAACTAATCTCTCTGCTGAAATAAGACTCAGCTCCACCCTCACCTGAAACTGCCTCAACCTCACCGGAGGTACCTGCACCACTAGAATATGTCTCTGAAACGTGGGGTGAGATAATAATCCCAGTGAATACAACCGCATGCATGAATGCAGGGAGCAAATATCAATGACAACTTAACGATTCAACAAACTGCATAACTTACACATTCCTGTATCCAAATACATAAAACATGATTACCATTTGGAAATAACAAACCAAAAACAATACATAATTCGATCAATGTGAAATGTTGAGTAATGCAAGTTATGATGCTTATGATGCACTCACTGCTGTGCCCAACAGGCATGATCTTATCACTTTCTAGAGTTAGACCTGAGCTCAGACTACGGGAATCGGCTTTCCCGGGGACGAATCCCACCCAAACTGGACCGAAGTCGTGTTTTACTTAATTACTTGATTTTTAACTCACAGCGCAAAGGCCGGCTTAATTAACTCACGGTCGAAACCGGCTTACATTATTCAAATGCACATGATAACACTTTTCGTAAGTTTGCAGGTATCATAAACTTCGACATTCAAAGGTTTTTCAGGCAAATCCTAGCATCAATCACTCAATCTTAAGCAAACGTTACTAAGTCATTCAAAATAACTAAATAGAAAGGGAGATCAAGGAGTTGGGTTCATACATTGAGCATATCGACAATTTCGTAAATCTCGCTATTTTCAGCTCTACGAATAACAACCCCACATTTTCAATTCAAGCTCTAAAAACAACCATATCAAGCTATAAAATAGCATTAATTAAAGAACTTTAACCGATTCGAATGAGTGTATGAGTTACAATCAAGGGATTTCGTTAGTTTCGATAGTTTTGATAACTTCGAAACTAAGGATTTCGACGCTCGATTCTATACTCATATGCTCAATCTATCGATAATCACTACAAATAACATGATTACACCAACCAAACAAGAATCAATCATCATCAAGCAAGGGGAAGAAAAGGGGAGGGTTCATGCAAAGTAGGAGCTAACTAATCTCTATCATACAAGTGAGTTATACTGACCCAAGAGTGAAATCCCTCTTGAGAAGGTAGATGAAGTAGTTTCCTTGCCTCAATTCTCCTTCTCCAAGCCTTGATTGTGAAACTTCTCTCTAGAACCCTCTCTCTCTAGGTTTCTTTTATGAAAAGAAAGAAATGAAAATGTTATGTTTTAAGTTGCAGATTTTAAGTCATTTAACTGATGGTAATCGATTACAGACCCATTGTAATCGATTACCAACAGCGAAAATAACACTAAAAATCCTTTCTGGCAAACTGGTAATCGATTACAACTTATGGTAATCGATTACCACAAATTCAGCTCTCGGGTAATCGATTACAGACTGTGAGTAATCGATTACCACAAATTCTGCTCTCAGGTAATCGATTACAAACTCCTGGTAATCGATTACAACCAGCAAGTCAAATTTACTAATTTTACTTAGACAAAATCCTGAACTTGGTTATATAACTAAGTTTTAACCCCTAATTCCTCGACTTACCTTTTCTTAATTACTAACACATGATTCCTTTATTTTCAGCCTAATGAGTTATTAAAGTTCCTAATTTTGCGGGATGTTACATTCTACCCCCCTTTAAGCAATTTTGTCCTCAAAATTGATTAAGAAAACAGAATTTAAAGACTAATTCAACTAAAAGTTCTGGAAGTCGTTTCCGTAACCTGGTGAAGAGCATTCCAGAACCTAAAAGTGAACCTAGGGTCCCTATTTGGTATGGGGTTAGAGGGAATGCCATAGAGTCTGACAAACTCTCTAACATACAAATCTGCCAACTTGCTAAGGAAATAGGTGCTCCTAGCTGGGAGGAAGTGAGCTGACTTGGTCAGTCGGTCATCAATCACCCAGATGGCATCAAAACTAGCTTGGACTCGAGGCAAACCTGCCACAACGTCCATAGCTACACTCTCCCACTTCCTCTCAAGGATCTCTAATGGTAAAAGGGTTCCTGATGGCTTCTGATATTCTATTTTGACCTGTTGGCATACTAAGCACTTAGAAACATAATCAACTATGTCTCTCTTCATGCCATCCCACCAAAGCATCCTCTTCAAATTCTGATACATCTTGGTAGATCCAGGATGTACAGAAAATTTACCTCTATTAGCTTCCTCTAACACCTGCTGCCTGAGACTACCCCCCTTAGGGACACAGACTCTCCCTTAGAAGAGAATTGTCCTATTTCTGATTCATAAACCCTAACTGTTGTCTACTCTCTTGGAGGCTTAAGTCCAAACTCTGAGCCTCCCTGGTCAGAGCTCTCAGCTCATTAGTGATCTCAATTAAATGAAGTCTGACACTATGCCCTCCGATTGCTACACCTAAGCTTAGGTTCCTGAACTTCTCTAACAAACTCCTTTCATGTATCATCACGAAAGACACATGAAGAGACTTCTACTCTTATTTGAGTATACTTGACTGGCTTGTTAACAACACACTTGAAAAAATCTAATAATAGGAAAAGATTTCACGCATCAACTAAGTAAGGACCCTAATTCAATACCCAAACCCATCAACTACCGATTGATTTCAAATCTTATGTTCTTACTGATCTAGCTAGGTTTGAGAAAATTCCAAGTGATCTGTATGTTTATTTTCTAAGTTCTACTATATTACTAACACTAAGTCATGCACACATAATTACTCAATCCCTCGAATCACTAGGTTTGTGTTGGCGAAATAATCCAACACTCACGTCATGTTCTAGGAATTAAGTTCACATAATCACATAGACAAACACCGCCCCCAAGAGAGGGGGAAAACACTCATTCTTCTAAGAAAATAAAGGAATCTTAGCAACACTCATGCCATATCCGTAGGTATAATACCTCCCGGTTACAGTATGAACACGACAACCCTCCTAGTCTCTTATCGTCCCGTAATGGGATCTTTCTCTATCCCACCTTACCGGTCAGGCTGTACTTAGTTTGGTTTTAAGTTTCAGGGAAAAGGAGAGTGACATAATGTCATTCACACTTTAGTTCTCCCATAAGTAAGGACTTCCAATTGATTAAGTTTTAACCTAGTGAGTGAGCCTAACAACCTCTCAATCCTTCCTAACACTCAGGTCAGGCCTAACTATACATAATCAAGTCTAACTTTCAGGTTGAGTAAAACTTAGTTGTGCTCGGGTACTGAGTGCCTTTTATGGCTTCACCTGTCCTACCTATAGGACTACCCCCCTTCAGGCTGCAGGCTCCTCTAATATTTCTCAGTGTTCTAGATCTTAATTTCTCTCTCAGAGACATCAAGTCTACATCTAGGTACCTAACTAATTTGTTTTCCCCTTTCCAAATTAATTCTAAAAAGTCTATGTTATTTCCGTTACTTTGTTATCTTTAACTAAGGTATTTGGTTCACTTACTTTCTGCCTAACAATTCTCTCAGGTGAATCCTGATTCTTTTCTACAAGACTTTTCCTAAAATGACTTAATTGGGAACTTCCTATTCTTACTTAGGTTTGTGGGTAAATCTATACTACTTTATGCAGTCTATACTAGAATTCTTAACTTCCTTGATTAAGGTTCCTCTCCCTTAAGAGAGTTATGGCTAAGGTCTCTCTCTACTGGTGTTAATAAGTTGAATTGGGTGATTTGGATGGTGGAATTATTGAGTTGGATTTTCGAGAAGAACCTGGTTTGTTCTCTCTACCCTGACTAAGGACTCTTACCTCACTCTTTCTCTGAGTACTTCTCCGAGTCCTTGCAATTAAAAAAAAATTGAAATGGTTAGACTGAAGGTATGGGTGAAGGTATGGCTTTCTCGTGACAACTTACTCACTCGGTAGGATGCAAAGATGTTACTAATTGTAAGTCTTGGGAGGGTAAAAATATTTGATAGCTGAAATCTCACTACCTTTACTAGGGATCTCTACCTTATTCATTTTCTAAACATGCCCCCAACTCCTTGCGGGTTACCAATTGATGGTGTAGTTCTCACCTAAGGGTTTCTAGAGTGTCAGGGTCGCAAGACACTGCCTCTAGGGCTACTAGGTGTTCCCTAAACATGAAATGAAAGGGTGAGGAGATGGTAGCCGCCATGACTACCTACCCGTCTGGTAAGGCGTAAGGGTTCTGCCCATGTAATCCATGGATAAGGCAAAGAGTAATGTGGCTGAAGGAATCATCACTCACTAGACAGTCTCCTGACTACCCTCAAGGTGGCCTAGGGAACACACCTATTCTTACATTACCTCAAAAGAAACCCTAATTTCCTAACCCTTCTAAGTTTAGGTCTAAATGTTTATATGTCCCTGCTAAGTTTGCTGACTTTAGGTAAGGTCTTAAGCCTACTTAGATTACAAATCTCTACACATTTCCCCGGTGGTTGGAATCCCTATGGGTGCCTCTGCGACTTCTAGTTTACCCTCAGTAGAGTTTCTATCTTAACTTGGACTACAGTCCCGCATTCCTTCTAACGTGACCTCACAGGGTTTATCTTAGAAGAAACTTCAACTATGTGAATTACTACCTAACAAGTACGCACACATTCTAACATAATATGACATAAAATCACCCAAACAAACCAATGCCACATAGAGATAGCAAATCACACAATACATTCAGATTATACAGTTTACACAATCAGAACTACTTTATAAGTCAAACAATAACGATCCTCTAAAAATAACGAATTAAACTTAACTAACTGTCTTAAGAGTGCCTAATGCGTACTAGGGCTTCAGGGTCACATTCTCTAAGGCTCCTAAGGTAAGGGATCCATTTTCAAAATTAACCTAAGTTACTCTCTTTCTAATACAAGAATGGGTGGCTTTAACTTTGTTAAGGAAGTATCCTAACTTCCGGACCAAAGCATCCTACTCACATAACTGACTATAATCTCCATATACAATACACACCATAGAAGTGATCAGTCCCTATAATGAGTACATGCACTAGAAGATTATAATAAGTCACGGGCAACTAGCCTAACCACAGTCCAATTGGATTGAACTGCTCTGATAGCAAAATGTAACGCCCTAATTTCTAGTCTCAGAAATAATCCCGTTGGAGACACTATTCCTGAGATCCTTGAAATCATTTCGTTAAATGTTCGATATCGTCATACAATTGCTTAAACTTTCCAACGATTAGCTTAAGCCAAAGCAAGACAAACATCAAAGACCTTAAATAAGTATGAAACCTACTTAAGTTCAAAGAAAGATTCACACTTAGATAAGTGTGATTCAATGAACTCATACCGGAAATCCGGCAGAGTCTCCCTTAAAAACCGGACAATTGCCAAATTCAGCTTAACCTGAAAATCAGCAAAAACCAATACAACTCGATATCATACATATCATAAGAGCACAACTAGGCCTCAGTGGCCAACTCAAAATAATTTCACTTATACAATTTACATCAATACACTTCAGTGAATAACCAAATATACAAATATAAGTAATCCAGGAACTACTCCTATTAAACTAATCTCTCTGCTGAAATAAGACTCAGCTCCACCCTCACCTGAAACCTGCCTCAACCTCATCGGAGGTACCTGCACCACTAGAATATGTCCCCGAAACGTGGGGTGACATAATAATCCCAGTGAATACAACCGCATGCATGAATGCAGGGAGCAGATATCAATGACAACTTAACGATTCAACAAACTGCATAACTTACACATTCTTGTATCCAAATACATAAAACATGATTACCATTTGGAAATAACAAACCAAAAATAATACATAATTCGATCAATGTGAAATATTGAGTAATGCAAGTTATGATGCTTATGATGCACTCGCTGCTGTGCCCAGCAGGCATGATCTTATCACTTTCTAGAGTTAGACCTGAGATCAGATTACGGGAACCGGCTTTCCCGGGGACGAATCCCACCCAAACTGGACCGAAGTCGTGTTTTACTTAATTACTTGATTTTTAACTCACAGCGCAAAGGCCGGCTTAATTAACTCACGGTCGAAACCGGCTTACATTATTCAAATGCACATGATAACACTTTTGTAAGTTTGCAGGTATCGTAAACTTCGACATTCAAAGGTTTTTCAGGCAAATCCTAGCATCAATCACTCAATCTTAAGCAAACGTTACTAAATCATTCAAAATAACTAAATAGAAAGGCAGATCAAGGAGTTGGGTTCATACATTGAGCATATCGACAATTTCGTAAATCTCACTATTTTCAACTCTACGAATAACAACCCCACATTTTCAATTCAAGCTCTAAAAACAACCATATCAAGCTATAAAATAGCATTAATCAAAGAACTTTAACCGATTCGAATGAGTGTATGAGTTACAATCGAGGGATTTCGTTAGTTTCGATAACTTCGAAACTAAGGATTTCGACGCTCGATTCTATACTCATATGCTCAATCTATCGATAATCACTACAAACAACATGATTACACCAATCCAAACAAGAATCAATCATCATCAAGCAAGGGGAAGAAAAGGGGAGGGTTCATGCAAAGTAGGAGCTAACTAATCTCTATCATACAAGTGAGTTATACTCACCCAAGAGTGAAATCCCTCTTGAGAAGGTAGATGAAGTAGTTTCCTTGCCTCAATTCTCCTTCTCCAAGCCTTGATTGTGAAACTTCTCTCTAGAACCCCCTCTCTCTAGGTTTCTTTTATGAAAAGAAAGAAATGAAAATGTTATGTTTTAAGTTGCAGATTTTAAGTCATTTAACTGATGGTAATCGATTATAGACCCATTGTAATCGATTACCAGCAGCGAAAATAACACTAAAAATCCTTTCTGGCAAACTGGTAATCGATTACAACTTATGGTAATCGATTACCACAAATTCAGTTCTCGGATAATTGATTACAGACTGTGAGTAATCGATTACCACAAATTCTGCTCTCAGATAATCGATTACAAACTTCTGGTAATCGATTACCAAAGACTCAGTTCTCTGGTAATCGATTACAAACTCTCTGTAATCGATTACCAGCAAGCCAAATTTACTAATTTTACTTAGACAAAATCCTGAACTTGGTTATATAACTAAGTTTTAACCCCTAATTCCTTGACTTACCTTTTCTTAATTACTAACACATGATTCCTTTATTTTCAACCTAATGAGTTATTAAAGTTCCTAATTTTGCGGGATGTTACATGTATATTGACTCTTATTATTATTAATGGAAAGACATGCATAAAAGTTTTCGCTATCCACATTTCTTATTGTGTATAAAAAAGATTTATTAAGAGAAATAAAATAATACTGTAAAATGTGGTGGTTATTGTTTTGTGCGGACAATTATTATTCTGATTTTGGTGATTTCTGAAACAATTATTATAAGAACATTTTTAAAAGAAAAATGTGGATATGAAAAACTAGGTATGTCAACCTTTATATAATAGTATACTATAGAAGTATAAATTATTATTATTATTATTATTATTATTATTATTTCATGGAAGGATAAGAGATGGAGAATAAGACAAGGAGAAGGGAAGGAGGAAGAGTTAAAGTTTAATTAACGAGAACAAGTTGTTTTCTATATTTTATAAAATAAACTCTTCTCTCTAATTTACTGATAAGGGGCTCGGTCTCCTTTCAACCGATGTGTTTAATGCCAAAATAAACCGAAAAGCACAATGCAAAACTAGCATTTAAGGCGTTTTTGCAAACTAAATTTTGCTCTTTGGTTCCATCCTTTTTAAGAAATCAAAGTGTTCATTTGATTTGAAAATGTTATATATGTTCCATCCCATTCTTAAGTAGCTATATAGATCTTACTAAAAGTGTCTAACTACAAAAAAGTTTAACTTTTGCTTGTTCTTCATTAGTTGCATTGTGAGTCTTGAGTTGCAGTAAATAATTTTTCCTTTCGCTGTTATTCTACTAGAATTCTTTGAAATACATCTTTTGGACAATCCCACTATGTGTTATTAGCTATGTATTGTAAAGGAAACCCCTATTTGAGTGTTTTTTAATTGTTTGTCAAAATTTCATTTCATTTGACAAGATTTTTTCATCTTCCAAATTAACTAGTAAGAGTTAATGTTTGTTGAGAATCTCCCAAGCTAATCAGTGATGATTAGTGTTGGTTAAGAAACTATAGAGCTATTGGTGAAGTTTGATGAGACCTGAGAAGGAATACTAGTTGTTGTTGTAAGCTTTAAGGAGATTGGGGTATAGAATACCTGTTACAAACAAACTTGCTTGATAGTGAAAAATCCTACCAAGGTAAGGACTTGATGTTGCCTAAGAAATTAGTGGGTGGACTAATATAAAAATCATTTTGCAATATCTCCATCCTTTACTTTCTTTAATATTCTACACTTTATTTAATTTGCTTGATCACACTTGGTTTGTTAAAAGAACTTGCTTGTAAACGAAAAAACCATTTTTTGTTTACATAACTTGTGAACGAAAAATGGTTTTTGCAAAACTTGTGTTTGTATTTTCTTCACAAGCAATATTCTTATCATTATATAAGGTTTTTTTTAAAGTTCCATTGAATTAAGTTAATTTGATATATCATCATAAGCATACTTTATTGACCGTGTATATTTTCATTTCATAACTTAGGTGCAATATATCATATCTACATAAAGGCGCTTCTTAAGATATTTTAATATATATTCTTATGGATTATTAATTAAATAAGTTTTATTGAAAAACTTTCAACTTCTTTTAACTTTTAGAAGTAAATTATAACGAGTAAACTAGCACATTGATCCCTGACTTTTGGGGACCATGCAGTTTCGTCCCTGACTTTTTAAAATAGCATTTTAGTTCATACATTATTAAAAAACATGCACTTTATTCCTTATTTTATTAAAAAACATGCACTTTAGTCTTTCACTTTATTAGAAAACACGCACTTTAGGGACTAAAGTGCATGTTTTAATAAAGTTAGGGATTAAAGTGCTATTTTGAAAATGTCAGGGACGAAACTGCATGGTCCCCCAAGAGTCAGGGACTGATGTACTAGTTTACTCAAATTATAGCTGTGAGAGCCTGAGGCTGACGAGGGCGGGGAGTGATCGCCGGTGCAAAGAGGCATGGACAATGAGCGGCTCTTGGCAGACTTCTAAGCAAATGGACACATGGATGAACCGAGCCCACACCCGAATGAGAGGGATTTAGAGGCTGTGCAGGTATGAGACTGTATAGTTGAGGATAATTTAAAGGAAATTGTTGTGGAGATCAGCTATACCAACAAGATGCATATTCTTTTAAAAAACCCATAACATAAGAACTCCATAGTTAAGCGTGCTTGGCTTAGAGCAATTTGGGATGGGTGACCTTCGGGGAAGTTTCCTATAAAGTGTGCAAGTGGGGACAAAACATACTGGAAAGACTGGTGTTGATTTGTGGGATCCCTCATCACTCCTGCAAGCGGCTTGGGAGTGTTACAATAATTATTTTGTTTATATCATTCTTACTTTTTGAACATAACAGAAAAAATATTTTTTGTTATAATCACTTTGTGATAATTTCTATACATCATTGAAGTCATATATTCATTAATACAATATGAGACTGTAAGTTCCTTTTCAAGATAGATTTTAGATAATTTGGAATCATAAGCATCACACTCCAATTAACTATAAACTAAAGAAACTTGATAACCTGGATCTTTCTTGAGCAGAAAATCAATAAAAGTCCTACAATTGTGTGTAAGGTTTTGACTTTAATACTAAAGAAAATACCTATTTTGGCACAATTTGCTTCAATATTAATATAAATCATATGTCATTTTAAATACCAAGAAAAGTCTCAACACAAAGAATTAATTACGTCAAATTAATTAAGAGAAAGATAATAATAAAAGGCCTATATGTAATACTCCTAAGATTACATATGATCCTAATTCAATAATGAGACAAACACTAAATATATGCATAAAACTAAGCCATAAAGCATTTGGCCTCATAATTATAACTACAATCCTAATATCATATCCATACGCTAAGGATTAGTCTCATCCCTAGCTAAAAATAAACCAAAATAATAAAATGAAACTATCTGTTGCAAGAAACTTTTTTTTTTTTTTTTGGGTAAAATGTATTTTTTTGTTCCTGTGTTTTCGATCAACTTTAATCTTCATCCTCGATTTTTAAATTTCTACTGAATTCAATTAATTTCTTAATAAATGAACTCAACATCCACATGGATTAAATGAGATCTCACACTAAAGTTTAATGTGGAAATCTATTAAACAAGTTAGCAACTTCATTGAACTAATTAGTGTTACGGACTATGATTAAGGTGTTTTAAAAGTGTAGGATATAAAACAAAGTTTTAAAAATCAAGACAAAAACCAAGTGCACAAAAAATACAGGGTTGAAAAACATATTTTACCATTTTTTGTGGTCCATACTATATAATTCACCCAAAATTATTACGTATCTAATAGTCATGATTCATAATGCATTAAGAGCGTCAAAATGGGCCAAGCTTGATGGGCTAACCCGATTAGTCGGATGTATGGATTGAGTTGTGAAATTTCAAGCACGAATCTAATTTTGGCTCAACTTAGCCTCACTCAAATTTTGACCGGCTTGATGCGGGCTAGCCCATGATGGACTGGGCCGGCACGTTGGCCCAACCTGTTATCTTTTATTATTCACCTTTTTATAATACTACATGTGTTATTACTGTCCTTTTTAGGTTAATATTCCATATATAATGATTTTTTTAACATTTGTTGATTTTTACAATTAATGTAATTTATTTTATTTTCATTATTATGTATCATCTTTTATTATTTTATTGTACATCATGATAATTTATTATATTTTATTAATAAAATTATAAAATATAATATATGAATTTTATATTTTAATTTTAATTTATGATGATTAAAAATATTAACTTATTACATGAGTGAATTTATTTTAATAAAATTTATCTGTTTTTATTTGTCATGAATAAAATTTTATATGTTAAAAAGTGAGCAGGCCGATCTATGTGCCAACCCATTTGCTCGTAGCCCTTAAAGCATTGTGCTTAGGGGTGGGAACAGACCAGACTGTGACACTCTTCTACCCCAAACTCTTATACGTTTAATAAATTGAAGTGTAGAAAAGGTAACGTCCCACAATGGGTAAAAGGTTCACATAACTCTCTTATTAAAAACCTCGTTAGTTCGAAAATAACTTAATTAAAATAAAACGAAACTCAAATGTATTCAAATACTCATGCAGCGGAATCTCCAAAAATATAAAAGTAACTAAACATCCTACTTGCTGTGCAAGGAATCCAAAACAGTTTACAAAACCTTCCTAACTAGAAACATAAAAAAGAACCCCCAAAATTATGCCCTGATGTCACATATACCAGAGCACACTCCCTTTAATCAAAACTCGACACCAGTCGTGTCATCATCAATACCTGTAAAAATATCCACAGTATAACAGTGAGGAAAAGAATACCACTCATACATACACATAGGAGGCTACCCTATCCTCACCCACATATGAACAACATCATCATCAATCATACCACATACCCAAACATCAAATAATCCATCAGATAATAATTATCTATAAATTAGTATATAACTATTCATCTATATCATCATATAAGTCTCATACCATCATTCACCAATGGAATCACATACTCTATTTTCACACATAATACTCAATCATCATTAATACTCATAACATCATTATTTACTCAGTTTCATCATCAAATATATCACATATATACATCCATCATGCATACATCAAAACTCATCATCATCATATTATAACTCAATTCATCATTAAGTATAAATCATCATCACATGCACCAAAACTCATCAACAACATTATATAACTCAATACCATCATCGAGTATAACACATTATCATATGCACCAAAACTTATCACCAACATTATATAACTCAATACCATCATCGAGTATAACACATTATCATATGCACCAAAACTTATCACCTCACCTACCCAAAGATCATGACTTGGAACTCCGCACAATGGGTGCTCCTCGTCAATCACTCTAGTTAGTACCAAGATAGTCTACCGGTGTCACCACACACAATCCGATAGGTTGTACCCCCTCTATGGGCCCGCACAACGACATTCGACCATAGGTTGCACCCCCTCTATGGGCCAGTACAAATCACCCCTAGGTTGCACCCCCTCTATGGGTCCGTGCATCGAACGCCCCATCTTGATCCCCTGAGTTGTACCCCCTCTATGGGCCCGCACAACTCAGTTCACCTCCTGAATTGTACCCCCTCTATGGGCCCGCTCAATTCAGGTCTCATCACATATTCTCAAGGCATCTCTCCTAAGTTGTACCCCCTCTATGGGCCCGCACAACTTAGGTAACATCATCATCCAAAGCTGATATACACCATCATCTTTATCATCATCATTATGCATCATCATGCTCATCATTAAACATCATCCTCATAAAGTGATATACACTATCATCATTAACATCATCATCATAAGTGATATACACTATCATCATAAACATTATCATAATATTCACCATCATCATTAATCACATTGCATATTATGCACACCAAAACATCATCAATCACATGGCATATTCACCAATCATTATGCACACCCAATTATCATCAATCACATTGCATATTCACCGATCATTATGCACACCAAATCATAATAAAGCATTATCAAACAACATCAATCATCATCAAGCACTTAGGATCTCAAAATCCACTCTGGTAATCGATTACCAACCTCCAATAATCGATTACCTGCAAACAAGGTCTCTCGTAATCGATTACAACCACCTTATAATCGATTACCTGCAACCAGACACTCTGGTAATCGATTACAGCATCCCTGTAATCGATTACCTACAAGCAATCTCTCTGGTAATGATTACCACAATCCTGTAATCGATTACCAGCGAACAAACAACACTTCTGGACAACCCAGAACACCCTGGTAATCGATTACCACTCCTGGTAATCGATTACCCGCGACGCAGATCGCAAATTTCACGATTTCTAACACTTCTACACACCACTCTATTCAACCTCTATTCAATCCTTTTCGATCAAACACCATTCATAATCATTAATATTCATCAAACTCATCAAAATCATCAATCTTTAACAGTTTTACATGGTTTTCCCCATCAAAACCCCAAATCATTAAACCCTCATTAACCCCTTTTCACTATTCTCTTTATTCTCATTCAATCCAATAAAGATTCACCAAGATTCACAAATTAATCATCAATCAACTTGTTTTCATCATACAATACTCAATATATATATATATATATCAATTTCGAAATGGTTGCCCCTCACTACCCAAGCACCCCTACATGCATATACAAGCAGCAACCCTCTCCCCCACCGTACCTTAAGCGAAGATCGATTACAGCAAGGAAGTCCCTTTCTTGGTTCTTGATGCTCACTCTGCCGCAATTCCCTCTTGATACTCGGTTCTCCCCCCCTTCGCGTTTCGCTCTCTGACGATTTGAAGAATAAGGATTAGGGTGAACTGATAACCCCTCCTTACTAAAATGCCTATATGGGCTTGGGCCCATCCTTAACCCCCTTATCTTCTTTTTAAGTTTTGAACTAACTTTATGGATAAACTACTCATAATATTAATTCTAGTATTATTCATATATTTAATTAATTATTTCCTCTACTTATTTATTTAATTTAATTAATATTTTACTCAATAAAATTTAGGGATGTCACACAGGCCGCTCGTCAGGGGCCTACTACCCGACCTATATCAGGCCCACGGCCAGGGCCAGGTCAAGCCAATTTATTAAATAGAGCAAGCCAAGGCGTTTTCAAAAGCCTATATAGCAAAACAGGTCAGACTTCAGGCTATCGAAAAAGCCTTTTGAGCATATCAGGCCGGTCTATTTAATTAAATATAAATAAAATACTAATATTTTTATATTGCTATTATTATTATAAAGATTTGTTATTACTTTTCCTTATAATTATATACTTATTAGCTTGTATAAACATTTAAGTATGTTAAAAACTTGAACCTATAAGTCTATTTGTAACGTCCTAATTTCTCAATTCAAGAATAATGTCCGTTGGAAACATTATTCTGAATTTCTGAAATTATTTCGCGCATTTCATGTATCGACATACAAATCACGCAACGCTTAAGCAATCCAACGTTTGCTTAAGCTTCCACAAAAATCATACATCATTATTTTCTATATTAATTCCTAATTAAGAACCTAGGGGACAAACCTACACTTTGAGTGTATGGCTCATAAAACTCCTACTGGAAATCCGGCAGAGTTTCCCCTGAAAATTGGACATTTCCCAACTTTGCAACTTAGCCCGAAACTCAGAAAAATATCAGCACAGTTTATAATATCACCATATAGTAACAAACTACAATAAGGCCTCCATGGCCAAACCAAAATCAATACATTAATACATCAATAAACTTCAAATTCACAATTACAATCCCTGACATTCATTTCAATTGAGTTCTCTACTCTTCCGCCATCAACCTGTACAAAAAAAAAAAAACTTGCACAACTGAAAGTAATTCCCACAACGTGGGATGAGACTACGTCCCAGTGAGTGAGGTAACAGTGTGTGCGGTGTGGGGAGGCAAAGCACAAGATATAAAGCAATATAACATCACTTGAAAAATTAATAAAAACATTCATAATGACAATTAGAGACATGTAATGTTAGTCATCCAATGACAATCATAAATGCAGGGTCAGTCATAAAGTGTTTTAACCAAACACCCAAGGGGTCTTTCCACTTATTTGTGAGGCTAGACTGAGCTCAGACTAACAGAGACCGTCGTCCCTGAAGGCCATAAGACCTTAACCCATTAACTGTGATAGATTCAAAACAATTTTACTTAATTCTTTAACATGAGTCCATGGACCAAGCAAGGCCTTAAAACATGAGTCCATGAACCAAATCTTGCTTATTTAACATGAGCCCAAGGACCGGAGACGGAGTCTCAAAACATGAGTCCAGGGACCAAAACATGATTATTTAACATGAGTTCAAGGACCGGAGACAAAGTCTCGGAAACATGAGTCCAAGGACCAAAAATCTTGATTATTTTACGTGAACATTTCAAACATGAAATCCAAGGACCCAAAAATCAATCTTTTAAACATGAAGTCCAAGGATTTAAATGTCATTAATTTCAACATGATGTCTAGAAGACCCAAAACTCTTCCTTTAAAAAACATGAGGTACTAAGACCCAAATCCTTTTTTTTTATCAAAAACATGAGTAAATGATTTCCTGAGGATAGTAACACTTCCATAAGCATGTACATATGCATAATCAACAATTAATTCAACAATCAACATCAACAATCAACATCAACAATCCAACATTCCATAAAATCCTCAATTCCTCTGACCTAGGGTTTGAGCAACAACGTCATACATTCAATTAATCCAACAATCCACCCTAGGTTTGCATAAATCAACTCTAATCAACAATATAGCAAGGGAAGGGAGAATAGGGAGCATACATAGAAGAACAATCAAGAGAACAAGTGAGTGAGAACCACACTCACCTCAAATGGAGAACAGTGGAGGAGGAGGAGGAGAAAATGGAGGTAGAGGAGGAAGGTGGAGGTGATCCCAAGCTTGAGAATGGTGGAGATGACTTCAAATCTTTCTTCCTTTCTTAACCCTAACCCTTTTCTCTCTCTAAACTCTCTGACCTCTCTCTAACTCCACGAAGAGAAGAAGGAAAAATGAGGGGGAGAGAATCGCGCGAGGCTTAAAAGCCACACACTTAAGTGTGCGCTGGGGCGCACTAAGCGCAGGCTCCAGGAGGCTGCAGCGCAAATGCACTGGGACAAAAGGGATGACGCGCTGTAGCGCCCTAAGTCAGGGGCTCCATCCCTTCAAATAGGACGCGCGCTGGACAGGAACAGGGTGCGCTGAGGCGCGCCCAAGATAGAGGCCACCCCACTTAAGGTGGAGGTGTGCGTTGAAGCTCACTCAAGTGTGCTGAAGCCCTTAGAGTGTGTTGCAAGCCCCCAAAGTGTGCTGAAGCGCACTTAGAGGGTGCTGAAGCGCACTCCCTCCCACTTTGTTCTTCTTCTCCTGATCGAATCCATAACTTAAGACTTTCACTATACCCTTTTTGGTTCTAATCTTGGGATGTTACACTATTCATATATGTGCTTATGATATATTCAAGTACCTTACTATAAAACAGGCTTTTAAACAGGCTTTCAGGCCTTGTCAGGCTTTAAATAGGCCAGGCTCGGGCCATAAAATAAAGCCTATGTTAGGTAACAGATCAGGCTCAGGCCATGGATTTAAGGTGCAGGTCAGGCTTAGGCCTTGGAAAGCCTAGCTCGGGCTCGGCCTATTTCCATCCCTAATTGTGATGACCAACAAAAATTCATCCCCACTAAATTGGACCATTAACATGGCTTAAAATGTGTTGCTTATAATGAGTGTCTCAAATTGATACCCTAATATTATTTCCACCGTAACCAAAAAAAATTGATACCCTAGTATCAATAGATCGTAAGTGGTGCCTGGGCATGACTTGGTTTACTGGATATAAAGTCCTCAAATAAAATATGTTAAAAGTTAAAAACATAATTAATGTGAAGGGTTTATGTTTTTGGGAGTGGTAAGGTGTTTTAACTGTGATTAAACCCCGAATAGGATTGTCCCTGGTAATAGGAGATACCCGTGGTTTAAAAAAAAAAACTAATGTTTATTTATAATATAAAATAGAAAATTTATTGTTCTACACAAGGGGTGGTGAGGTGTGGATACATTTAAGATTAAAGTTAAAGAAGATTAAATAAGAGAAAATATGAGAGATGTGAAGAATAATCTAATAGAAAAGAATAAAACAAGACATTGATAAAAAAAATAAAGTGGAGAGGATATTATAAAAGAAATTAATTGTATGATAATAATTATTTATAAGATATATAAAGTGAAGGGTTTATGTTTTTGTTTATTTATTTTAATTTATTTTGGGGTAAAACATCATTTCTGTTGAAATGTCGCCGTTGGACCAGCTTGCACAAAGACGAAAGGATAATTAGCGGTGGGCACTGGCGCCCGTGGCGGAACAATAATGTGAAAGGTAGACGATGGCATTTAGTCTGAGCCCTTTTATTCCCTGAATCTATAATTATACAATATTATAAGTATTTTATTATTTTTTTACTATTCATTTTATTTATTATAATATTTTATTAGTTATTTTAATGTATTATTTACTTTACTACTTTTTATTATCAAAAATCTTGTCATCTTTTATTTAAAATAAAATTGTTCAATACGTGACATTGATACACGAAACACAATAAATTTGTTCAGATTAATATCGAAGTTTGGATGGTAATATAACAAAATATGTTGATTTACATCTATCTATAATATATAATCTATAATTATACAATCCTATGAGTTTTTAATATTTTTTCACTATTCATTCAATTTATTACAATATTTTATTAGTTATTTATTATTATTATTGTAACTACTTTTTGTTATCAAAAGTCATGTCATCATTTTTATTTAAAATAAAATTATTTAATATGTAGACATTGATACACATAAGCACAAATAAATTTGCTGAGATTTGATATCGAAGTTTGGATGGTAATATAACAAAATATGTTGATTTACATCTATCTATAATCTATTTATAATTATATAATCCTATAGGTATTTTATTAATTTTTTTCACTATTCATTCAATTTATTGCAATATTTTTTAGTTATTTTATTATTATTGTTACTAATTTTTGTTATCCAAATCGTGTCATCTTTTATTAAAAGTCAAATAGTTTATATGTAGGCATTGATACACATAAGCACAAATAAATTTGTTGAGATTATATCGAGTTTGGATGTGGTAATATAACAAAAAATGTTGAATTACATCTATCTATAATCTATCTATAATTATACAATCCTAAAGGTATTTTATTAATTTTTTCACCATTCATTCAATTTAGTGCAATAGTTATTAGTTATTTTATTATTATTGTTACTAATTTTTGTTATCCAAAGTCGTGTCATCTTTTTATTTAAAGTCAAATTGTTTAATATGTAAGCATTGATACATAAGCACAGATAAATTTGTTGAAACTAATATCGAAGTTTGGATGTGGTAATATAACAAAATAGGTTGAATTACATCTATCTATAATCTATCTATAATATACAATCTTATAAATATTTTATTAATTTTTTACTATTCATTCAATTTATTACAATATTTTATTAGTTGTTTTATTATTATTGTTATTACTTTTATTATCAAAAGTCGCGTCATCTTTTTTATTTAAAATAAAATTGTTCAATACGTAGACATTGATACACTAAGCACAATAAATTTGTTTAGATGAATATCAAAGTTTGGATGGTAATATAACAAAATATGTTGATTTACATCTATCTATAATCTATCTATAATTATACAATTATATAAGTTTTTTATTATTTTTTCCACTAACCATTCAATTTATTACAATATTTTATTAGTTATTTTATTATTATTACTACTTTTGGTTATCAAAAGTAATGTCATCTTTTTATTTAAAATAAAATTGTTTAATATGTAGACATTGATACACATAAGCATAAATAAATTTGTTGAGATTGACATCGAAGTTTGGATGGTAATACAACAAAATATGTTGATTTACATCTATCTCTAATCTATATATTTATAATTATACAATCCTATAGGTATTTTATTAATTTTTTCACTATTCATTCATTATTGCAATATTTTTTTAGTTATTTTATTATTATTGTTACTAATTTTTGTTATCCAAAGTCGTGTCATCTTTTTATTTAAAGTCAATTTGTTTAATATGTAGGCATTGATACACACAAGCACAGATAAATTTGTTGAGATTAATATCAAAGTTTGGATGTGGTATTATAACAAAATATGTTGATTTACATTTATCTAGAATCTATTATCTATAATTATACAATCCTATGGGTTTTTAATATTTTTTTCACTATTCATTCAATTTATTATATATTTTATTAGTTTATTTTATAATTATTCTTACTACTTTTTGTTATCAAAAGTCGTTTCAACTTTTTTATTTAAAATAAAATTGTTTAATATGTAGACTTTGATACACATAAGCACAAATAAATTTGTTGAGATTGATATCGATGTTTGGATGGTAATATACAAAATATGTTGATTTACATCTATCTATAATCTATTTATAATTATACAATCCTATAGGTATTTTATTAATTTTTTCACTTTTCATTCAATTTATTGCAATATTTTTTAGTAGTTTTATTATTATTGTTACTAATTTTTGTTATCCAAAGTCGTGCCATCTTTTATTTAAAGTCAAATTGTTTAATATGTAGGCTTTGATACATATAAGCACAAATAAATTGTTGAGACTAATATCGAAGTTTGGATGTGGTAATATAACAAATTTGTTGAATTACATCTATCTATAATCTATCTATAATTATACATCCTATAAGTATTTTATTAATTTTTTCACTATTCATTCAATTTATTATAATATTTTATTAGTTATTTGTTATTATTGTTACTTACTTTTTGTTATCAAAAGTCGTGTCATTTTTTTTATTTAAAATAAAAGTTTAATATGTAGACTTTGATACACTAAGCACAAATAAATTTGTTTAGATTAATATCGAAATTTGGATGGTAATATAATAAAATATGTTGATTTACATCTATCTATAATCTATCTATAATTATACAATCCTATAAGTTTTTTATTATTTTTTCCACTAATCATTCAATTTATTGCAATATTTTTTTAGTTGTTTTATTATTATTGTTACTAATTTTTGTTATCCAAAGTCGTATTATCTTTTTATTAAAAGTCAAATAGTTTAAAATGGAGGCTTTGATACACATAAGTGTAACATCCTAAATTTTATTAGGATAAATATTATTAAATTAAATAGATTAATTAAGAAAATAATTAATTAATGGGAAATAAATAATAGGAGTATTGCTATTATGAGTTTCATTTCGTAAGATAGTTTTAATTGAAATAAAATAAAGGGGGTGAGAGTGGGCCCAAACCCAATTAGTTATTTCTGTAAGGAGGGGTAACGGAGCACCCTAATCCTTATTCGTATCATTCGTCAGTAAGCGAAACGTTAAGGAGGGGAGAAACGGAGTCTCAAGAGAGAGCTGCTGTGGAGTGAACGCCAAGAATCAAAGAAAAGACTTCCTTGTTGTGATCAAGTTTCGCTTAAGGTACGGTGGGGGAGAGGGTAATTGCCTGTATATGCATATAGGGGATGTTTGGGGTAGTAATCTAAGATGTATAATTCGAATTTATGAATGAATAACTGAGAATGATGATATAATCTGGTGATTGATGATTTATTGTTTGTGTATTGACGAATTATTGAAGGAGAGTAAAGATGATATTGAAGATAATTGAAAAAGGGGTGATTAGGGATTGAGAAATTGGGGTTTTGATGAATTGATGGTATAAATCTGTAATAGATTGATGATTTATTTAGTATTTGATGTTATTAATAAGTATGAATGATGTTTATATGAAAAACTGATTAGGGATTGATTGGATGGGTTTAGAGAGGTGAGAAATCGTGAAATCTGCGATCTGCGATCTGCGTCGCGGGTAATCGATTACCAGATGTGGTAATCGATTACCAGAGTGTTCTGGGCAACCCAGAAGCACTGTTTGCGTGCGGGTAATCGATTACAGGGGTGCTTGTAATCGATTACCAGAGAGTTTGTCTGTGGATAATCGATTACAGGGGTGTTGTAATCGATTACCAGAGAGTTTGCTTGCGGGTAATCGATTACAAGGGGGTTTGTAATCGATTACCAGAGACCTTGTTTGCGGGTAATCGATTACTAGAGGTTGGTAATCGATTACCAGAGTGGATTTTGAGATCCTAACTGTTTGATGATGATTGATGTTGTTTGAGAGTACTTTATATGAGTATGGTGTTGATGATTAATGATGTTTGATGAGGATTGCGATGCTTATGATGATGTATTGTGATGATAATTGATGATGAGTGTGATCATGTATTATGATGGTAATTGATGATGAGTGTGATGATGTATTATGATGATAATTGATGATGAGTGTGATGATGATAATGATGTCGGTGTATATCACCTTATGATGATGATGTTATATGATGAACATATTGATGTATGATGATGATGATAAAGTGTATATCACTTTATTATGATGATGTTTAATGATGAGCATATTGATGTATGATGATGATGATAAGTGTATATCACCTTTATAATGATGATGTTTGATGATGAGCATGTTAATGCATGATAATGATGATTTATGATGATGGTGTATATCACCTTTTGAGATGATGTTATCTAAGTTGCGCGGGCTCATAGAGGGGGTACAACTTAGGAGAGATGCCTTGAGCATATGTGATGAAACCTGAATTGTGCGGGCCCATAGAAGGGGTACAATTCGGGAGGTGAACGGAGTTGTGCGGGCCATAGAGGGGGTACAACTCAGGGGACTAAGAGGGGGCGTTCGATGCACGGCACATAGAGGGTGTACAACCTAGGGTCGAATGTCGTTGTGCGAGCCCATAGAGGGGGTACAACCTATCAGATAGTGTGTGGTAACACCGGTAGACTAGCTTGGTACTAACTAGAGTGATTGACGAGGTGGCGCCCATTGTGTGGAGTTCCAAGGTCATGATCTTGGATAGACGATGAGAAGAGTATTGATGTGTGATATTTCATGATGAATGATGTTATTAAATGATGTTATGAATATTGATGATGATGAGTATTATGTGTGAGAATAGAATATATGATTAATTGGGTGAATGATGGTATGAGAACTATATGATGATATATGAATGGGGTTATGATGATGATGACTTGATGAATGTATAAAGGATATATTTATGCGTTGTGAATAGGCAATGATGATATGACATGTATATGTTGATATAGATGATTAAATATATGTTGAGTTTTAGATGAATGTTATTCATTGGTGATTTAATGTATTGATGCATGATGTAATGATGTTGTGGGTGAGGATGGGTATTCTCTGTGTGTATGTATAGGTAGTATTCCTTTTCCTCACCGTATTCTGTGGATATATTTTAACAGGTGTTGAAGAGGACACAAATGGTGTCGATTATGAATAAAAGGGTATGCTCTGGTAGATGTGACATCAGGGTGTGCTTGGGGGTTTTACCATGTTCCTAGATTAGGAGTATTTTTATGAACTACTTGGATGCCTTGTATAGCAGGAGATTATTAATTGTTTTTATTCCTATGGAGATTTCCTTCGCTGCGTTATATTGGAAATTATATTTGGAAGTTTAATTTCTTTAATAAAGTCGTTTTCGAACTATGAGTTATTATAAGAGTGATTATGAACCTTTTTACCTGACGTGGATTTTACATTTTCTAAACTGGCAATTTCTTAAATATATAAGAGTATGGGGTAGAAGGGTGTCACATTAGTTGGTATCAGAGCAGGTCGGTTCACCGGCCTTGAGTTATGAGTTTACTATGCTTCTGAGGTGTTAATCTGATTGATTGATTGATTGATTGATTGTTTGAGTGAATTGTGTTGCTTTGGCTTAATTGTTTGTTTGATTGGTTGGTTCATCGACCTTGAGTTATGTATTTGTTGTGCTTCCGTGGTGCTAAATTGTGATGTAGATTGAGTAGGTGTATTATTGATTTTTCTGATTTTCAGTGTCCTGCAAGGTTGGTAGTCTTTGATTATCTTGCTTCAAGTGATTGGGACTGGCCACCCTAATGATTTGAACATGATAAGAGAAGAGGTAACAACTTGAGGAGAGTATTTTGTCAATAAACATTGCTAGAAGAAAATCTTTGCAAAAATGTTTTAAGAAGAAAATTTTAAAATAAAATTTTATGTGTGAATGATGATATGATTATTAAATTATATAATTGTGATGATTGATTGTTTGAATTGTGTTGTCTTGATTGGATTGTTTGTTTGACTCCCCTACTTTTCTGTGAACCAAGAAAAGTGATGGATAGAAGAGGTAGGAATGATTGTGTGATTGCTGAAGCCTTAATGGCTATGGCACAGGCTGTTGTCAACCTGAACCAACATAATGAGGTGGATTGGCTTGCTCGGTTCCAGAGGAACAATCCACCTACTTTTCATGGGGGTTATGATCCCGATGGTGTTGCTGACTGGATCTTCGAGATCGAGAAGATTTTAGAACGATGGACTGTCGTTGGTGTAAAAGGTTACGTTGGCTGCGTTCATGTTATCAGGGGATGTCGGGTTCTGGTGGCATGGCACTTATCAGAGGATGATCGATGAGGGCACCGCATTGAGCTGGGATAACTTCAAGGGGTTGTTTCTTGAGAAGTACCTTCCTCACGATATCCGTAACAAGAAGCTGATGGAGTTTCTCGAGTTAAAACAAGGAGATGGCACCGTGGCGGACTACGTATCTAAGTTCGAAGCGTTAGTTCGATTCTGTCCTACATATGAGGGAGCTGTTAAGGAAGAATCAAAGTGCGTAAAGTTTCTCAGCGGTCTTCGTCCGGAGATCAAGCAAGTGTTCAACTACCAAGGGATGACGCGCTTTCACGAGTTGGTGAACAAGTGCAGAATTTATGAAGAAGGCAGCAGGGCTAGCGCGGCACATCACAAGAGTGGAGGGCCTGTGAGGAATCAGAACAAGTTCCAATCAACCAGCAAGGGCAAACCGTATTCTCGTGGCAACGGGAGGCTCCAAGTTTGGAGGTTTCAGTGAGGTACAGTGTAGAAGAAGTGAGTTTCTTAGGTCATGTGATTTCTAGAGGAGGTATAAGGCGTAGATCCTTCTAAGGTAGAGACTGTGCTTAAGTGGGAGGCTCCTAAGTCAGTAAGTGAAATTAGAAGTTTCCTTGGGTTGGCTGGGTACTATAGGAGATTCATAGAAGGATTTTCTAAGTTAGCTTTGGCCTTTAACCGAGTTGACTAGGAAAGGAGTTGCCTATGTGTGGAATAGTAAGTGCGAGACTAGCTTTCAAACCCTTAAGGAGAAGTTGACTAGTGCACCGGTGTTAGTGTTGCCTGACCTTAATAAACCTTTCGTAGTATACGGTGATGCTTCTAAGATGGGTTTAGGTGGGGTGTTGATGCAAGAGGGTAAAGTAGTAGCCTATTCTTCTAGGTAATTGAAAATCCATGAGAGGAACTACCCTACCCATGACCTAGAGTTAGCAGCCGTAGTGTTTGTATTGAAGATCTGGAGACATTACCTGTATGGTTCCCGATTTGAGGTTTTTTGTGACCATAAGAGCCTTAGGTGTCTGTTTGACCAGAAAGAGCTGAACACGAGGCAGATGAGGTGGTTAGAGTTTCTTAAGGATTATGATTTTGAGTTAAGTTACCATCCCGGTAAGGCCAATGTAGTGGCTGATGCCTTGAGTAGGAAGTCTATCCATGTTAGTTCCCTGATGATTAGAGAGATGGATCTTTTAAACCCAGTTTAGAGATCTAAGTTTGGCTTGTGAAGTAACATCTTCCAGTGTGAGGTTAGGGATGACTAGAGTAAGTAATGATTTGCTGAAGGATATTAGTAAGGCCCAGTTAGAGGATCCATTTTTGGTTAGCAGGCGAGAGGCTATAGAAGGATGTAGTGGCGGGGAGTTTGTAATTGGTACCGATGGAGTAGTGAGGTTTGGAGATCGAGTGTGTGTGCCTAGTGAACCTAGCATTAAGATATTAGTACTAGAAGAAGGGCATAAAAGTAAGCTTAGTTTCCACCCAGGATCCACTAAGATGTATCAGGATTTGAAGAAAGTATTTTGGTGGCCTAGGATGAAGAGGGACATAGAGGAGTTCGTGAGTGCTTGTTTAGTGTGCCAGAAGGCTAAGGTAGAGCATAAAAAAACCTTCAGGACTGCTTCAACTCTTATGTATACTTGAGTGGAAGTGGGATAGTATATCCATGGACTTTGTAGTTGCCTTGCCTAAGACTGTGAAGGGACATGACTCAATTTGGGTTATTGTCAATAGGTTAACTAAGAGTGCCCATTTCCTTCCCATCAACATTAAGTATTCTTTAGAGAAGTTGGCTCAGTTGTACATCAGTGAGATTGTGAGGTTGCATGGCATACCATCTAGTATAGTCTCCGATAGAGATCCCAGGTTTACCTCTAGATTTTGGGAGAGTTTACAAACGGGCCTTGGGGACCCAGCTTAGGCTTAGCTCAGCTTATCACCCTCAGACTGATGGTCAGACCGAGAGAACCATCCAATCCTTAGAGGATTTGCTTAGAGCCTGTGTGTTAGAACCAAGGGGGTAGTTGGATAGCTTTTTACCTTTGATAGAGTTCACCTATAACAATAGCTTTCACTCTAGCATAGGTATGACGCCTTATGAAGCATTGTATGGTAGGAGGTGTAGAACCCCTTTGTGTTGGTGTGAACCGGGTGAGAGTCTTGCATTAGGACCTGAGATAGTGCAGCAGACCACTGATAAGGTTAGAATAATCCAGGAGAGGATGAGGATAGCCCAGAGTAGGCAGAAGAGCTATGCAGATAAGAGAAGAAAGGAGTTAGAGTTCAAAGAAGAGGGACCATGTATTCCTGAAAGTCACTCCGTGGACTGGGGTTGGTAGGGCATTAAAGTCTAGAAAGCTTACACCTCGATTCATTGGTCCTTACCAAATCCTTAAAAGAGTCGGCAATGTTGCCTACCAAATCGCTTGCCTCCACACTTGTCTAATCTTCATAACGTTTTCCACGTTTCTCAACTTCGGAGATACGTTCACGATCCTTCGCATGTGATTGAGTCGGATCATCTTGAGGTTAAGGAAAACCTAACAGTGGAAACCATGCCGGTGAGAGTTGAGGATCGGAGGGGTGAAACAACTTCGAGGTAAAGAGATTCCTTTAGCTAAGGTGATCTGGGGAGGACCTACACCCGAGAGTGCCACTTGGGAACTCGAAGAGAAGATGAAGGAGTGTTATCCAGAATTGTTCGCTTTAGGTAAAATTTGAGGACGAATTTTCTTTTTAGGAGGGGAGAGTTGTAAACTCCTAAATTTTATTAGGATAAATATTAATTAAATTAAATAGATTAATTAAGAAAATAATTAATTAATGGGAAATAAAATAATAGGAGTATTGCTATTATTAGTTTTATTTCGTAGATAGTTTTAATTGAAAATAGAATAAAAGGGGTTGAGAGTGGGCCCAAGCCCAATTAGTTATTTCTGTAAGGAGGGGTAACAGACCATCCTAATCCTTATTCGTATCATTCGTCAGTAAGCAAAAAACGCTAAGGAGGGGAGAAACAGAGTCCTTAAGAGAGAGCTGCTAGTGGAGTGAACACCAAGAATCCAAGAAAAGACTTCCTTGCTTGTGATCAAGCTTCGCTTAAGGTACGGGTGGGGGAGAGAGTATTGCCTGTATATGCATATAGGGGATGTTTTGGGGTAGTAATCTAAGATGTATAATTCGAATTTATGAATGAATAACTGAGAATGATGATATAATCCTGGTGATTGATGATTTATTGTTTGTGTATTGACGAATTATTGAATGAGAGTAAAGATGATAATTGAAGATAATTGAAAAAAGGGTGATTAGGGGATTGAGAAATTGGGGTTTTGATTGAATTGATGGTATAATCTGTAATAGATTGATGATTTATTGAGTATTTTATGTTATTAATGAGTATGAATGATGTTTAGATGAAAAAAACGGATTAGGGATTGATTGGATGGGTTTAGAGAGGTGCGAAATCGTGAAATCTGCGATCTGCGTCGCGGGTAATCGATTACCAGATGTGGTAATCGATTACCAGAGTGTTCTGGGCAACCCAGAAGCACTGTTGCTTGCGGGTAATCGATTACAGGGGTGCTGTAATCGATTACCAGTGAGTTTGTCTGTGGGTAAACGATTACAGGGGTGTTGTAATCGATTACCAAAGAGTTTGCTTGCGGGTAATCGATTACAAGGGGGTTGTAATCGATTACCAGAGACCTTGTTTGCGGGTAATCGATTACTAGAGGTTGGTAATCGATACCAGAGTGGATTTTGAGATCCTAACTGTTTGATGATGATTGATGTTGTTTGTGAGAACTTTATAATGAGTATGGTGTTGATGATTAATGATGTTTGATGAGGATTGCGATGCTTATGATGATGTATTGTGATGATAATTGATGATGAGTGTGATGATGATAATGATGTCGGTGTATATCACCTTATGATGATGATGTTTAATGATGAGCATGTTGATGTATGATGATGATGATAAGTGTATATCACTTTATTATGATGATGTTTAATGATGAGCATATTGATGTATGATGATGATGATAAGTGTATATCACTTTATAATGATGATGTTTGATGATGTTTGATGATGAGCATGTTAATGCATGATAATGATGATTTATGATGATGATGTATATCACCTTTTGATGATGATGTTATCTAAGTTGTGCGGGCCCATAGAGGGGGTACAATTCGGGAGGTGAATTGAGTTGTGCGGGCCCATAGAGGGGTACAACTCAGGGGACTAAGATGGGGCGTTCGATGCACGGACCCATAGAGGGGGTACAACCTAGGGTCGAATGTCGTTGTGCGAACCCATAGAGGGGGTACAACCTATCGGATAGTGTGTGGTAACACCGGTAGACTATCTTGGTACTAACTAGAGTGATTGACGAGGTGCGCCCATTGTGTGTGGAGTTCCAAGTCATGATCTTTTGGTAGACGATGAGAAGAGTATTGATGTGTGATATTTCATGATGAAATGGTGTTATTAAATGATGTTATGAATATTGATGATGAGTATTATGTGTGAGATAGAATATATGATTAATTGGGTGAATGATGGTATGAGAACTATATGACGATATATGAATGGGGTTATGATGATGATGAGCTTGATGAATGTATAAAGGATATATTTATGTGTTGTGAATAGGAATGATGGTATGACATGTATATGTTGATATAGATGATTAAATATGTTGAGTTTTAGATGAATGTTATTCATTGGTGATTTAATGTATTGATGGCATGATGTAATGATGTTGTGGGTGAGGATGGGTATTCTCTGTGTGTATGTATAGGTAGTATTCCTTTTCCTCACCGTATTCTGTGGATATATTTTACAGGTGTTGAAAAGGACCAACTGGTGTCGATTATGAATAAAAGGGTATGCTCTGGTAGATGTGACATCAGGGTGTGCTTGGGGGTTTTACCACGTTCCTAGATTAGGAGTATTTTATGAACTTCTGGATGCCTTGAATGGCAGGAGATTATTAATTGTTTTTATTCCTATGGAGATTTCCGCTGCTTTATATTGGAATTATATTTGGAAGTTTAATTTCTTTAATAAAGTCGTTTTCGAACTATGAGTTATTAAAAGAGTGATTGTGAACCTTTTTACCTAACGTGGACTTTACATTTTCTAAACTGCAATTTCTTAAATATATAAGAGTATGGGGTAGAAGGGTGTTACAATAAGCACAAATAAATTTGTTGAGATTGATATCGAAGTTTGGATGGTAATAAAACAAAATATGTTGATTTACATCTATCTCTAATATATATATTTATAATTATACAATCCTATAGGTATTTTATTAATTTTTTCACTATTCATTCAATTTATTGCAATATTTTTTTAGTTGTTTTATTATTATTGTTACTAATTTTTCTTATCCAAAGTCGTGTCATCTTTTTATTTAAAGTCAATTTGTTTAATATGTAGGCATTGATACACATAAGCACAGATAAATTTGTTGAGATTAATATCAAAGTTTGAATGTGGTATAATAACAAAATATGTTGATTTACATCTATCTATAATCTATTATCTATAATTATACAATCCTATGGGTTTTTAATATTTTTTCACTATTCATTCAATTTATTATAATATTTTATTATTATTGTTTCTATTTTTTGTTATCAAAAGTAGTGTCATCTTTTTTATTTAAAATAAAATTATTTAATATGTAGACATTGATACACATAATCACAAATAATTTGTTGAGATTGATATCGATGTTTGGATGGTAATATAACAAAATATGTTGATTTACATCTATCTATATATTTATTTAATTATACAATCCTCTAGGTATTTTATTAATTTTTTCACTTTTCATTCAATTTATTGCAATATTTTTTTAGTACTTTTATTATTGTTACTAATTTTTGTTATCCAAAGTCGTGCCATCTTTTATTTAAAGTCAAATTGTTTAATATGTAGGCTTTGATACATATAAGCACAGATAAATTTGTTGAGACTAATATCGAAGTTTGGATGTGGTAATATAACAAAATTTGTTGAATTACATCTATCTATAATTATACAATCCTATAGATCTTTTATTAATTTTTTCACTATTCATTCAATTTATATAATATTTTATTAGTTATTTTATTTTTATTGTTACTACTTTTTGTTATCAAAAGTCGTGTCATCTTTTTTATTTAAAATAAATTGTTTAATATGTAGACATTGATACACTAAGCACAAATAAATTTTTTAGATTAATATCGAAATTTGGATGGTAATATAATAAAATATGTTGATTTACATCTATCTATAATCTATCTATAATTATACAATCCTATAAGTTTTTTATTATTTTTTCCACTAATCATTCAATTATTGCAATATTTTTTAGTTGTTTTATTATTATTACTAATTTTTGTTATCCAAAGTCGTATTATCTTTTTATTAAAAGTCAAATAGTTTTAAAATGTAGGCTTTGATACACATAAGTACAGATAAATTTGTTGAGATTAATATCGAAGTTGGATGTGGTAATATAACAAAAAAATGTTGAATTACATCTCTCTATAAATCTATAATTATACAATCCTATAGGTATTTTATTAATTTTTTTCACTATTCATTCATTTATTAATATTTTATTATTATTGTTACTACTTTAGTTATCAAAAGTCGTGCTATCTTTTTTATTTAAAATAAAATTGTTTATATGTAAACATTGATACACATAAGCACAAATAAATTTGTTCAGATTAATATCGGAGTTTGGATGGTAATATAACAAAATATGTTGATTTACATATATTTTTAATCTATCTATAATTATACAATCGTATAGGTTTTTTAATATTTTTTCCACTATTCATTCAATTTATTACAATATGTTATTAGTTATTTTTATTATTGTTACTAAATTTTTTATCTAAAGTCGTGTCATCTTTTTATTTAAAGTAAAATTGTTTAATATGTAGACATTGATACACATAAGTAGAGATAAATTTGCTGATATTAATATCGAAGTTTGGATGTGGTATTATAACAAAATATGTTGATTTACATCTATCTATAATTTATAATCTACAATTATACAATCATATAGGTTTTTAATATATTTTTCACTATTCATTCAATTTATTACAATTTTTATTAGTTATTTTATTATTATTGTTTTTTGTTATCAAATGTCGTGTCATCTTTTTTATTTAAAATAAAATTGTTTAATATGTAGACATTGATACACATAGCACAAAATAAATTTGTTGAGATTGATATCGAAGTTTGGATGGTAATATAACAAAATATGTTGATTTACATTTATCTCTAATCTATATATTTATAATTATACAATCCTATAGGTATTTTATTAATTTTTCACTATTTATTCAATTTATTGCAATATCTTTTTAGTTGTTTTGGTTACTAATTTTTATTATCCAAAGTCGTGTCATCTTTTTATTTTAAAGTCAATTTGTTTAATATGTAGGCATTGATACGTAGAAGCACAGATAAATTTGTTGAGATTAATATCGAAGTTTGGATGTGATATTATAACAAAATATGTTGATTTACATCTATCTATAATCTATAATCTATAATACAATCCTATGGGTTTTTAATATTTTTTTTCACTATTCATTCCATTTATTACAATATTTTATTAGTTATTTTATTATTATTGTTACTTACTTTTTGTTATCAAAAGTCATGTCATTTTTTTATTTAAAATAAAATTATTTAATATGTAGACATTGATACAGATAAGCACAAATAATTTTGTTGAGATTGATATCGAAGTTTGGATAGTAATATAATAAAATATGTGGGTAATATAATAAAATATGTTGATTTACATCCATTTATAATCTATTTATAATTTTACAATCCTATAGGTAGTTTATTAATTTTTTCACTATTCATTCAATTAGTGCAATATGTTTTGGTTATTTTATATTATTATTATTATTATGTTTACTAATTTTTGTTATCCAAAGTCGTGTCATCTTTTATTTAAAGTCAATTTGTTTAATATGTAGGCATTGATACACATAAGCACAAATAAATTTGTTGAGATTAATATCAAAGTTTGGATGTGGTATTATACAAAATATATTGATTTACATCTATCTATAATATATTATCTATCATTATACAATCCTATGGGTTTTTAATATTTTTTAACTATTCATTCAATTTATCACAATATTTTATTAGTTATTTTATTATTATTGTGACTACTTTTATTATCAAAAGTCGTGTCATCTTTTTTATTTAAAATAAAATTATTTAATATATAGACATTGATACACATAAGTACAAATAAATTTGTTGAGATTGATATCGATGTTTTGGATGGTAATATAACAAAATATGTTGATTTACATCTATCTATAGTCTATTTATAATTATACAATCCTATAGGTATTTTATTATTTTTTCACTATTCATTCAATTTATTGCAATATTTTTTTAGTAGTTTTATTATTATTGTTACTAATTTTTGTTATCCAAAGTCGTGCCATCTTTTATTTAAAGTCAAATTGTTTAATATGTAGGCTTTGATACATATAAGCATAGATAATTTGTTGAGACTATATCGAAGTTTGGATGTGGTAATATAACAAAATTTGTTGAATTACATCTATCTATAATCTATCTATAATTATACAATCCTATAGGTATTTTATTAATTTTTCACTATTCATTTAATTTATTATAATATTTTATTAGTTATTTTATTATTATTGTTATTACTTTTTGTTATCAAAAGTCGTGTCATCTTTTTTTATTTAAAATAAAATTTTTTAATATGTAGACATTGATACTCATAATCACAAATAAATTTGTTCAAATTAATATCGAAGTTTTGATAGTAATATAACAAAATATGTTGATTTACATCTATCTATAATTATACAATCCTATAGGTTTTTTATTATTTTTTCCACTAATCATTCAATTTATTATAATATTTTATTAGTTATTTTATTATTAGGCTTAAATAACTTTTTGGGCCTTGTGAAATATGCGATTTTGCTTTTGGTCCTTATAAAATTATTTTTATTATTTTGGTCCTCATAAAATTTGAAAATTTGAAAATGGTCCTTATTATCATTTTTGATGATATGTCATGCATCTAGACACACCACATCATATGCCACCTCAACATGATTACTTATGTAGCATTGTTGGATGCATGACAAGTGACAATAAGGACCTTTTTCAAAGCTTCTGAATTTTATGAGGACCAAAAGAATAAAAATAATTTTATAAGAACTAAAAGCAAAACCATATATTTTATGGGGACCAAAATTGTTTATTCAAACTAAAATTGTTTAATTTGTAGATATTAATACACATGAATACAAATATATTTGTTGAGTTTGATACTAAAATTTGGATGTGGTAATATAATAAAATGTGTTGATTTACATCAAATTTATTGTGTATTTCCTAATATTTTATTTACATTAAAATTGTTTAATTTTTAGATATTGATACACATTAGCACAGACATATTTGTTGAGATTGATACTAAAATTTGGATATGGTAATATAATAAAATATGTTGATTTACATCAAATTATTGTGTATTTTCCTAATATATTATTTATGGGTGTTCATTGGTTGGTTCAATCCGATGAACCCGATAAATCCTAAACCCTACCGAACCAATCTGATTGGTTTTAAATTTTTTTAGCTAAATCAGGTTGGACCCAAACCGAACCAATCAAACCCGTCAATGATTGGTTCTGATAACGGATTAAAGTTGTTAGACCTGTTACCCGAACCGAACCAAACCACCCTAAATAAAAACTATACTAAAATAAAAAAATTGGAAGAGATGAGAGATTAAACATCAACATACACGTGAGTACAAATTTATTTGTTGAGATATTATTTAGGATTTAGGGTTTGCTACATGGATTAATGATTGTTAATATGGTAGGAGGTGTTTTGATACTTATCTTTACATATCAATATATAAAGCAAAATGAAATAACAAAACAATACACAGAGTCACTCGGATTCCTACATTTAGCCTTATAATGTAATATAATGGTGATATCCTTTTAAGGTATCACTGATGTCACATCGACTAAAGTAAACCCAGATGGATATACTCAATTTTACTACTAAACATTCACTGGATCCTATATATTACTACTTGAGTTCCCTATAACCTATATCATTTAGTCAGATTGTGTTTCTACTATCGCACCATTCGTATATACACAAAATCCAATTTAAAAAAAATAGTCTTCTCACCATTCTTTCAAAATCAATTTCTTAAGTGATCCCGTGCATTGCACGGGTTATACACTAGTTGACAATAAATTGAATATCAATATTCCATGAAGTTATGTAACCTCGTCCTTATCTTAATCGAGCCTTTTTATGATTATGAAAGTGAAGCCACAATGAATTAATGGTGAAGGAGGTTTTTTTTTAATTGCACTTTTGATCCCACTGATCTAATTTATTTGTGATTTTGGTCCCTTTAAAAAAATTTCGTGATTTGGTCCCGCAAAATTTGTTATACTTTTCGTCTTTAAAGCTAATTAAGTATTGATGTCTTCAATCTCTTTGGGCAAGCTCTTGAGCTTGAGTGACAACCTTGGCCTTGGTTAGAGATTCAGCAGGAGCTTGAAGTTGGGCATTCGAATCCAAAAGCTTTACTTTCAACTCCTCCTATGGCATGACTAGTTTTCAAGAGATTATTGAGCATTTCTGTAATCAAGTCATACCATGAACAAAACACACATAGGGCCAAACGTCACAGGAAAAGCTTTTTAAGATGATAAGCAACGTCGTGCTACAAGCTTTTTAAAATACTAAATGGCTAGGGAAATTAATGCAATAGATCAGGACAAGAAACAGTAATGAAATAATTTAATTAAATAAAATAATAAAGACATTGAAAAATGTTAAATGCCAAACAAACTTGTATTTTAAATTTAGGACTTCAGTGACCTATTGGAGAAGCTATGAACTTTGGTCCTCTCCTAGAATCTTCTCGACGTGTTAGGTGATTAACTCAACCAGAAGATAGGGAATGTAACTTGGGGAAAAAAACCACCAAACTCAACTGTCTTCGAACCATGACGCGTGGCTCTGGGTGCTTTTTACTCACGTTATGACTTGCTTACAAAAACGCTTAATGAACTTCATGATAACTAATCATAGCAAGAGACCACTCAAAGGGCTCATAAAACGTTAAAAGCAAAGCTTTTATTTCCTTTCTGAATTAGTTATAATTTTGGTCTATGTTTTAGTCTATATTTTTTTAGTCTACATATATATGTTGAGTGTGGACCATGTGGTTTTGGTCTCTTAAATTTTTTTTTATCTACTTCAGTTTCTAATTTTTTAATTATTATTTAATAATTTATTCCTTCAATATTCTTTATCTTAAAAACATGAAATCTCGTCAGTTTTTATTCATAATTAAGGGTTTATGATAAATTTTGAGATAAAAAATTATTTAAAATATTTAAAAGTAAAAATTTTGATGAGATTTAAAAGATCTTATATTAAATGAAGTTACAATTTTAAATAGGAGAAATTTTTTAATTTTTTTAATAAAATATGTTTTCATTAGAGGATATTTTAAGTAAAACAAGATTTAAAACAATTTAATTAATTAAATTTTTAGAGATTCTGAAAAGAAAATGAATATTTAAAGATTTTTTTTATAAAACAATTATGATAGAAGGACTTGATTATAAAAATTAGAAAATATAAGAATTAAATTCAAGTAAAAAAATGTAGAGAGACCAAAATTCTTTTTTATATATATATTCTGAATATGGGAGGATTGTTGTGTCATATGATGCACAAGGACAAATCTTTAGATTTAACAAATTTTTACAGTTAGTTTGGATAAACTTCTATACAGACACTTATAGGAGAAAAAAATAATAAAAATGAGTTAAGAATGTCAAATAAATTCATCTTTTTTCATAAATTAAAATTAATCTATATAATTTAACTTTTTCATAAACTCTTAACTTTTCTAAAAACATCTATAAACTTATAACAACTTTTTATATCTTGAAATCCAAGCATATAATTCATTTAAGTTGAAAAACTTTTATAAGTTAAAAATTAATCCGAATTGGGTCATAGACATGTTAATAACTTTGATCCATTTATCTATTTGGACGAACTATTGGGTTGGTTAAAAACATAAATAAACGACCTAATTAATTTTATAATCATATAGTTTGAAACATATTAAACAGTTAATAAACAATAATATTTACACACAATATATAGTAGAGTAAATCATCACTTTAGTCCTTGACTTTTTCAGAGTCGGACACTTTAGTCCTTGACTTATGAAAATACACAATTTAGTCCTTGACTTTGTTCAACATCCATCAGTTTCCAAAACGTTATATTCCATCAAGTCACTGTTGATATGGCAATCTGACTTGTTTCCGGGGTTCAACATCCATCAATTTAGTCCCTGACTTTGTTCAAACATCCATCAATTTAGTCTCTGACTTTGTTCAACATCCCTGACTTATGTGTCATCCTACTCCTTGCACTCACCCCTCTCTTTTTCACAGCCACCTCTTCTGTGCATAATATATCAACTCAGTTACTCCCAAAATCTGAGCTAATCCAATTCAATTTCTTAATTTGAGCAACAATACACAAGCTTAAATACAATAATACATATACCCAGAAATTAAAAACACCGAAACAGAAATATAAGGAGATATATAGAGAGTGAGAAGGAGGTTCAAATGACATAGATGTGAAAAATCCAGACTCAACAAATTTGATCACTTAAAATGATAGTAGTCAAATAATCCAATTATTAATAGGTCATAAAAAAATGCAAGAGTAATGTTTGAAAATTTTGAGGAAAAATAGTATGCAAGTTTATTCTATTTATTCTATCGGAGGCAGAGCCAGAGGTGGCAAAGGTGGAGGCATAGGACGAGGAATTGGAGGTGGTGCTGGCGGAGGCTATGGAGGGTGGCAAAGGTGGAGTTGGAGGTGGACATGGTGGTGGCATAAGAGGTGGTTGCTGGCGGGGGCCATGGAGGTGGCATTGGTGTTGGTGGAGGCTATAGAGGTGGTAAAGGTGGTGGATTTGGAGGAGGAGTTGGCGGTGGGCATGGTGGCGGTTCTGGAGGAGTTGGTGGTGACTTTAATTTAAAACTTCCTAAAGCACAAATGATCTTATGCTGCCATGCAATTAATATGCATACTTGTCTATGGATGCAGCTAGCATGCAACTATGTACTCTAGATTAATTAAATAAATCCACGAGTTGTGATGTTTCAACCATGGAGGTGGGCTAATAATCATATAATATAGAGGGGTGAGTATAAGGTTTAACCATGGAGGTGGGCTAATAATCATATAATATAGAGGGGTGAGTGCAAGGAAAAGGATGACACATAAGTCAGGGATGTTGAACAAAGTCAGGGACTAAATTGATGGATGTTGAACAAAGTCAGGGACTAAATTGATGGATGTTGGACCCTGGAGACAAGTCAGATTGCCCCATCAACAATGATTTAACGGAATATAACGTTTTGTACTAAACTGATGGATGTTGAAACAAAGTCAGGGACTAAATTGTGTATTTCCATAAGTCAGGGACTAAAGTGTCCTACTATGAAAAAGTCAGGGACTAAAGTGATGGTTTACTCATATATAGTATCTATAAATGTCGATGAGGTTTCGCTAGCAGTGAAGGTGCGACTTGATGGCCCGAGACATATATAAAGTTCTCATATTAGTTGTTGCATGATCACTAATATCTATTTAACCTCTGTTTGTCCTAAGATTTTGTCCAAACAAATGTATCTCAGAGCAATCTAGGACGAGATACGTGTCCTTAATTGTGTGGGTTCTACAAGTGTAAAATCTAAGATTGAAGTAGAGAAAAAGGACGAAGCAAGTGAAAAGAGGCCCCTGAACGAGCCTTGATCTATATTAAAACTGACTGAAGTACAATAATGATAAGTAAAAGAGCAATTACAACTTGGTAAAATCTAAAAAGAAGTGCATAAAAATGAAGAAAAAAGGGTGGTCTACATGATCCCTACTTTCTCTTCGGTGTGCTGGGGTGCCTGTGATCTCTGAGATGGATGCTATGGCTTTCAGGGTGCTATGAGTGTTCAGGTTGCGGACCTTTGTTCTTTCTTTCCTTCTCCTATTTATAGGTGTTTCAGGCAACCGTCTCTGGGGTGCTTTAATTGCCCATCAACTCTCCACGTAACTCCCATGAACCCACGTTCTCAACATGCTCTTGTTAGGATTTATTTTTGATAACTGCTTTTGGTGACGTGGAAAACGTCCAAGTTACTCTAACAAAGGGAAAAGGAACCTCCTCGATCTGTCAGAAATGACCTTCTTCGAACTGCAGCAAGGGAGCTTCTTCGAGCTACAACAAAAAACTCTTTCTCTTCGAATCCTAACCTACTTCGAATTCATCTAGCCTTTTCTCGATCCTTTCTCCGTGTCAAGGGACTTCGATCTTCCTACAGCTTACTCATGCCCTTCAAAGCATAATACACCTGTTGGCCAACTTGAATCTCCTTGACCACCGTCCACCTTGGTCAAAGTGATTAAGACCTCCTCTCATTGGTTCGTTTGAGTGGCGTTCTTAATACCTTTAAGACTTTCATCCTTATAAAAGGGTGAACCTCCATTTTGATTCATCATTTTTCTTTTAACAATGGAGAGATCCCTGATATTGGCTGCCCTGTACGACCTGATCGTTCCATTACTTTTGAGTTTCAGGTCGACAGGGTGTCCAACATTAGTGGTCACTTCACCATGGACCTTGACTTCAGGTCGAACAGCGCAGCAACGTACAAGGCCATAGCCTCATGCATGGCCTGGTATTACTCCCACCTCCTTGGTGCCAAGCTTGAACCTAAGGCAATGGGTGAGCTCAACGCCCAATGCCCAGTCTTCTGATCCTTGGGAGAAGAAGAAGAAGAGGAAGAAGATGAGGGTGAGGAACTTATACCCTTGGATTATTTGGAAGATCCAAGGCTTCGAGCCACTCCTCCCTCGAGGCTTGGAATGCAACAACACTCCTCCTCCGAAGACATGACACTGACACGGGGAATAGAACAACTTTCCTTTGAAGTCATGACACTAGCTCGAAGAACGGACATCCCTACAGGAAAAATGTAATAAAAAAGGAAACTTTAGATTCAAAGGGAGACATTTTGTAGTCTGATTCAATCTGTTGTAACCTTTATTCAAATATTAATAAACATTTCTTTTCTTTGATGTCAGTATCCTCGAACTTCAATTTTTTAAATTGTGAGTAACAAACTCTTAATTAATTACTGAAGAAATAAACAAAATTTTTATTGACCAAACGTAAACAATTTTTTTATAGGTATCATGAAGAAATAATTTTATATCTTTAATAGATATTAAACTCAATATCATAATAGATAAAGCATAGAATTGTTAGAAAAAAATAGATTTTTCAGTTTAATAAATAATTCACATTATATATATATGAGCTGCCTTTTACGTTAGCTTTCTTGATTTAATATTCTATTATATATTCATTTCTTCTGTGAACAACGTTTGTTTTCCAATCCAATTAACTTCCCATAAACACAAATATGTCAACTTTGAAACCACAAAATGAACGCTGTAAATAACAATGTATTATTTAATGTTATGTCTTACATAAGAAGTATAATGTAGTTTCAGTTATATGAACGCCACCAACGACTTCAATTCAGCTCACTACTTAAACAATTGTCATGTCGAACATTTGCATCAAACAAATAAACATACACATGATACATTATTATTCTCTCAAATCTCATGGCACGAGTTAGGAATTATCTTGTTTTAGTGGTTTTCTTTTTTGGTACCATAATATCTATGATCTCAGCAACTGAGAAAGAAAATTTGAAACAATGTGCAAAGCATATTGGAACACACTGCGGAGATCAAGTGTATGACAATTTGTTTAGTCATAAAACACTAGAATTTCCACAGATTGTTGTTATAAGCTTTTTCAAACAGGTTGTTCTTGTCATGCCAAAATGACCCTATTTATTCTTGCGAACAAGCCAGAGTTTAAAAATGCAAATTGGATTCAAATTTTTACCAAGGCCAATAAGATTTTCGACAAGTGTGATTAAGTTACCAGACCGAAAGACCCCCAATTTATGGCTGGATGTGTAAAAAAAATAGGCTCTCATTGTGGAGAAGAAGTATATAACAAACTAATCCATGACAAGAACATGACTAAGACTTGTTGTGGAAAGCTTGTGAAAATGGGTCAAACATGCCATATGAGTATGGCAAAGTCTCTGCTTCGGAGCCCGGAGATTGGAAATGTCAATGCAACTCAACTTCTTGAAAAGAACGAGAAAATGTTCTATGAGTGTCAACATATGGAATGAGAAATCTACCAGTGATCGAGATCAATTACAACCATGGTGGAAAATTTGTTAAGGAAGACATGGAAACCAAATATAATTTAATACATGTTTTCAATTGACTCTTTCACTAATGCAAACTCTCTAGGTATATATCTTTATTGTTCTTATGGTTTTATAATTGATCATGTGCACACTTCAAAAGATTGTTAATTTCATTTTCAATAATTGAGATATGGAATCATATAGATCTAGCACACACCTTCTTGTTTCTCATGTTAAGAAACTTTATACTCATATATAGCGACATTATTAAATTATCGCATGGTATGTTTTGCAAGCATGAGTAATATAAACACATAAGTAAACTTAATTCCAAGAGAAAAGTATACGAATAATTAAATGAAATCAAAGATAATTGGAAACAGGTTGGACCCCTCATCATGGGCCTACAACCTGACCTACACCAGACCTAAATCGTGCGAAACCTCGACACAGGCCATCAACACTGGGTAGTCCGTAGTTTCTCCTCCCTCTTTTTATTTTCAACAAATCCCACTTTCCTCTTCTTAGGAAAAAAATGGAACAAACCTATAGGAAAGAGATCTAGAAGGCAGGGGCATAGTATGTAAGTGGGGTGCCTCCGATAAGATAGGTTCAAGTTTGCTGGTGGTTAGAAGGTCTCACGACGATAATGTTTGTGGCTGACTTGTGTTGCGAAAGGGGCATGTTAGTGACATTCCGACAAACCTAGGCTTTGAGTGTGATTGTTCTGCAATGTCTGTGGGTCGCAAGCACAAAGGGAGGCGTGATGGACGCTGAGCTATGACTATGACATATGGAATGAGAAATCTACCGGTGATGCAGATCAATTACAACCATGGTGGAAAATTTGTTAAGGAAGTCAGGGAAACTATATACAATTTAATGAAATGTTTTCAATTGACTCTTTCACATGTTGCAAACTCTCTAGGTATCTTTATTGTTCTTATGGTGTTATAATTGATCATGTGCACACTTCAAAAGATTGTTAATTTCCTTTTCATTAATCGAGTTACGGAATCATATAGATCGAGCATACACTTTATTATTTCTCGTTTTAAGAAACTTTATACCCAAATATAGCGAAATTGTTAAAATATCGCAAGGTATATTTGAAAAAGTAAATAATATAAACACATAAGTAAAGTTAATTCAAGGAGAAAGTTGTAAGAAAAATTAAATGAAATCGAAGATAATTGGAAATAGGTCAGACCCCTAGTCATTATCTTACAACCTGACCTACACCAAACTTAAACCGTGCGAAACCTCGACACAAGCCATCTATTCTGGGTAGTTTCTCATCCCTATTTTCATTTTCAACCAATCCCACTTTCCTCTTCTTAAGAAAAAAATGGAACAAACCTATAGGGAAAGAGATCTATAACATAACAGGGGTAGGGGAATAGTGGGTAGATGGGGTGCCTTCGGTAAGATGGGTTCAATTTAGCCAGTGGTTAGAAGGGCTCGCGTCGGCAACGTTTGTGGCTTACTTGTGTTGTGGTAGGGGAGTCGTGGTGAAATTTTGACAGACCTTGGCTTTGAGTATGGTTGTTCTACAATGTCTGTGGGTCTCAGGCACAAGGGGATATGCAATGGATGCTAAGCTACGATTATAATAAGATAAAGGACGTGGACATTTGAAAGGCTAAGGGTTTATGAGGTTCCAACATTGGTTCATTTTCTCTTCCTTCAAGATTTTATGTAGGCATAGTTTCAGTGTTAGAGTATCCCTCAGGGGCCTTCTGAGGTTCTTGAGTGCCCAGGGACACTTGTCTGAACCCCTTCAGATAGTTATAGTTGTGCAGCAATCATGTTGTGCTTCAAACGTCCTTAACTCAGCAATGGTTTGATGATCTTATTCCTCTTCAGTGTTCCTAAGCTTTACCTTGATCACTTTGGATTTAAGCTTAGGTTTGGAAACCTTTGCTTGTATTTGAGATGTTGTCTTAGTTGTTTCCACCTTCTCCTTTTCAAACTCTTCCCTTCTATTATCTTCGTTTAGCTCTTTCTCCAGAAGGTTTAGAGCAGTCCTTCCAGTGGTTTCAGCCTTTTGGTTAGCCAAAACAACAACGATAGTTGGCTCTGGTTCAGGACTACCACTACAATATTCATATGTCTGATGTTGTTGACAGAGAAAAATGCAGGTGCCTTGTGTAGTGGCGTCTTGTGAATTTGTACCTTGAAATGAAACAAGATCTTCTTAATCAGCATGTTGTGGGAATGTTTCTTGCTAAGTCATTGATCTTCTTTATCATATGGGATTCCACCAGCTTAGGAAATTTGCCTTCTCCTTCTTCATTAGATGGATTAAATAGAACCTTTCCATCTAAAAAATGTGGTCCATACTCCCCATCTTAGGAATCACCACACACCCTAGGATTACATGTAGGATCCTAGCTTTATCCACCTTGTTTAGAGCTTTGCGATTCTCAGGAAGCTCCACTCCATACAACAAAGGGTTAAATTTTCATGGACCTCTGTGGCTTTTCTCCCAGTCAGTGTAGAATACTACACCTTCAGACTTAACACCAGTGACTTGTAAGATGATGCTATCATCTACAAAGTCATTAGTGCCCATTACTTTGGTAGAGATGGACCTGTAGCCGTTGTCTGGCTTCACAATGACCTTGGAATTCTTCCAGAACTCCACCACTCTCCATCTACCACATCGAGGAATGGTGCCCAACCTGCATCATCTTCCAGAACTCCACCACTCCATATTCACACCACTCTCCATTCTCCACTTCATTCTCCTTCAAATTAGCAAGGTTTACAACCTTGCTCTTCACTATGTTTCCTCTAGTGCTCTTCTTAGAAGCCATTTGAGAGATCTGAGATAGCAAAGAGCGCAGGGAAATTTTGTAGACGAAGGAAGACAATATCTTAGATAACATAAGTGAGAAAAGGTAACCCTAGATGGTTTCTCTTTCCTTATATATAGGAGCAACAACAATGATGACAGTTACAGATGATTATGCAGACTTCGGGTAACATGCAGAAGTGCCAGAGATCATTTTTGAAAAAGTGAATATTAACAGTCTCAGACTGCCATGTCATCAACTTGTGAGCTTTTCAAACAAACACTCATTTTAGACAGATGTATAAGTTTAGACAGGGTCAATTTCCATACAATGCATGAATGTTCAAATGACTTCTTATGAACTTAAATCTATCTTCTGAAAGAGGTTTTGTGAATATATTATCTCATTGATGCTCTGTTTCAATAAACCAAAAATAAAAACTCCTTTCCGAACAAAGTCTCTGATGAAATTATGCTTAATTTCTATATGTTTTGCCTTACAATGTTGAATGAGATTTTTAGACAGATTAATAACACTTGTATTATCACACATATTTGGAATACAATGCTCAGAGATGTTAAAAATCCTCTAACTGATATTTTACCCAAAGCAGCTGTGAACAATAACTCATAGCAACAATATATTCAGCTTCGGCTATTGAAAGGGCAATGATGCTTTGCCTTTTGCTAGACCAACTATTCATGTTGCTTCCAATGAAGTGACATCCTCCACTGGTGATTTTACTTTCAATTCTATCTCTGACAAAATCAGCATCACAGTACCCAGTCAACCAGAAATCCTAACTCTTCTTATTGCAAAGACCAAGATTAGTAGTTCCATTTAAATATCTGAAAATTCTTTTTACAGCTTTTAAATAAGATACTCTAAGATCTGACTGAAATCTTGTACAAAGACAGACACTAAACATTATATCAGGTCTGTTTGTTGTAAGATACAATAAAGAACCAATCATACCTCCAAAAAGTATTTGATCAACTGGTTCTTCTCCATCATCTTTGCTTAAAATAGTTGAAGGATGCATAGGAGTTCCCATAGGCTTGCAATCATTCATGTTGAACATTTTAAGCATCTCATTTGTATACTTCTCCTGATGAATCCATATACAATTTGAATCTTTCTTAATTTGAAGTCCAAGGAAGAACTTGATGAAGGGAATCAAGCATGTGGTCAGGGTGCAGCAGAATAAATGGATTCCCTCCATTGTTATGATCGTTAATGCGAAAACACGAATTAAGGCATAAAAGGCATAAAACAAAAGGTCGTACCTTTAAGGATTACGAACGAGGAAATAGCAGCCACGTCTCTAGTGGTGTCCTCGCCAACAGCCGGACTAGGAAACCCTCCTCAACTCTGCTAGTAGCCTTTAGAGAGTAAGAGTGATTGCTCATCTGTCTAGGGTAATGCATCTCATGCTCTATTTATAGAGTGGTGGCTAGGGTTTTATCCTTTGTAACACCCCAACCCTCTCCCGGCACCCCATCTTAGGGCCCAGGACTTTACTGAGCATGTTACCGGTAACACCCCAACCCTCTCCTGGCACCCCCTCTCAGGGCCCAGGACTTTACTGAGCATGTTACCACACTTTAGCTTTGGCACCCCCTGAAGTGCCTTATTCCCCCTCTCAGGGAACCTCCGTAGGTTTCAAACCCAAGACCTCAGGGATATAGTCTTAGATTCCTCAAACCCACTACCAATTGAGCTAGTAGGAGAGCCGGAGGCTGATGAGGGCGGGGAGTGATCGCCGGTGCAAAGAGGCACGGACAAGGAGCGGCTCCTGGCAGGCTTCTAAGCACACATGGATGAACCGAACCCACACCCGAATGAGAGGGATCCAGAGGCTGTGCAGGTATGGGACTGTACAGTTGAGGATAGCTTAAAGGAAATTGTTGTGGATAACTATACCAACAAGATGCATCTTCTTTTTGGAAGCCCATAACATAAGAACGCCATAGTTAAGCGTGCTTGGCTTGGAGCAATTCTGGGATGGGTGACCTTCTGGGAAGTTTCCCGGAAAATGTGCAAGTGAGGACAAAGCATACTGGAAAGACTCGTGTTGGTTTGTGGGGACCTTCATCAGTCCTGCAAGCGGCTCGGAAGCGTTACACCCTTCACTCACTTATCCCTAACACATGTGGGCCTGGCTCATTAGGTTATAATTCTAATCAAATTAGAATTATTATCCTTTCCTAGCGGCTTGTTGTATGTGTGTGACCATATAGGCTTTTAATATTTGGTTATGATATTAAAATAAACCCTTTTTATATTTAATATCATAAATAGTGAGCGGTATCTAGCAATACATCACTACCCAAATATTGAGATTATCAACAACTTTGACGAATCCTATTTTTGATAATTTATATGATCTGTCCCTTTGTCCAAATATCTAATAGAACACAAGGGCATGGAATGTGTCAACCTTGTATAGTTCAATTTATGTTTTCTTGATCCCCAAGTAGACTGTACAGAAAATAAACATCTCATGTTTATCCTCCAGAGAATGGCCATGCATTTTGCAGTCTCACTTTATCAAGAGGCCTACAGATATAACTCCTGTTACATAGGAGTGACAAATCCCATCTAGGTCACTCACATCCCACCACATAATTTATTATATGTCCAAATACCAACTCTATGATCACCTTGTTACAGGCAACGTTTGATGATATTTAAAGCATATAATTCCTTATGTAGGAATCGTAGTGATTTCAAGTCAAAGGACTTCATATAACATTTATCAATTTAAGAAACGTTCATGACACTTATGTAACAATCCATGCAACGTTATTAAGGTAAGTCTGTCTAGTACACTATTACTCTTAATATGTACTTATGTGACCACATGATATCTCATATCCATGATCCGTGAGATGTGATCATCAACGAACTCACATACTAGTCTAAATGCATCTTTATCCTAAGATGATACTTGACTAGGGACTATTTTAAAAATAGTTCTTCATAAGATCTCACGATCAAGTCATCTACTTGATTTCTTATGAAGTTTGAGCTTACTATTCTAAGGACATTAATTGTATTCTTAAAAGAATGAATTGCCTTTATAAAATGATACATGTGATGGATGTTTTAAAAACATATAAGTCTCTAGTGCATATACTAAAACTTGAGCTCTCCCATCATAAACATCTTAAATTCAGACTGCATAAACTTGGAAAATTCCTTACACATAGAAGAATTAGTTGAACAAAAAATAATGTCATCAACATATATCTAGACTAAGATGAAAACTTTGTTAGAGGATTTTATAAATAGAGTTGTGTCCACTTTTCCTCTTTCAAACTTATTTTTGATAAGAAAGTTGTTCAGCCTGTCATACCAAGCTCTTAGGGCTTTTTTTAGACCACAGAGAGCCTTTTTCAATTTGAAAACATGCTCTGGAAAAGTGACACCTTCAAAACCAGGGGGTTGTCTAACAAATACTTCTTCTTCCATGATTAGTTTTAGGAATGCACTTTTGATATCCATTTGATATAGTTTGATGCCATTTTGAGTTGCATAAGAAAGCAAAATTCTAATAGCTTCTAACCTTGCAACTGGTGCAAAGGTTTCGGTCAAATCAATACCTTCTTGTTGATTATACCCTTGTGCTACTAGTCTTGCTTTGTTTCTTACTACTTTCCCATTTTCTTTCAACATGTTCCTAAACACCCACTTGGTTCCATTAATTGATTTCCTATTAATTTTAGGAACCAGAGTCCAGACATCACTCCTAGCAAACCGATTAAGCTCTTCTTGCATGTCTAGGATCCACCCTTCACCATGCAGAGTTTCATCAATGTTCTTGTGTTCAATTTCAGAAAGTAAAGCAAGATTATTGACTTCTCTAAGTCTTGACCTTGTTCTTGCACCATCCACAACATCCCGTATGATTTTCTCTTTAGGATGATGAGGCCTATATCTCCAATTATTTCTAAAAGGTGATTTGCCTTCAATATGAGACTCAACATGGGTTGTCTGAAGTGGTCCAGTGTCAAAGGGTCCTTCAGTTAGATGTTCAAACACTTCTTCAAGATTTTTCTGAAGTTCTTTAGTTGTCTGATTCAACTCCATTCCTGTAAATCATCTTCTAGATTTGATAGTTCCCGATCAGTCTTTTTGTTGTCATTGAATCTTACACGGATAGATTCTTCTACTCCTAAAGTTCTACAGTTAAAAACTATGTAGGCCTTTGAAGTTTTAGAGTATCCAATAAAAAATTATCTATCAAACTTTCCATTAAACTTTCCAATATCATCTATTGTATTGATTATAAAACACTCACATCCAAAGATATAAAAGTATGATATGTTGGGTTTCCTTCCTTTCCACAATTCATAAGGAGTATTTTTAAGAACTTGTCTTACCAATATCCTGTTTTAAAGGTAACAAGTTGTATGAACAACTTTTGCCCAAAATGATTTAGGTAAGGTGCTTGAAAGAGCATGGTTCCACCCATCTCTTGCAAACTTATGTTCTTTCTCTAAACAACCCCATTTTTTTTAGGTGTTCTAGCCACAGAGAAATTGTGAGAGATTCCATTCTCCTCACAGAACAGTCTGAAGTTTATATTTTCAAACTCCCCACCATGATCACATTTTATTACAGAAATATAGAATTCTTTTTCATTTTATACCTTCTTGTAGAATATTGTGAAATTCTCAAAAGTCTCACCCTTGCTTTTAAGAAAGATAACCCATGTGAATCTTGAATAGTCATCAATAATGACCGATCCATATTTCTTCCCACCAAGGCTAGTAGTTTTTGTTAGACCAAACAAATCAATATGTAGAAGTTATAGAGGTCTTGAAGTAGAAATAACATTCTTACTTTGAAATGAGCATCTTATTTGTTTCCCTTTCAGACAACTTTCACATAAAATATTATATTTGTATGAAAGCTTTGGCGGTCCTTTTACAAGGTTGTATTTTGTAAGCTTTGAGATTAATCTCAAGCTGACATGCCCAAGTTTCTAATGCCAAATCTGTTTTTCATCATCAATAGACAAAAACCACTTCACATTTTTATTTACCAATTCTTCCAGGTCTATTCTTTACACATTGTTGTGCCTCTTGGTAGTAAAAAGGACTTGGCCTGAAGAGTCTTTGACTATACATCTATATTTGGTGAAGGATACTATATAACCATTGTCACATAATTGACTTATGCTAAGAAGATAATGTTTTAATCCTTCTACCAATAAAACATTTTTAATGTTGGAGAGAGCTGTCATACCTATTGTTCCAACTCCAGTGATCTTCCCTGTTCGTTTCCACCAAAGGTGACCCATCCACCATCTTTGGGTCTAAGGTTTTGGAATATAAACTTTTCTCCCGTCATGTGTTGCAAGCATCCATTGTCCAGGTGCCATTTGTGGAGTCTCTTTTGTCCTGTTAAGTACATCTACAACGGGAAAAATCAAGTTTTTAGTTACCCATAATCTTTTGGGTCATTTTCTATTAGTACGTCTTAGGCTTGCTTCTCTTTTGTGGTTGCACTGAGAGACATGATGTCCAGGTTTACCACAATGAGAACACCCAGTACCTTCCTTAGTAAATCTTATTGGCTTTTTAATCTATTTATTAGAAGGCTTTGATGAGCTCTTTGAAGAGTTTCCTAAGCCACATTTGTTATTAGAACCTTTCTGAATACCTAGGAGCTTATTTAGATTTTTTGTTCCCATACCAAAGTTGGCTAGGTCAAGGGTAAGTTCATCAATTTTCTTCTGAAGTTTGCTTACTTCATCGGAATATTGACTACTAGAACCACTCTTCCTTAAGTTTTCAAGTTCTGTTTTGAGTACAAGGTTTTCATGTTCTAAACTTTCATTTTTCTGACATATTTCTGTGTAGGATTTACTAAGCTCTTTGTACTCAGAAATAAACTCTTTTGAACTTTCAAACAGGTCATCATAGCATTCTTGTAGATCAGGGTCAGAAAGTACCTCTATTTTAGAGTGGTCTGAACCAAGACTAGTCATCAGACAGAGTTTGGCTTCCTCTGAAGATTCTTCTTCCTCTTCTGAGGTAGATTCATCAAGGTCTTCCCAGGTTGCCATCAAACCCTTCTTCTCCATGGAGAACTTCTTCTTCTTGAAGGATGGTTTTCTTGAGCTTGGGAAGCTCATCTTTGATATGACCGGGTTGCTTGCACTCATAGCAAATAAGCTGACCTTTTTTAGATTTACAGGTCTCCTTGTTGAATCTTTCTTTCTTGTTTCTGAACCCTTGCTCCTTTCTAGATCTTCCTTTATTCTGGAGCATCTTCTTGATCTTTCTGCTAAATAGAGCAAGATCATCATCTTCAGACGCTTCTGAGCCGTTTAAAATTTCTTTAGCTTGCATGGATTTCATGGCTCATTGTCTGAAGTTCTTGGTTTTGGTGTCCAGGTCCAAGGACTTCTTCTTGTTGATGTCTTCTCCAAGTTCTAATTCATGAACCTTAAGAGATCCCAACAGTTCTTCTATCTTCAAGGAGTTAAGGTCCTTAACTTCCTGAATAACAGTAATCTTGGGTCTCCATTGCTTGGGCCAACTCCTTAGGATCTTCCTGTTGTGATCTCTTGAATCATAGGTTTTTCCCAAGGACTTGAGCCCATTGGTGATTGATTGGAATCTTCCAAACATATGATCTATAGTCTCAAATTCCTGCATCTTGAACATCTAATACTGATATACAAGCATGCTTATCTTTGATTGCTTGATGTTCTCCATCCCTTCATGAGCTGAGACTAAGTTATCCAAGATCTCCTTAGTAGATGCACAAGCATGAACCTTCTTGTACTCAGGCTTGTTCAGAGCACAAACTAGATAGAGTTTAGCTTTTGTATTGAGTTGAACTCTTTCCATATGCTCGCTTGTCCATTCTGACATAGGAATGGGGGTGATTTCCGCGCATGGGAACATAGTCACCAATAGTGACAATCTCCCAAAGATCTATGTTGCTTGACTCTATGAATAGCTTCATACTGTCCTTCCAATGGTGATAATCTTCATCATTAAAGGTTGGGGGCCTGGTCACAAAAGCTCCTTCTATGATGTAGTGATTGTTTCTTGCTGAAGGTTGCATCAAGATAAGATCTACTCCTCTACACTGTTAGGTGCTCATCCAAGAGGCTGAGCTTTGATACCAACTGTAAATACATAGGAAAACACAAGAATGGGGGTTGAATTGTGTTTATTTAAATTCTTGCAGAAATATGATGGATTTTTTACAACAACAAGTTGATTTAAAATTTCAGACAAGTTTCCAAAGACTGTCTGAAGTGATTTCTCTTATTTGATGAAATTCATATTAGAAGTTTTATAAACGTTTTGATTTTCTGAAGTGCGGAGACTTTATACAAACATAGTTTTGGACCCCTTAGGTTAACGCACAATAATATATAAAGAGATAAAGGATAAGAAAACTTAGCCAAGCAAATTTATCTTGGTTCACCCACAACCACCGTGAGCTACGTCTAGTCCCAGAGCTAAAACCAGCTCCTGGATTTCTACTAATCACCATGGATTACAAGTATTATTTTACAAATAAGCCTCTTCAGGCTCAATTACACAAGTATTGTTTTCACAACTAGCCTCTCCAGGCTCTAAACAAGTATTGTTAGCTCACCTAGCCTCTTCAGGCTTTAAACACTAAGTGCTTACAAGAAATAAATTAACATGAACTAAAAAAGAGTTTTAGTTCAAAGAATTTATACAAGTAACTGTGTTTAGGCACAGGATATGAAAGTTTTGTACAATTTTTTATCAGAGTATGAAATCTACAAAGACTTTTGCAGTGTTTTGCTTCTCAAAGAATATGTGAAGGTTCTCTATATTGCTTCTGAACTGTGTTCCTCTTTTTATAGGCTTCTGGGTCCGTCTTCTTAAAAAACGCCCGTAAAGAAATAACATTGAATACTATTGAAGTCGTTGTGAGACAATTCTGATATAAGGTATGAGGTAGGCGTCGCTGTTCTGATCATTGTAGTCCTGCTACACAGTTTTCCTCTTTTGTGCTAGACTTTTTAATCTGACTCAGAAAGTTCCCTTTTGTCTTGCCTTATTTATGTTCTTAAGTTGAATGAGAGGATGTGCAAAGACTTTTCCTTTTCTTTGTTTGAAAGAGTTGCTTTGGCTTCAAATAACTTGTCTTCTGATGGCCCTTAACACTTCATACTACATCCTTCTTCAAATTACTAGATGCTTCAAATAGCTTCAATGTCTGAAATATAAAGGAACTTGTTAAATTTCTTGTGAAGCAATACTCAGTTTGTTATCACCAAAATGAATTTATAAGGCGTCTTAGACTTTTATGGTCTTGAGACTCAACAAACTTTACATTTGGAATGTACTCAATTAGATAAGATTTTAAAGTATTTTCTGTAATATGAAACAATATTGTCTATGATGCACACCATTAATTCTGCTCAATTAGTCCACTTTATTGTCCAGTGTCCAAATAATATCCTAATTAAATGAAATAGTCTGTAGTGGAAAATGTTGGCAACTGGCAAGTAGTGTTTTGATTTGTTTTTCCAATCATATCCTTCTCTTTATTTAATTTGATCCTTATACCTTGTTACATAATATAACAGTAGTTTACTAAGCAAACTTCATTTATCAGATTTTGTAGCTTATTTTTATTCATTGCCTTAATAATTTAAGATCTGTATTATTTGCTTTGGTGCTTATTACATTTTTTGCACCTAAGAATATTGAAATGTAATACATTTTGCAGTAGAAGTTATTTCCAATTGAATTTATCATTTTCAAAAGAATTATCTAAAATTAAATTTATGATTTTTTGAATACTTGTTTTTATATGACATAAGGCTAAGGATTTGCTGCTGAATAGTGAATAGATGGAAATTTTCAAATTTAGCTATATATTAACTATGAAAACTTTCATAGTCAATGCTATTAGTTAGGGATTCGCTATGAAATTGACCATAGCTAATCCATTAACTTCATGTCAAGGACGCCCATTTCAGAGACTGTAAAAATTGCTAGTAATAATTGTCACAATAAATATTGATTTTTCCTAGTAATAAATTGGACCTTTATCAACACTCGCTACAATTTCCGAGAATACTTTTACCGACCCCAAATACACTGGCTATTAATTGATTGTGGGTAAATGTTTTTATGGCCATTTTCATAGCCACTAAAAGGCAATATTATTGTTGTTAAAAGTGATTTTTGTTGTATTGTTAAAATAATGGCATCAAGTGTAGTATTTTCTTCTTAAAATCTAAAGTTTATCTTCCCTTCAATAAAGCACATTTCCTTTCATGACGTTATTATAATTGATTCTATAGTTGTTACTTATTGTTTCTGTTTTGGTTTTTATGGAATTTTTTTGCATTGAAATCTCTAATGTTCACCGAGACCTATATACAAAATAACCTAAGCTTTGGAGAGTATATATGTATACTTTTCATCTTCTTTCTATCTTCTCATTATTGTTGTACATACTCCAACACGTTTAAGTTCTGAGTGCACATTGCCTTGTGTGCATCTGTGTTAACCTTGGAGGAGCAAACCTAGCACTAGATTGCACCGGAGGTCTGTCAGATTTTTACTTTCAAGACAGTGGTTTCTTCCACGGCACAACTTTCATCATTTTTTTTCTATCATTATATAGGCAAAGAGCAACCTTGTTTGGTTACCTGACTTTGTCTTCACAAAACAATTTTCACAAAATCGTTTTCAGAAAACTTAAGAAAAGTTTTAAAAAGTTGTATGAAACGTACTCTCTTATATGAAACTTTAGATAAGAGGTTTTATAGATAAAGTGCTTTTCTCAAACTCAATGTAAGTCTTATAAACACTATTTAATCCCCTTTAGGTTAGTAAACATACGTATTCTTTCAAAAAGGGTTAAGAGAACTTAGCAGTTTATCTTGGTTAACTCACTACCACTGTGAGTTACGTCCAGTCCTAGAGCAAACCCGCTCCTGGATTTATCCACTAATATTGCAGTATTACAAGTATTGTTTTTCTCCAAGCCTCTAGGCTTAACAACCATATACAAGTATTGTTTTCTACCTAGCCTCTTCAGGCTCAACAACTTCTAAGAGAGTTTAAAAGAAATTTGAACTTGAACTTGAAATAAGTTCTTGTTATAAAGTGTGTACGAAGATAACTGTAACTTAATACATGATAAGAAGATTTGATTTACAAGTATAATCAGAGTATATGTACATAGAGTTTTCAGTAACGTATGGGCTCTTAAAGAAATGGCTTAAGTTCTCTTTGGATCTTGAGCGAGCTCCACGTATATATAGGCTTCAGGGATCTGTAGGAACACACAAGAAACACTGGAAGGGGGTTGAATAGTGTTTTTATAAACTTTAAAGTTTTTAGGAAACCTTTTCATAATATGAGTTTTAAGACGTTTCAGACAGATTTGAAAGTTGTTAGAAATTTTGTTCCTTGTTTGAAAAATGTTCAAACACAGGTATTAAAACAATTTTCGCAAATTGAGTTTTAATAACTGCTTATAAGAACTCAGTTCAAAACCCTCTTCTTGTTAGTTAAAATCAAATGTAAAGAGTTTAAGGGTAAGGAAAGCACTCAGCCAAATTTATCCTGGTTCACCTACTTCACTTGTGAGCTACGTATAGTCCCAAAGCCAACACGCTACTAGATTTTCCACTAATCTTAACAAATTACATGTATTCTTTTCACCAAGTCTCTTCAGGCTCTACACTAAGTATTCTTTCTTCAACCAAGCCTCTTGAGGCTCTACACCAGGTATTCTTTCTTCAACCAAGCCTTTCCAGACTCTCAGACAAGTATTATTTCTTCCACCAAGCCTCTTCAGGCTCTCAACACTCAAGTGTTTACAAATAGAGATGAACTTAGAATCTACAGTTCTTCGTTCAGAATGTACAAGAATAACAATGATCTAACAATGGACATGAAAGTTTATTGTACAATGAATATCTAAGAGAAGATTTAAAGAAAATTTGGCAGCGTTTTTCTTCGTGTGAGCTTTTTGATTTTAAGCAATTTTTCTCACAGAGTTCTTGCTAAAGATTTTCTAAAAATTCATCATCATCTTTAGTGATATTTCTGGTATTTATAGGCATTGGGGCACTAGGTGTTGAGAAGTCCGTTGAGAGATAACTTTAGGTGCAAATACTCCTGTTGTGAGGCATCTAGTTTTAGGGGTGTCTTTAGACTTTTAAAGTCTTGAGACTCAACAGGATCTTCTTTCTCCAAAAGTATCCATTTAGAGATAACATTAAATGCGTTGAAGCCGTTGTGAAACATTCTGACAACTGGGTACGAGGAACCATCGTTGTTCAGAACCTTGGCAGAATTGCAGAGCATATTTCAACTTTTGTGCTTCACTTTTGAAAGTCCCCCACAAAGTTTTCTTATGTCTTCCTATCTTTACCAAAAGTACTTTGTGTGAGGTAGAACAATTTTGACTTTGGTAGAGTCTGAAATTTTATCTCCTTAAAAAGTCTTACTTCAAACAATTGAGCTCTTCAGATAGCAGAAATACTTCAGATGATTGAAAGGCTTCAGACAGGTCATGTCATCTAAAGGATCTTGATACCATCACCTGAAATATTTAAAGTGCAGAAATTGTTATTTTCATAATAAATGCACTTAGTTTGTTATCATAGAAATTGGTCATGGAGGGTCTTAAGATTTTAAAGTCTTACGACTCAACAAGGAGGTGGCGATACTCTGTATTACATAACTCCTCCTTCGAATGCCAAGAGTGTGGCCATGATCACCGCGGGGTAGTATCAAGTTTTGGTCATGTGAAAATTACTTGCATGGGGTTAACGTTAATGTGAGTGTGTATATGCTTGATAACAATATTGTGACCACGTCAAAACCATCCCAACTCTCACCAGTGTTTCCCTACATAAAAAATGAGCATTTCAAATTTTTTTTCGTAATTTTTCTTATTTTTCACTAATTTATAGTGATTTATTAGCTTTAAAGTGAAGAAAATTCACTAAAAATAGCAATAAATAAAAAAAAAACCAAAATTTACCCAACACCTCCTTGGAGGACTAGGAGTATGGCCATAACCATCTCGGGGCAGTATCAGATTTTGGTCAAGTTGATATGACTTACATGAACCCCTTCAAAAGTCCACTTTTTTCAACCATCTCAAAACCTCCCAAAACTGCCACCATGGATTCCCCACACGAAAAAATGGCATTCCATTTTTTTTTCCAGAGTTTTTCACATTTTCCACTAATTATAGTGAATGATTTTCTTTAAAGTGAAGAAAAATCACTAAAAATAGAGAAAAATGCAAAAAAAATCACTAACCATGCACCTCCTTGGAAGACCAAGAGTGTGGCCATGATCACCTCAAGGCAGTATCAAGTTTTGGTCACGTGGAAACGACTTGCATGGTTGTGTATGTGGTTTAGGGTTAATGTGAGGGTGCATGTGGTTGGTGAGATACCGTCGCCGGGTCAAAATCAACCCAAACCTTCACCACTATTTCCCTAAACTAAAATGGAAATTCCATGATTTTTCCAGAATTTTTCTCATTTTCCACTAATTTATAGCGATTTATTAGCTTTAAAGTGAAAAAAGTTCACTAAAAACAAAAATAAATCTGAAACAACACGAAAAATTATGAAGCACCTCCTTGGAGGACCAGGAGTGTGGCCAATAACCATCTTGGGGCCGTATCGACTTTTGTTCATGTTGACAAGACTTGCATGAGGTTGAGCGTTAGGTCAAGGTTATGGTTAGTGTATTTGTGCTTTGTGTGTAAGTGGCCCCTTCATAAGGCCATTTTTTTTTCAACCATCTCAAAACATCTCGAAACTCCCACCATGGATTCCCCACACCAAAAAATGGCATTGCATTTCTTTTCAGATTTTTCACATTTTCCACTAATTATAGTGAATTATTTGCTTTAAAGTGAAGAAAATTCACTACAAAGAGAGATAAATCCGAAAAATAACCAAAAATTATCCAACACCTCCTTGGAGGACCATTAGTGTGGCCATAACCACCCTAGGGCAGTATCAAGTTTTGGTCATATGGAAACGACTTGCATGGTGTTGTGTATGTAGTTTAGGGTTAATGTGAGGGTGCATGTGGTTGGTGAGATACCATGACCAGGTCAAAAATCACCCCAAACTCTCACCACTATTTCCCCACACTAGAATGGGGATTCCAAGATTTTTCTAGATTTTTTCTCAATTCACATTAATTTATAGTGATTTATTAGCTTTAAAGTGAAGAAAATTCACTAAAAAAATAAATAAATCCGAAAAAAAACACCAAAACTTATCCAGCACCTCCTTGGAGGACCAGGAGTGTGGCCATGACCACCCCGGGATAGTATCAAGTTTTGGTCGCATTGACATGACTTGCATGAGGTTGTGCGTTGGGTTAAGGTTATGGTTAGTGTACTTGTGCTTTGTGTGGAAGTGACCCCTTCAAAAGTCCACTTTTTTTACCATCACAAAACTTCTACAAACTTTTGCCATGGATCCCCCCACCAATAAAAGGGCATTCCATTTTTTTTTTCAGATTTGTTCACATTTTTCACTAATTATAGTGAATTATTGGTTTTAAAGTGAAGAAAATTCACTAAAAAAAGAGAAAAAAACTGAAAAATCACCCAACTTTATCCAACACCTCCTTGGAGGACCAGGAGTGTAGCCATGACCACCCCGGGGCAATATCAAGTTTTAGTCACGTAGAAATTACTTGCATGGTGTTGCGCATGTGGTTTAGGGTTAGTGTGGGTGTAGAGCTGGGTATATGGGCCTGGGCCCGCGGACCGGTCCACAAAACCCGCACCGCGTGCGGGCCTGGACCACAAAATCAGAGGCCCATTTGAGAAGCGGGCTAAATGGGTTTAACCATTTAACCCGCGGTCTTAAATGGGTTTCCCCGCAAACCCGCGGACCATTAAGTTTTTTTTTTATTAAACTGCAGATCTGCAGGTAAAAAAAATAAAAAAAATCCTAGGTGATATTAGTAAATTAGACTATGTATTGTATTTTTAAGGCCTTTATTCTACTCTTTAGTCTTTATTATGTTTGGTAAATGGTGATGTTAGTAAATTAATTTATAATCTTTGATTTAAGGATTCAAGTGAATTAATTTATAAACATTCATTTGTAATTTATAAGAAAAAACTAAAATTTATGCTTTTTTCTAGAATTTTTTTGAATTAAAACCATTTTTTTAATTAAAACATTTTTAATTACTTAAACGGGCTGGCCCGCTAACCCGCGGGCTTACGCGGACTAGAAATGAACAGGCCCATTTAGCACGCGGGCTCAAACGGTTAAGCCCATTTAACTGCGGGCTTACGCGGGCCGGCCCGTTACCCAGCTCTATGTGGGTGTGCATGTGGTTGGTGAGATACCGTGACCGCGCCAAAATCATCCCAAACTCTCACCAATATTTTCCCACATGAAAATGAGCATTCCATGATTTTTCCGAAATATTTCCAATTTTTCACAAATTTATAGTGTTTTATTAGCTTTCAATGAAGAAACTTCACTAAAAATATAAATAAATCCAAAAAATCACCAAATTTGCCCAAAAACCCCCCTTGGAGGACCAAGAGTTAATTCAAATTAGGCAGGGGTATTTTTGGTATTTTTTAAATTTTTTATTATTTTTCATCACTTTATAACGATTAATTCATTTTTAATTTGTGGAAAATGAAAAAACAATCTGAAAAAATCATGGGACTTTTTTCGACGTGGAATTATTATATATATTTTAACATAAATTAAAATTAAAATTATTGTATTAAAATAAATATCATAAGTCTTGATAAAAAGTTAGAAACTATTATTTTTTATGGGTACACATTTTATTATAGAGTAACAAAGGAAGCTTTCAGATAGAATGAGGAAAAACAGAAATATATGTTTTTTAATTTTTCTATTTAGAAATTTAACAGGAGTATTAAAAAATGGTGTTTTGGAAACACTACAAGAAAATCGAATTTTAGCGATGGCCAAAGGCCGTCGCTACAGAGGTAAAATCGTCGCTATTTCATATTTAGTGACGGCCAACACGTCGCTAAAACACTCGTCATTAATGCAGTAGCGACAAAGATTTACGATCCACACTAGGTAGCGACGGCTTGGCCATCGCAAAAAGCCGACACTAGCTCCATAGCTGTCACAACATAGAGTCGTCGTAGGTCATCTCCAACTGACACTCTGTAGCGACGACTATTGGCGTCGGAAGACTTAGCGACAGCTGAACGGTCGCAAATTCGATTTCTGTATAGCGTCGGGTATATTAGTGACGGTCAAGTTGTCGCTAATAATTGGATTTTTTTAAATATTATTTTGTGAATTAAAATGATATAAAAAACGTGGTGAACGTAAAATAAGATTAGTGTTAATTTGGATTCAATATATTAAAGCTCCAAAAAGTAGTACACATTAGTATTAATATAATTATACATCATTTTCATCTTCTTGATCTTCATCATCCTCTTCATCTTCATTGTCATCCCACCCATCTTCTTCATCCTCATTTCTTGTGATGTCTTCATTCTCAGATTCATCATCTTCAACCATTGATTCAGGGATAGGCCGAATTATTGGTCCATATTGATTCTCATCTAAGACTGGCAATTGTTCAATGTCTACAACTGGTAAAACAGTTGAACTGCCATCAGCCTGATAAGGCACTTCATCCTCAACCCCATTAACTTCAACATGACCCCTTGGATTTGTTGTGATTGCCACAATCCAATCTCGTAAGTCTTTACATAAATCTGGATAAGGGACATAATACACTTGTCTTGCTTTTGTTCAAGAATGAATGGATCATACCGATTATACCTTCTACCCTTCTTTACTTCTATGATGTTGTATTGTGGTTGAACTCTCATGCCACTGTTTCTGGTTTGATCAAACCATTCACAATAAAAAGAGGAATCATGCTACTCAAACCAAGATACTCTAATTCATAGATATGGTGGATGATGTCGTAAAAGTCATCTTCACTGCCATTAGTAAGTCCTTTTACATGCACCCCACAATTTGTGGTCTTTTTACCCTCAAATCATTCCTTTGTATGAAATCTGTAGCCATTAACAAGGTATGTACTCCATGATTTTGCTTTAGAGTTGGGTCCCCAAGCTAATGATTTAACTTCATTGTTGGTCACTCCGTTTCACTCATCACGAACCTAATCATAAGAACCGTTTAAGATTAAATGAATTCTTATTATTGAGTAACCCATACAAGAAAAGTGGATGATCAAACTTACATAGTTCCTAAACCATGTTGGAAAGTCTGCATGTATTCGATCAAAAGAATCTCGATCATCAATCGAGTGAAATTGTAAGAATAAGATGAAATTGAACAAATAGTTAATAACTCATTCGTTCCTAAATCATAAACCCTAAAACTAATAAAATCATTTCCACTTACTCAAGGTATGGTTTAATTTCATTGCAGTTGATTAGTATATGTACATGAACTGATTTTCATTCATCGTCACTTAACCAGTGATCACTAGACATTCCTGTAGGGCGTCCTGACTTGTTCAATATTGACAATGTGAAATTGCCGCATTGAAGTCCAGTTTGAGGATCATTCCTCAATCTAGTGTTTGACAACAAACATATGTTATGAAAATAGTGTCAACAAAAATATGTGGTTTCCTGGTGTTAGTGGAATGAGCATATTGAGCCTTCCACCCTAGCAAAATTACCCACTGATCGTTTCACATCTCCCATCATTCTAAAAACACCATAGATTGTTACTTGACTTAGATTCATAGATTGTTACTTGACTTAGATTAAAAACAAAATAAGCAATAAAGTCTTATTAACTAACCTTTCAAATGGATACATCCACCAATATTGAACTGGACCCCTAAATATTTCTTCCATAGGAAGATGAATAGGTAGGTGCTCTATTGAATCAAAGAATCCCGACGGAAATATCCTTTCCAATTTGCATAGAATGATTGGTATATTTTGTTCCAAGCTAACCACACCATCCATTCTTAATGTATTACAACATAAAGCTTTAAAGAATTGATTTAATTCAACAATTGGTTTCCACACATAATCTGGCAAGGATTGAAAAGCAATTGGGATCTCCATGAATACATGATAATCATGACTTTTCATCCCATGCATTGTACCCTTACTGATATATGCACATATTGCAAGATTTGAGGCATAACCATCCGACATTTTCAATTCTGAAATCCATTTACAAACCAGTTTTTCATCTTTTGGTTATGAAGTGTAGTTTGACTTTGGTTTTCCCAACTTTCCATTACCCAAGCCAATAAACTCCAAGTCACCCCACACACAGAACACAAACACATTCATCCTTGCCTTTACATTGTCCTTGGTTTTACCCGTAACATTCATGACAGTGTTAAAGACATTGTCAAAGAAATTTTTCTCTAGATGCATGACATCAAGATTATGCCTTAACAAGTTGTTCTTCCAATATGGAAGATCCCAAAATATACTGCGTTTAACCCAATTATGAAACTGCCCATACCCTGGCAGATTGGAACAATTACCATCTGTCACCATTGGAAAGTCTTGCACAAATTCCCAAATTTGAGGCCCTGTCAACATACAAGGTGGTCCATCAAGCTCAGCCCTGTTTCTCATAACCCTCTTTTACTCCTTCTAAAGGGGTGATCACTTTGCAATAATCTACGATGACAATTAAACCATGATTTTTTCCACCATACTACAACGTGAAAGCTTTTGTGTCTTCCATATAGTATGGACTTGCTAATTTACCCTTTGTTTGCCAACCAGATAACATTTCATATGCCGGAAAATCATTTACAGTCCATATCAACTAACATTTGCATAAAATAATCCAAACACTTTTTAGTAACATGCCAGTTAGTTCTAGTTGCTAATAGCCTTACAGCTATGGAGAACATAGATTCAGTTGCTCCATCATAGATTGAATGATTTGCAGATAATAACATATCATAAAACTGTTGGGCATATGGGTTAGGTGGCTCATGGTCATTATCATGTGTATCATCATGTATAGGCCTAAATACGTCATACACCATCTGAGTCACTGAGGCAAACTGAGGTTCATAACTCATATATTCAATATTATTATTATTATCATCCCCCAACTCAACATTATTAGACCCTTCTTCTCCGTGTTCAGTCCATACCCAATAGTTTGGTTTAAATTCAGACTTCAACAAATGAGCTCTAACTAATGGTGGTCTCAGAATCTTCTCACAATTACAATTCACACATGGTCACGTAATCCCTCCTTTAGACATAAACGAAGGTTGTTCCATAGCATTGTTAACAAATTTCGACCCATCGATATACTCCTGACTCAATCTCCTAGAAGAATTAATCCTATTATACATCCATCTACGATCCATTTGTCTATAATTTAACAATTATATAATTTCAGCATAACAGTTTCATATATCACAACACAAACACATGCACAATTCTATATTATCAGCACACAACCAGCATCCTTCATAGGGTCTCACCTATTGAGCTCAGCTCTCCATTAACAAATAACAAACAATTCATACAATACAAACACATGCACAATTATATATTATCTGCACACAACCAACACCCTTCATAGGGCCTCACCTATTGAGCTCAGCTCTCCACTAACAAACAATTCATACAATACACATAGAAATGCAATTTGAAACAGTTTCGTCACACATAGGGGTGAACACAGTACCAATTGGATGCCCACGACGGAGCTTGATAGCTGGCAATGTCCTCCCACGGTGGTTGGCCGCCGTCCTCCTCCCTTTTCACCAAAAAAATGGGTTGTCTCGCAAAAATAATGGGTGAGATTGAAGAGTTAAAGGAGAGGTTAAAGGAGAAAGAGAGCTTGAGGGACAGTGAGGGAGAGCTTGAGGGACGGTTGGAGGGGTTCTAAGCAGCGGGAGCAGAGGAGGAGAGAAAAGAAAGGGGAAGTTGGTCTCGTTTAAGTTTCAAAATTAGTGTTATCGTCGCTAATTTTATATTTACGTAGCAATGGCCAAGCCAACACTACTGTCAAACAAGGTCGTCGCTATAAGTTACTTTTGAAATTACGCTCGCGCATAAATTTTAAATTTAGCGTCGGCCGTAGCGTCGGCTTTATGACGGCTATGTCGTCACTATTTGTGTCGGCCTACGGTCGTCGCTAACTATTCGCGTCTAATATCCGGTTTTCTTGTAGTGAAAATAAGAAAAAGAATTGGATATGTAAAATTAAAAAAGGTATATGTAAAAATTAATTCTCTTTCCTATCGTCAAAACTCAAAAGAAAGTCCAAGTTAATTAACTAGGGATGATAAACATAAAGTGGAAATACACAATTGAGATAATTATATAAAATTAAATATGTATTTTGTAAACATAATACAAAGATACAATTTAAATTAGTATTTTAGCAATTTATTATAATTACATTATTTTTATATAATTGGTAAAACACTATCAAAGTTATTATATTATGTTTATATAAATGGTAACAACACTATTAAAAATAGGGAAGAGGACTATCTCCTCCATCTGAGCATGCTTCATCATCACCTCCAGCAGCTGAGAGTAGCTCCTCCCAAATTTCTTCACTTCCATCCTCCAACTCCCCACTATCGGATCAATGGCCTTCCTCCCTCCGGGTGTCGCTAGATCCTCCGCCCAACTCACAATTGTCTCCACATGCCACGTCATGCTTTTATGGCGCAACCGCGTTACCCTCACAATCAACAACGTACTTTTCTCCTCTCTCCCACCACTACTCGTCATTGCCGGTGCTAGTACCTCCGCTGTCGGAGATGACAGGCTTGGGAACCGCACGTCGATAAACCGTCGAAGCGCATCGCGGGAGTTTGACATGGCTTCGGTTCCAACTTGGAACCTAATTAAGTTATCCCAATTTGACACTCCTCCACGCACCATCATAGACGGCGGTGCCGGTGGAGGGAGCGAAGTCCAACGAAACAACATTGTGAAGATGTGTGAATCCGATGTATGCCACGAGAATGTTGTTTGGTAAGTCGTGTAATCGGATGACAGGGTACATCTCAAATCCATCTCGCAAGCAACTCCATAACCCTCGGGAGTTGCTGATTGTCGTGAGCGAATTGCACCCCCTCACTCAACCATGTGCCACCGTTGTGCTCATCGTCTTCTCTTCCATGCAACTGAAGCTAAGGTTGTCATCATCCTTATTGATGTCGCGCCGGAGCACCTCTATCACTTAAGTCACATTATTTCCTTTTAAAAATATAAATTAAAACATTTAAAGTAAATGGTCTATCAGCAGTAAACATAGCCATCAAACTTAAAATGCAATAACATAACTTACTCCTGATGTGGAATGTCTTAAATAAGTGTCTGCATATAATGCTTCCATGTGTCCAGGGTACCCAAACCCATAAAGGAAGCCGAGTAACAGAGTTGTCACCTAAAAAAGATTACTTGCATTGACAGACATATTGCTTTTCTTATTTTAATGTACTCATATTTGATATACATGTTTTATAAGCTTAGGTAAGCTTATTTGTCTCAAGTCCCATTTCGGATGAATACTATGCAATTTTCTTGATTGAATTCCCATTCCTCTCCACGCTCAATAAAGAGAATTTGTAGTCCAAGTGTTTGAATTGTAGAGACTAATAAAGGTAAAATAATCTCTTTCATTCAGTGGCTTGTGCTAGTCCAAATCATCAATATCACGAAGGATGTGGTTAAGTGGAGAGGGAGGGATTGAGTGCCCATTGAAGAAATTCAAAGTTGAATGGGGGAAGAGAAAGAATAATGAAAGAGTGAAATTTTTGAAGATTATGATAAATAAAAGCTGATTATTGTTATGTGCATCGTGTTTGCCCCTCATTCCTTCGTTTCATACATGGAACAAATCCCCCTGTGTCTTCTATCTCTTGCAACTTCAATTAATGATTCAACACCACTTGAAAATTGGAAATGAGATGAGTGATTGTTTAGTTAAGAAATTTTTAATTATTGTCGCGATGTATGTAGGTTTATGAAAACAATGAAACGTACATTGTTTCATTGGCAGAGATGACCTTCCTAGAGGATAATAGTATAGGGCCACCACTTACAGATTGAGGGACGCCAGAATGAGATGTCGTCCACCTCAAATTAAAGAAGAAGAGGAAGTAGAGACCGCGCCTTGACAACAATGTTCGACGGTGCACAAAGAAAGAAAAAGATTATCTCAAAAAGTACTTCACATTGAAGAAGTTGAACAAGCTTTAGATTGTGCCTTCGAAGCTAATTTTGACGGGAGAGAGAAAAGGATAGGAGAGAAACTCCCTAACAAAAAAATTGCAGCTATCAAATAATAAAATAATAGGAGGACTATTAACGCAAATCCTCATATGATTAAAGTTTTAATGATTGACAACCTCTCTGACTAAGTAAAAATTCAAGTTCATTTTAAGTCTCTTTGCATCTAACATGTTTGCTTAAGTGTGTAGAAATTAGAATTTGAGTAAGATGCATATATAAAAAGGCTTAAAGACCTTTTCATCAAAGTCCTCAATGAAAATTTTAAAGTTAGACGCAGGACCAAGCAAGTTAGACTCAAACGCAAATGATGAAAATCAAGTCAGACTAAGATGTTGAAATTGAAGCCTTACAAGCACTTAGAAGAATATCTACTTAAAAGCTAGAAGAAAAAACTAGAAACAAAACTCAGAATCAAAATCCCAAGTCAGAAGCAGAAAAGTAACTTAGACGTAGAAGGATATCTCAGACGCAGAAGCATATCTCAAATGCAGAAGTATATCTGAGACACAAAAGCAAAATGCTTCAGACAGAAACAAGTTCAGCGTGCTGATGTGTTAAAATTCCCTGACATAAATGGAAATAGCTGTTGAGGATTCCCAACGGCTATAAACGACCATATTCAAGCGCTCACTTATAAATAGACCAAGAGGAACTCAGAAAACAAAGAGAACATCAAGCTAAAAGAGCCAAAACGCTGCACAAGAGTTTACTGACTATTTCATCCATCTATTTTCTTCTAACCCAAATTTTCTTTACTATTTATCAAACTCTTCGAGTTTATTTGTTGGTTGTACTTATTTGTTACTTAGCTTAAGCATCAAACTATTGATTCACACTTTGTGTGTTTAAACCTCAAACTAAAACAATTCTTATTCATCTCTTTCTGTTGTAACTCCTCCACCAAGTCGGAAGCTATTTCTGGACTATGGTGTTGAGTGGAGAAGCTTGGAGAGGTTAGTATAAAACTACTTAGACATCTGGAGAGGCTCTGTAAAGAGAATATTTAGAAGCCTAGAGAGACTCTTGAAGAAGAATACTTAGAAGCCTGAAGAGGCTCGTGAAAGGCAATACTTGTTACTTTGAGAAGTTAGTGAAAAAATCTCATTGAGGTGAGGACTAGACGTAGCTCTTGTTGATAAGAGTGAACCAGTATAAATCCTGTTGTGTTAATCCTCTTCTGACCCTAACTCATATTTGTTTTACTTTTGTTATTAGTGTTCTGAAACTGCTTCTGAGTTTTACAACTAAAGCTAAACCTAAGCAACAATTTAGAAACAAGATTCACTAATCTTAAATATTTCAATCAACCAAATCTTAAATATTTCAATCAACCTTATTGGTAAAAAGATCAGAAGCTATTTTTAGAAAAGTCTTTTATTTAGTTAGACACAGTTGTTTCTGACCGTAACTAACCTCTAACGTCCAAGTTGAAAAAAAACTTGAGAATCAAAGTCAAAAAAGAGTTTTAAATTTTTAGACAGGCTTAGACAAGATTCAATTCAACCCCCCTTCTTTAGACATTACCAACTACAAGGACCACATTGCAAATTTCAAAAAATTGTGTAAATAGTCTAAAACACTGCATATTTAATAAAAATTTCATTACGCACCGTGAACATGGTAGTGTACGGTAGGATTCACAAATCGGAGATAAAGTTAGGCAAAATATTAATCACCTAGGGACCTAACATCAATTTTACAAGTAAACTTTACATGGTCTCTGACGTGGAAAAATATTGATTACGCAAACGACCAATACCAATGGAAATAAAAATATTTAATTATGTTTTTGGTCTCTAAAATATCATGATTTTTTCATTTGATCGATCTCTATTTTTATTTTTTTCAAATGTTGTCTTTCAAAAAGTTTTTTTTTTCAAATGGTCCATCTGTTTTTTATCATAAGGTGCTGACGTGGCACCGAAAATAGAGGGACCATTTGGGAAAATAATGATGTTTGGGGGATCAATTTAAAAATCGTAATATTTTATATGGACTAATTTAAAAATCATGATATTTTTTAGAGAATATTTGAGGAAAAAATAATTGTAAAAAAAAGCAAAGGAACCAAGAGGACTATTTTAAAAAACTAAAAATAAAGGACCAAATAAAAAAAATCATGATGCTTTTTAAAAAAATGAAAATACCGGTGGCTCCTACATGCACGTCTCCCTGTCAATCCATTGAACCATTGAAGTTGAAGGCTAACCAACGAGTTTCTCTTTCACTCACTCCATTTAAAGCTAACCAACAAGCACATGTTAACTTTAAGAGTACTTTTAAAATTTAGATAAAATTTCAATATATAAATTAAGAGTGCGATTAATTAACATCAGATTGACATTTTACAAAAAATTATATAAAATTATGTAACCAAGTTTGTAAAATTTCATAAAAATAAAAAACGGATTGATACTTAATCAAACTAATTTATTTTAACGTGTAATAAATTTTTAAAATATAAGTAAAAGTTCATGCATACGAATGTCCAAATTATCTGAAATTTCATATACATGATCATGAGTTTAATATAATATGATTTAACGATTGAATTGGTCAAATTCATATTTTACAAAAAAGTTATAAAGTGGTGTAACTCTATAAGTTTGACCAGTGTCAATTGATTCTAACTCATAAATTAAAGATAAAAAATAGTTGAAAAAAATTATATAACTATAAAAATATGAAAATCAATTTAGATAATAAAACTACAAAATACATTTAGAATTATACAAATATATTTGTAATTAGTTTTAGTAATGTCAAAGTAAAATATGTCTCTCGTGGAGGATACCTGTGGTTAAACCAAAAAGTAAAATATTAAAAAGCAAAGAGTGGTTTTGATTAGTGAACTGATCTACAAACTCAGGTTTAAATTCTGTAATTGTCAATTTTGAAATAGTTTTTTTTTAAACCACATGTGTAATCCTGTTCGAGCCGGGAGCATCCACATCATGGTGGGGTTAACTCTCCCGACAGAGATTTTTTTTCATTCACAAGACTCGAACATGAGACATTGCTTAAGGGGAATAAACATGCACTGCTTAAACCAACTCTGTTGATATTTTTTTAAAAGAGCTTTAATAAATTACTACTTTAACCGGATGATTAAACCAATTATGCATGCTCTGAGTGAAAGATTCCTAACACTATGTATTTTTTTTATTAAACAATATGTATCATTTATAAATGAAATTCCCGCTCAAGTCAAGTGTTCCATATATACTAACTGATGATAAAACTTTACTTCGAGTTAATAGATTAATAATAGATTAATGAACGTGGAATGGAATCTCCTGTCCACGGTATTGGAAGTCACACATAGTCATATAGTGTCAGTGACTGACAAAAAAAAAACACATAGAGTCGTGAAACCTTGTGTCAATACCAGCAGCGATAAAATTTTCCAGAAAAAAATCTCTTTGGAAGTAATCACGTCTGATCAGTATTCAACATTGACCACTAATTAAGGGTTTTTCAAAATTGTGTCCTTGTTCATTTTCCATTTTGTTCAATAACATATATGCAATATATTTTCTGTAACAAAAAAAATTACTGTAACAAAAAAAAATGCTATATATTTTACAAATATAGTAAAATAACAAGGGCAATTAATGATACTAATCGCTTGTGCATGTGATTGTTGTTTAACACTTAATACAATTTTATTTAAAAAATTATATTGACTTTTCTTATTTTACTATTTATAAGGAGAAATGGTTACCAACCATATACATAAAGTCAACGCAACAAATCAAACAAAAAATAATATATTGAATCGGCCTTAATTTATTTTTTCAAAATTAATATATTATAATTTCTAATTTCTAATATTAGTTTTTTTTAAGCAAATAAAATTGATTAAAATGGAGTAAAGGGTTACTCCAACCCATATATAATACAAGTCAACAACAAAACATCAAGAGGGAGTAGTCTAGGTGATAATAGTTGTTTCCCCATAATACAAAAATGCCAAAACCAAATAACCAATTAAAGAGGTAGACCAATAAGTTATATCACTAAATTAATGCCTTAAAGATATAAAATAATTATCAAATTATTCCTTATAAAATAGATAAAGAGTAATATAAAAACGTAAAAATTTTATAATTATTTTGTATCTTTTTGAAAATTAATTTGATAATAAAAACTTTTAATAGACTAACGTATAATGACATTTTAATTTTTAGGAAATCAATTAAAAAATTCAAAATAATGAGGTATAAGAAGTTAATAATATAAGGGATCAACATATAATTTTCCTAAACATAAAAATGAAATAGGAAATACAATAAACGCTAATCTTAAGAAAACCCAGTCTAATAAACAGCCTTTTTTTTTTTGAAAGAATAATAAACAGCCTTTAATTACTTAGTGTATTGCGTAAAATCTACATGAATTAATAAACATGGACAGTGCCCTATCTAATCAAAATAAAATTAATTGTGCTATTAAACACTCATATCACAGTATAAATTTTATAAGCGACAATATATGCATTTGTAATAAACAATCTGCATTATTTGAAATGGTTATAACCAGTGTCCTAATTTATCAACAAAAAAAGTGTCCTAAAAATATTGGTTAAATAACCCATAAATAAAATAAATTTATTAAATATTTTAATAGTATTTATCACATGAAATATTACACTTTTCAATAGAAACATTCTATTTTTAATTATGTCTGTTAACCAGTAACCTGATCCTCAAGATATTTTATTAGTATTTTTCATTTAAATATAATTAAGAATATGTGTTTAGATAATGAAAAGTGGAAGAATATTGAGAAAAATATGATATTGACTAGAAAAACATTTATAATTGAAATTTCTATGTTATATGTTTGTATTATATCTTAACTTTTGGTCGTATTATATTTTTATTTAATAACTAAAAGCATTTAATATTTATAATTTTAAAAATAAAATTAGATACCAATATAGATATAAAATGTTTATATATATTTATATATAAATAAAGAGGTTAAAAATAAATTACTTTAGAAATAAGCCTTATAAAAATTATTTCACTTAACATTATTTTTATAAATATTAAATTTTATTAATCCACCCGTTAAATTAAAATTTTATATAAAGAAATAAGTGCACAAAAAGTTCTTAAACTTTAAAAATAACTTTATTTTAATATATAATTTATTTTTTAAAAATATAAGTAAATAATAATGATAAAATTATATAATGTCTAATTATCTAAAATATGATGTATAATTCATATATTTATTATATATAACACATTATTTAATAATTAATTTTATAATTATGGATTTAATTAAAATTCAAAATCTTTGCCCATATGAATGTGTACCAAATTCACTCATTATTCACGTTTTTAATAGCAAAATAAAAGGCCAACTGTTAAACAGCTATGATTGGTCTTTCAAATGGGTCCATGTCTCTAGAAAGTTGATAGTAGAAACTTTGCAGTGGTATATCTCTAATTTTTTAGGGAAGGGAGACGTGTCTTAATATCTTTGGTGTTTGAAATTAAAAAATAGTTCATGGCGATATGATTAAGAAGATCATCAATTATTTTAAAAAGTAAATAAAAATGTATTTATTTTTTAATGAATTAATAATTAGTAAGGGTATTAAATATATAGATGGTGGCACCACCACATTCCCACTCATTCTTTCCCTCAACACAACCTTCTCCTTCCACAATTTTCTCTCCTCCATTGTTTCCTTCTCAATCTAATTCTCTCAAACCCTCTATCCCATTTTCTTCTATTTTCATTTTCTTTTCTTCCTTTGGAGCTAGCTTTATTCTGCTCCTGAAGCCTTGTATCCATCGCGTTGTTCATTGGCATCTGAATTTTTCTTTTGTAAAGGTATGTTTTTTTTTCTTATTAATTGGCTTGTGTTTGTTCTTGTTCTGGGATCAAAATTGGATTTTTCCACATGGGTATTGGGTTTGTTTCTTGATGTTCCTCCAAAATGGCTTGCATGCGTTGGATTTTCATCTGGGGTGACGTTTCAAGGTTCCTTTTAATGTGCTTTATCTTTGAGGATTGAATCTTCTTTAGTTTTCGTTGGAATTTGTGATACTGGAATGTAAAAGTGGGAAATTATGAATATTTGTGAAATAACCAAATATTTGTTGAAAATTTTTCTTTCTTACATTATTGTTTCCATTTTTCTGGGGGATGTTTTATGGAAATTTGGCTATTGCTGACCTCCATTTTTGTGGCAAGGTTGGTATAGGGTTATCTCCCTTGCAAGCTATAAACTAATATTGTTAATAGATGGTGATTATTCGGTCTAAGATTTTTGTTGATTCCATAATGAGGCACTGGTTCTTCCATTCTGTTTGGAGAGAAAGGATCAATGAGTATAGAAGTTTGATCTGTGGATTATCAGGTTGAATTGTTATAAATTAATTTGTAACATGTAAGGATTTGAGAGGCTTTGGTATATTTTTCAAACATGTGGATATAAGTGATCATTTCTTAAGAAGTCAACATTGTGAATACATTGCTGGAAAACCCAAATCTATTGCTATGTGATTTTGGTTTTAGAGGAACCTTTGGCATAGCGGAATGAATAATTTTGATTTGTGATCCCTAGTTATTCCTTCATATTGGAACATTATCATAAAATATTTGCATATATTGGTGTGCCTGCAAATAACAAATGGCTCCTGTGCCATGTTCACTGAGGGTAAAATTATTTAACATCATAACTTATGTGAAGTATGTTTCCAGTAGAATCTCAAAATAGTTCAACTTTATGAAGTTTTAGTTGTCATCTGAATCTCTGATCTCATGGGTTTCTAATTCTAGATCTGGTTTGTCTAAAATAATTGCAGCTTTCTGACACTTTTGAGATCTGTTACAGGGTATATTGCTGTAGGAGAAAATTCAATGGAATCTACATGTTTTCATTCTAATGGGGAAGTCTCACTAAAGCAAAAATTGAAATCTACTTCAGCAGAGACAATAATCTCTAATAGTGAAAATGGTTGCTTTGATTGCAATATTTGCTTGGAATCAGCACATGACCCTGTGGTCACTCTTTGTGGTCACCTCTACTGTTGGCCATGTATATACAAGTGGCTTAATGTTCAAAGCTCCTCTGTTGAACCAGACCAGCATCAGACATGCCCAGTTTGTAAAGCTGAGATCTCTCACACTTCATTAGTTCCCCTTTATGGCCGTGGAACATCTAATTCAGAATCTGAGGCCAAGAAACTCCAGATGAGTCTAGGAATACCTCATAGACCACCTCCTTACAACTTGAATGCTATGTTAACTTCTAATCATCGTGCATCAAATTCACATCATGGTGAGCAACTCCATCCAAGTTATTTCCAGTCACAATCACGGCCATTTCATTATCAGCACTACATCCCTCACATTTATGGAGGTCATGGTGCCAATGGATTACCTTATCTTGGGGGTGCTGCAATGACTAGTTTCTTTAATCCTATGATTGGTATGTTTGGGGAAATGGTCTTGACAAGGATTTTTGGGGTCTCAGATGCAAATTTGTTTCCTTACACTCATAATGGAAGTGGCAGTCCTAGAATGAGAAGGCAGGAGATGCAGATTGACAAGTCTCTAAACAGAGTTTCTATGTTTCTTCTATGTTGTATCATATTGTGTCTTCTCTTATTCTGAAGACATTTTATTTCAGACTGTATAGGCACTTATAATGTGCAGTCCTGAATACACATGCTGTTCGGGATCTACTATAGGTTGTGCGATCATGTAGATAGTAGGTTTTAATATATCTTATGATGATTAAGATGACATTGTTTTCTGTTTATATTCTGATAATGGTGACATATATGCATGTAACTATAAATTAAAGGCTATGTTCCTGATCTGAAGTAAAATGATCTTTGAGCCTGATGGAGGAGTTTGCAAGTAAGAACCTTTTGAGACAAGTGTTAAACTTGTAATTGGGATGTGGATCAGCTACTTTTGCTGCCTATTTGGTTAGCTACAAATTATTCTTAAAAATTATCTCTTGGAATTAACTTTGGTCATGAATTTATATTTTTTTGTTTTCCCTAATTTAACACAGGCGAATTTAATAATTCCGCCACGAGAAAGAATAAAATGTGTATGCCTTTGATGATTTCATATCTCCTTGAATGAAATCAACACTCTTTAGAAGTATACAGTTTTCAGTTCAGCGCACATTGTCAATTACATAAACACCACAAAGATGCCTAAAGTGTTTGCATATGAAAAGGAACTAATTGAAAAGATGTCACAAAAAATGCATTTGGTATCCTTATGTTCCATCTTTATTGATTTTTTCTACTACGCGCGGAAACATTTCTTATTCCGCACTGAATATTTTAGTGCACTTTTTCATAACTTTTTTTTCTTGGTCAAGGAACATTCATTGATAAATGTCTAATGGCAAATAGGTAAGATGTAGGATGCTAAATAATAAGTATTACAGTAATGTATTACAGATTAAAATAACAAATCAAATATGCATACTCATGAATCTAGATAGTTTATCAATCTTACAAAAAATTATAAACATAGCCACCTATAACAGAAATTTTGAAAGAGATTTGGATTTTTCTTCTTACTTTTTCATTTTTATTCCTTCCACATCAGCACACATCAAACGATAACTTAAAGCAGTAAGAGACACAACATCAATTGCGGCCAAATAGAGTAAAACAATGTTGCAAAATCGTGATCTAATGGAACAAATGTATAAAATGCAACAAATCTGAGCAAATTAGTGTTGTAAAATGCTAAGAGGGTAGCTCAATCAGAATCCATTTTAGAAGTGAAATAAAAAGTAAGAGGAAATGAGAAAATCTCTAGAAGGAAGGGGCAGAGGCTATAGAGGTGGTGGCCAGAAAAAAGAGGAGAGAGGGGTGGTTATGGGATAGAGGAAGGAGGGGGGAGTGCAAAAAAACTCTCACTACAGAGAGGGGACCTAGAATGGGTAGAAAAACCACATGAAGTGGAAAGAAGCCCTCCTATGGAGGGTGAGAACCCCATACAGGCGTTGTCTTTGCGGTGTTGTGCACTGTTTTTTTTTGTTTTAGAATTTCACGCGTATCCGAGAGAGACTAAAATAGATACACATTTTCGGATCGAACTTTAATTACCTTGGCGTTCCTCATCTCATGGGTGGAAATTAAAGCCTTCACCAAAGTAATATGGCAAGGTTGGCCCTTTCTCACAAGCTTTTAGGCCTTGCTTTTCACACCTCTTAACTTTTTTTTTAAATTTTTTTTTTAAAAATACCCTTTACCCACTTCTAGAAAACTAATTACCGTAAGTGTAATTATTAAAATATTTCTGAAAATTAACTTCCGAAAGCTAAATGATAAAAATTGTTTCTAGAGATTAGTTTCCGAAAATAAGTTTAACAAAATACACTTTGAAAAATTAATTTCCGGAAATAAATTTTCGGGAAATTTCCAAAGGTGATTTTTTTTATAAAGGTTTAAATTTTTATAGATGAGCGATAAAGGTAGGGTGATGCGGTGGGAGTGGGTGGTGGAGTGGAGGTGGGGAATGACAGAGAGGATGAAGGGGTGGGGTAGGTGTTCGACGTGGGGGTAGAGCTGTCAATTCGGGTTACCCGACCCGCTTTAATGCGGGTAGCGGGTTTTATTGGGCTGGGCTAAAAAGTTCGGAAGTTATTCGAGCTTCTAAAATAGGTGCCTGGGCCCTACCCTTTTGTGGGTAGCTCGATTTTTCGGCGGGTTTTTGCGGGCTACCCGACCTTTTGCGGGTTTTTGCGGGTTTTATCGAGCTGGGCTAAAAAGCCCGGGAGTTATTCGGGCTTCTAAAATAGGTGCCCGAGCCTTACATTTTTGCGGGCTTTTGTGGGTCGGCCCGGTCGGGCTAGCCCATTTTGCCGGTTCTATGTGGGGGTGGGGGTAGGGATGTCAACGAGACGAGACGGGGCGGAGCGGGTAATACACTACCCGCATCCCATACCCGCTAAAATTAACGGGTACTCATGCGGGTATCCACAGGTACACATTAATACTTGAAAAATTCAAAATTTATTGAGAGAAAATGTCATATAATATATTATAATATCATATAATATTAATATTATATAATATAAATTAACATTACATAATACAATTACATGTTAATATATTAAAAATATCATTATAAAATGGTAAAAATAATTTTTGTATCATCTTAAATAATAAAAAATTCTAATATCTTAATATATTTAATAGAAAATATGTTTTAATGAATATACGGGTACCCGCGAGATGGATAGTGTAATATTTTTCCCAACGATTTAATAAATATGCGGGTACCCATTGTGGGTGTATTCATGGGTTTTCACGGGTGCGGGGTTTTTGTCATCCCTGTGTAGGAGGTTGGGTGGAGGTCTGATGGAGGTGGAGAGGGAGAGGTGATGGGAGTGGAAGTGAGAGTGGAATGGGTATTGCAGTAAAAGATTGTGGAAAAAATGGCAGAGGTGTAAATAGTAAAAAAAATACTTAAAGTAACTCTCCAAAGCTTACAACAACATTTAGTGATGTTATAGTTGTAAAAAAAAAAAAAGCAATGTTCTAGTCATTGCAATTAGTTTGTTATATACTTCTTCCAAATCAAACTTGTATTTTCTATGTACCTAGTCCTAGTCAGACATTACAGGTTTTGTAACTTTATCAACCTTGTTGAAAATGTTATTGCTCTTAGCTAGAACTTCAATCCAATTTGCCCTTTTAAACTAATATATTTGTACTTTGTGATAAAGATATATTTTTATTTAATTTAAATTAAATTTATAATAAATTAATATTTTTAAATTGTAATAATAGATTATATTTTATTATTAAAATATAATTTACATTGTTATTTGATAATAAGAGATAGTTAAATAAATTAAAATCATAATGATAAGAAGATATATTTATATTAAAAATAGAGATTACAATAGAAAATGATAAGATAAAATTTTAAACCTTAATAAATTTTAAAATTTAGGATTAATATTTACTAGAATTTAAAAATATAAATAGGAAGAGAAAATATTAGTATTAAGGATTGAGAAGTAGAATGTCATTCTAATGAGTAGTGTGTGGAATTCACTATTAAATAAGAAAAGAAAGAGAATGTTATAAATTATTGAGAAGGAGAATAAGGTGTGTGAGTGTTTTACTTTCCAAATTAAAATATCAAAATTATAATACAATATATATGTTCATTTTCATTTGACAAAGAATAGTCAATTTGAAAAAACTTATAACAACGTGTGGAAATTGGAGTAAACTCTCATTTCCATATGGTTGGTCCTTAGCCTATGCTTTTGTCTGTCACGCTAGCTAGTCATTCACCAGTAACTAATACGAATGACATTAAAAATAAGCCAAACACATTTATTTGTATTTTTTTAGTATAGAGAGTAATATGAAAAATATTGGGTTAAATATGTTTTTAACCCCTGAAATATAATCCGAATTTGGTTTTAGTCTCAAAAGTTTAAAATCATTGGTTTAGGTCCCTCATGTTCTGAAATCAACATCGTTAACTTTGATGTTGTTAGAAATCACAAATTCTGTTTAAGGAAAATCAAGAGAGAATAAGTTTGTTATTTTACTTTAGTTAGTTCTTCTATGATAGTTAGTATTTTCCTACCTTAGTTTAAGATTACTCCTATAAATAATTGTTGTATTCTCTTCTCTTAGTATCTTTTCAAAATGATAATATTTGGTTCATTTCCAAATTCCCCTTTCTATAGTTTTCATTCCCAATTTTCTGAACCATCTTTAATTTCTAAGATGGTATCAGAGCTCCATCCATGGAACTCACCACCTTCCTCTTGCCACAAAACTCCGTTTCCAGTAATTTTTGATCCACCTAGCTTCCTCCTCACACACTCCATCATCTCTCATCTATGGAGGTTAGCAAAAATGGAGAAGAAATCAGTAACATTTCTTTCTCCTAGAGCTCCATCCAACAAACTGCAATGGACACCAACATCAAATCCACTCACATTCGGGAGCTTCTATTCATCAATGGCGTCTCAAAATCCTAACCACAGAAACTCTCTCTACCCCTCAATCGACGTCAGCGACCTCGCAGAAGACCTCGTCCCTGACAACACCAGCCCCTTTGCTCCTCCAGCCGTCGCCGATGAGATCCAATGGCCGCTCGCGAAGGACGAAGCCGCCGTCAAAGTCGACGATTTATACTACTTCTTCTCCTTCCGCGCTCCCAAGGATTCCGATTTTGACGAGGAGGGAGAGGATCGCCGGAAACCGGATGGATTCGGTTCTGATATGCTGAGCTACGAGTTGATTTCGAAGGGGCAAGAGGGTTTGTTGAAGGAGCTGGATGCGATTCTGCAAAACTGCGGTAGCTTCTCTGTGCAGCAAGTTTCGGAGAAGGCGAAGAAGAAAAGGGAAGCTCTGGATGGGTCACTTCACCTGTTCGATAAATTGCCCGTGAGAAATGCCTTTTTCAAGTCTTGCTCTGCCCTTTTGGCTACCAACTTGGGCAGAGTTCTACATAGTTATGTTGTCAAACAGGGCCATGTTTCTTGCCAGGTTACCAATAGAGCGTTAGTTTCGAAGATAAAGACAGAATCGGGATCGAAAGAGGAAACAAAAACCTATCAGGAATGGTTCAACTTGACGGACTCAGATGGAGATGGTCGCATCACTGGGAACGAAGTCACCGAGTTTTTTGCTCTCTCCAATTTGCCTCGCTCTTAACTCAAGCAGCTTTGGGCTCTCACCGATACAAAATGACAAGGGTTTTTAGGTTTCTCAGAGTTCGTTACTGCAATGCAGCTTGTTTTTCTGGCACAATGTGGCATGCTTGGTGATTGTCACAAGCTGTTTGATTAGCTCAACCACTGTGATCCTGTTATTTGGAATATTGTTCTATCTGGGCTTTCAGGGTCCAGTAAATTTGATGCTGATGTGATGAAGGTGTTTAGGACAATGCTTTCGAGTGGAGCGGATGTGCCCAATTATGTTGTTATTGCTACTGTTCTTCCTGACTGTGCTCGTTCAAGGAATCTGAATGTTGGAAAGAGTGTGCATGCTTATGTTATCAAATATGGTTTTGAAGTAGATACCATTGATGGAAATACTCTTGTGTCAATATATGCAAAGTGTGGGTTGGTGTCTCGTGATGCATATGCTGTTTTTTATAACATTATTCACAAAGATGTTCTTTCATGGAATGCAATGATTGCAAGCCTTGCTGAGAATGGGTTAACAGAAGATGCATTCTCATTGTTCAGTTTGATGGTGAAAGGACCTATACAACCAAATTAAATATGCCACTGTGGCAAACATTCTGCCTGATTGTGTTGTTTCAAGTTGATATTGGTTGATACCAATTATCAACTTGCGGGAGGGTGTTAGAAATCACAAATTCTGTTTAGGGGAAATCAAGAGAGAATAAGTTTGTTATTTTACTTTAGTTAGTTCTTCTACCATAGTATTTTCCTACCTTAGTTAGTTTAGGATTACTCCTATAAATAATTGTTGTATTCTCTTCTCTTAGTATCTTTTCAAAATGATAATATTTGGTTCATTTCCAAATTCCCCTTTCTCTAGTTTTCATTCCCAATTTTCTGAACCATCTTTAGTTTCTAAGAGTGCAAATTGATCTTCTCTAATAATCTTTGTCATATTCAGGCCCAACAGTCTATGAAGATGATTGATACAGCTGAAAGAAGAATAAGACTTTATGTTCTAGATTACAAACAGAGAGTTTGTTGTTACAATACTCATTCTGTTAACAATTTTTACTCTTATGATAATCATTTGTGGCATGCAAGGCTAGGCCATTTAATCTAACACTTCATTATGTGTTAGATTGTCCATGAAAATGATTTGGTCATTGCATATAACACTTCAGCTCATTCAATCAAATTTTATTTAATTGAAGTTTCTATTTTAATTTACTATTTTCATTACATTTAATAAAACATTAAATGAAATCACAAGGTTGTAATGCCCTTTAAATAGATAATTTTCATACATGCTTTTGAATGTTTCTTCGAACAGTTGTACCCTTTGTTTGGTTTGAAGAGAGAGTTAGGGAAGAGAGAAATAAGAAAGAGAGAGATAAGGAAGAGAGAAATAGTAGAGAAATAAAGTAGAAATAGAGGTTGTTTGGTATGAGAGAAATAGAAGAGAAATGGGAGAGAAATTAATTATGGTAGTTGTTTGGTTGTGGAGAAATGAGGGAGAGAGATGTGTAAGAAGGTAAAAGTACAAAATTACCCTTGAAATTAAAAAAAACATTTATTCATTCAATTTTGTGATAATAATCGATTTTAATAGATTTTAATCGATTGTAATAGATTTTAATCGAATTTAAACAATTTACACGGTTTTAATTGTAATTGTGATTGAGAGGGGTATAAACGAATTTTGATCAAACACAGCCAATTCTCACCTCAATTTCTCTCTTGCATAGGGGAGATTTAATTTTTTGTGGGCCCACCCATATTCAATGTTCAATCTCTCTCCCCCCTATCATAACAAACGTGGTGTTAGCTCTCAATCTCTCGCATCTCTCTCGGATCTCTCTCTCGCAACTCTCTGATAACAAACACAACACAAAAGTAAAGAGGTTTCTTTAAGACTAAATTTGACACATGAGATTTATCATGCATATGATATGATGCAATATTTAACTTTAGCATATTAAATGAAATTAATTTATTTATCAAAATTCTAAGTTATAACCAGAACTTAAGTTATTAATGGATTTTAACGTCTTGAAACTCAATATATTAATTACATTTAATAAATATAACTTTTAATATCAATAATTAATTAACATGTGGTGAAATTGTAACACACATTAAAATAGTATTTAATACCATTGTTTAAGTTAATTTTACAATACATACTAGAGATAATATTTATTTGTTTGTACGTAGAACAAGTTTGATTATGTTTTATATCTATGTATTTTTTGAGGATTTAATAATTATATATTATTAGTGTAAAATAATTTTATAAAGTCATCCAATAATGTGTTAACACACATTTAATTAGTTTAATGATACATAAGGTGTCATATTCATTGATTGATGTGACAAAACATCATTGGAAGACAGTGTAAAACTTCTTTATACTTACATTGTATAGTAGCTATCAATTTGGGTTGAGCTGAGTGAGCCAACCCGCCTCAATGGTGGGTTGGGTTGGTAAAATATAGGCTCGCATTTTCGCGGGTCAAAAGTGGGTCAACCCACTTAACTTGCGAGCCAAAGTGGGTTCGAGTCGGGTTGAGGTAGGTTGGCTCACTTTTTATTTTTTATTTAATTTTTATATTTTAAAGTCATTTTTATAATTTTTTATGTATTCTTTCTAATTTTTTTTATTTTTTTATTATTTTTATAATTTTTTAAGTTAAGTGAGTCAATCCACTTAAACCACTAACCCGCGATGAGTCGAGCTGGGTTGATATTTTTTCAGGTCACCAGAAAAGTGAGCCAACCCGACTCGGCTCACTTTTAGCCTAACCCGTGGTGAGCCGGACTGACTCACTTTGACAGCTCTATTGTATAGTAATTAAAGTTATTGTTTTATAAGAGTAATTTTTGAAGCTATATGTGAAAGTGATTACAACTTCAATATATAAAAAATATGTTTATAAATGAAATTTTATTACTTTTAAAATGTGAAATACAATAAAATAAAAAAAATATGCATTATATTGAAATATTTTATTATGAATATTTTTAATGTAATCTACGAAATTAATTCTTACCATATTCAACCATAACAAATTTTAACTGTTTGGGTAGTTGTTGAAAATGAATATATAAAAACTATATATGTTGAGAAACACTTTCAGTTTTCAAAATTATAAAGACATTCTTAAAGAGTTTACAATTTTAAACTATAAAGAAAACAGAATTTTAGTTAAAATTGGTAAGGCCAAACAAATTAATTTAACCTATAAACCGTACGTTAATATAATTAGTTAAGAGATTTTGACCATTTCTTATAAAATTTAATAGGTTACATGTAATCAATGTAAATTTTAATAACAATAATAAATGTAGCATTTAATATTAGTATCAAGTCAACTTTACTATATTTTTTTGGGTACAGAAGTCAACTTTACTAATAAATATAGATATAGATTAATAGTGGGGAAATTTATCACATGTATTTCTAATAATATTATATATATTATATTAAATATAACACTTTTTGTGTTAAGTACATATATTTTTTATTATTAGAGACCGTTTATGATTAGTCACGATTAATGTTTTTCTCCCTAGAGTGTGTTTTTTCAACCTGAACTTTTCATATATAATACCTGGAAGCTCTTCAGAAATAGATAAGAAGAACAAGTCTTGTTATTGACGTTGGCAACCCTTAAAGATGGCAAAGATTTCCTTCATATCAATTTTTGCCTTTGTTCTTATTTTCCCAGGTATACTAATTCCTCAACGTACAATTTCTAGTATCTGTTCCTCTGATAGGGGTGTTCATTAGATATTAGATCCACCTAATGAACCCTATAATCAATATAAAATTATTTAAATTGGGTCAAATTAAATTAGATGATTCACTCATTTAATTTCAAATCCAATAAAATCTAATTATTAATGGTTTAAATATTGGATTCATGATTTCTTCAAATCGGGATCAAAATCCCCAATCCGATATATCACTGTCCATCAATTTTTTAGACATAGAAAAAAAGGTTGTAATAATTAGGTCTCTCTTTTTTTCTCTCTTCCTCATTTATTTTGATATTCTTACCTATATGCAATATTATTAGCAAGCGTTTGGTTATGTCGTAGGTATATAGGTAATATTTGCATTTTGTAAAGCATTTCAATGATAACTTCTCTTTTCTAATGCTACTTTTGCATTTTCACAGCTATTGTAATGACGAGTGAAACGGCTTTACTGGAAAAATGTCAGATCGTGTTGGATAAAAATGATTGCATCCTTCAAGAGTGTCGACAAAATTGCTTTAAAAAATACCATGGTATCGGAAAGTGCATTGGATTTGGTCCTTATAAATGTGTCTGCATATATGATTGTTCTACCTAGAACTTAAATATGGCTTGTACTAAACGTTCTTAAGTGACAGAAGTTAATAAATTTTTGGATTGTTTTACATTCAATTTTTGCAAAAGTATAAGAAAGTCTTACCGATATTTTGTTGCATATGAATCACGGCTATGACTTCGGTGGGATTCCAAATTGTAGGTGTATATTGGATTTCCGTTCTGTAAGTCTCAAATCCCCGTTCACCTACAAAAAATAATTGTTATTTTTTTAAAAAAAAAAAAAACCGTAACTTGTAGTAAATTTACGCTAAAAATAATTGGTTAAAAAATCTAAACTTCAATTTGACCAATTTAAACATTAACCAAATACACACCTATATTTAAACATGTTAAAAATAGTTTGGTATATTATTTTTTTATTCCGCGGTCAGATATAGAGCATGTTTGGTTTAGCGTTAAAATTTGGTAAATTCATGTTTTTAACGCTAGAAATAATTGCATTGGTAAATTTAAACTTGAGGAGCCTTAACTGTGACTAAACCTCGAACAAATTGTCTCTGGTAATAGGGAATACCTGTGTGATTAACATAAAAAAAAAAAACTTGAGTTTGACACGTTTCAACGCTAAATCAAATACGCATGTTATCAAGTGCAACCTAATGGTGATGAAGTGAATTTATAAAATGGTTGATTTTTTTATTTATTCAATGGCCCTTGAATTTTCAGTGAATTGTCTGAGTCATTGGTTGTGAGATTAATCTGAAGGGTAGTGGACGAACATCATTCGAAATGGAATTTAGGTTGATGAACATTTGCGCAAATGAAATCATGTATAGAGAGTCGTTCTGAACCTTTGTAGATGACATAGTCGTAATCAGAGAAATAGAGCCTTAACTCATTGTAAAAGCAGAGCTATCTATCTGTTTATTCTAGGATTTAGTCCAAACAAATAAATCTCAGAACAATCTAGGACGAGATACGAATCCGCTAATTGTGTGGGTTCTACTTATTGTGAAATCTAGGAGAGAAGTGGAGAAGAAAACAGAGCAAGTAGAACGAGGCCCCTGAACGGGCCTTAAATGTGTATTAAAAGTGAAAATCAACGTACAATTAAAGGTGACTTGAAGCAATTACAACGCCGTAGATCCTAAACTATAAAGCATAAAAATGTAAATGAAAAGCGTAAAAGGGCGGTCTGCATGTTCCCCACATCCTCTCAGCGTTCTGGGTCCCTTTGATCTTTGAGGTGGATGCTACGGCTTTCAGGGTGCTAGTGAGTGTTCAGGTTACGGACCTTTGTCTCTTTTCTTTTTCTCCTATTTATACTCGTCCCTGGTGACCGTTTCTGGGTTGCCATAACTGCTCCTCAACTCTCTATGTAACTCCCATGAACCCACGTTCTCAGCATGCACTTACGAGGATCTGTCTTTGATAACTGTCGTTGATGACGTGGAAAACGCCTAAGGCATTCTGAGCAACAGGAGAGATATGAACCTCTTCGAACGGAGGAAGCAGGGTTCTTTCGAACCACGGTAAGGAAGCCATTTCGAGCCACAACAAAAGGCTCTTCGAATCATAACCTGCCTCGAATTCGCCTAGATCCTTTCTCAATTCCCTCTCTACACCAAGGGATTTCGAATTTCTCATGTTTTACCCTGCTCTTCGAAGCGACATACACCTGTCGGCCAACTTGACTTTCTTGACCACCGTCCACTTTGGTCAAAGTGACTAAGACCTTCTCTTATTGGCTCGTTGGAGTGGCGTTCTTAATGCCTTCATGGCTTTTATCCCTATAAAAGGATGAAACTCCATTTTTGCTTCACCATTCTTCCCCTCAACAATGGAGAGATCCCTGATATTGGCTGCCATGTACGACCTGATCCTTCCATTACTTTTGGATTTCAGGTCGACGGGGTGTCCAACATTAGTGGTCACTTTAACGTGGACCTTGACCTCAGGTCGAATAGCGCAGCCAACGTACAAGGCCTTAGCCCCATGCATGGCCTGGTATTACTCCCACCTCCTTGGTGCCAATCTTGATCCTAGGGCAATGAGTGACCTCAGGGCCCAACGCCCAGTCTTCTGATCCCTGGAAAAGGAGGAGGAGAAGGAAGATGAGGCAGAGGAAGAAGATGAGGGTGAGGGATTCTGGTTCCTGGATTATTTGGAAGGTCCAAAGCTTCGAACCAATCTCCCCTTAAGGCTCACAGTATAGAGCCACTCCTCCTCCGAAGACATGACACTGACTCAAAGGTCAGAGCAACTACTCCTCGAAGATAAAGCACTGGTTCGAAGAGCGAACATCCCTGTGAGAAATGTAATAGGAAAAAGAAATGTTAGGTTCGAATAGCGAACCCTTGTAATTTGATTCGACCTGTTGTAATTCTGTTGAAACATTTTAATAAATCTTTCCTTTTGTCTTCTATCAAAAGCTTCTTTTCATAATATTTATTTTATGAGTAACAAATGCCCCCCAAAATGCATAGCTTCGAATTCTCATATGCTTTGCATTTTCACACGTGGCAGATCTCTGCCCCGTTAGAAACCACTTACGTGTCCCTTTCTCCCTCCCACGATCACGTGGACTGAGCACTTGGGCTTTCCACTAACGTCTGTTGGGCTTGTAACTGCCAATGACTCTTTGGTTTCCCTCTCTTAGTTTTGTAACAGGGGTTTAAGACTCATCATCTCCTCCTTAGCCTTTTTACCTTTTCCTTCACTTCTCTTCTCATTTCTGCTAAAAACCCTTGCTTTTCTTCTTCCTTCAGCTGCCTTACCTCCCATTTTCACTCAACTGTTCCAATGGAAACGACATTGACTAGCCTGCTCTTCCCCAATGACAAATACCGGGTAACTTGCCCTACTCCTCTCGCAGCAGTAAATGGCAAAACCATTGTCAGAGATGACGACACCTTCGTGCCAGAGCCGGAAGCTACTAAAGAGAACTTAAAAGTGTGGGGAACCAGTGTTATCATCCCCACCAATATCAATGGCCTTCGCATGGGCTTTCTCGGTCCCTATGAGTTCCCTCCTAGGATTCTTCAATTCAAGGATTTCCAAGCGCTTTACCCCACAGAGAAGTTATTAGCTTTCGATGACCCTGTCAGAGTTGATTTTGTTGAATAAGAGAAGTACATTTTCAGAGCTGCTCCAATGCTCCTCAAGAAGGCTTATCTCAATTGGTTAGACAAAGTCGAATCGAAGAAAGGGGACTTCTGGAAGAGGATGGGTATCTATGATTTGATCCAGCTGTCTCGTGAGCATCTACAATACAACAATGATCTCCTCCTTGCTGCATTGAACTTCTGGGATCGAGGTACCTGTACTTTCTTTCTCCCATGTGGGATGATCACCCCCCACTCTACTTGATGTTTGTGTCATTACTGGTCTCGAGCCTTGTGGAGAGACTTACCTTCCTAGTACCAAACCATCTAGGACTGAGTATAGGGTCAAAACTACTAAGATGACCTTTCAGGCCTTCATTAGCTATAACCATGACCAAACATCTCCTGATGTTTCTGAGGAGGAACATATTGCCTTCCTTTGGTTATGGTTAGCCAATTTTGTCTTCTGTGCTCGATCCCTCCAAGTTCCTCATGGACTTTTCCCTTTAGCTGTTTGTCTCCATGAGGGTAGAAAAATAAATTTGGCCAAATTGCTCCTTGGCCATTTATATCTGTGCATCTCTGATGTTCTGAGCAACTACAAAGTGCTCAAACCTTTGGGTGGCTTCTATGGCCCCTTCTGGATCCTTGATTTCTAGCTTCGAGCCACCTTCCCTAAGGATGCCAAGCTCAAAAAAGAAGTATCACATGCCTTCGAACCCACTGCCAAAAGCCTCACTTACACCTATCTTTACCCTCATAGGGCCAATACATCAGATGGGCTAAAGCCTTTCATGGAGTATTTCTTCAACCAACACAAGTACGAGGACACACTTAACCCTTATTCTAAAAGGAACCTTGGTCCTCGATGGGTTCAGCAACCCATCGTAAGTGTTAACCCTGTTGAACAAGCTGAACAGGATCGAAGATGGACTGAGATCCTTCGAAATCAGCTGATTTTCCCCCACTATGATCAGTCCATACCTTGTCTCATACACTATCAGCCAACTTTGGTGGCTAGGCAGTTTGGACTTTGCCAAGATATCTCAATCCATTTCTTCAAAGGACAAGATATTGCTCCCTGCACGTCAGTGGATGAAGTAATGCAAAGGATCAGAGAGTTCGAGGCCACCAAACCTCCCTATGTGCCTACTGACTTCACTCCATCAAACTATTGCACTTCTGCTTACGACCATTGGAGGCGTAACTCCTATAAGGAGATAGCATGCTCCAAGGAAGAATGCTTCAGTCGCATCATCACCACCATGACCTATCCAGAAGCCGAGGGGAGAAAGAGACAAGGTATCCAACACAACCTTATTACTTTGACCTTTTCCTTATCTTTCTGAATGGTTTCCTGATTTCTTCTTCGATCTTTACAGTTTCCAAGGATGCTGGTGAAGCCTCCAAGTCTAAGAAACAAAAGGCTCCCAAGGGAGATAAGGTAAGAAATAAAAATTTGCAACACTTACCTCCCCTTTGTACTTGTGTTATTCTGACCTTTATATGTCTGGAACGTTTTGTAGAAGGCTCAACCTAAGAAGAAACCGGCTTCGAAGCCCCCTGCTAAGAAAGCTGCAACCACTTCGAGGAAGAGAAAGACGCTTGCTACTGCCTCATCTGAGCCACAAGCTAAAGCCACTCGATCCTAAACTCCTTCTGCTGGGGCTCAGGGTGAGGATCCTTTGAGCATGCAACAAACAGATGAGCAAGTTGCTACTTCTGATTCTAAAGCAGCTCCTCCTGAGTTGGACAAGACCTCGGGCGGTGATACCAATGAACCGGGTTCTTCCATAAATCCCCAGACCACTGAGGTTTGTATTTTGAAGTCATTTCTTAGATTTTTCTCTTGCTTCAAGTTCCTAACCCAAACCTTTAACTTGGAGGGCCCCAATCCCAAGAAGAGGATCAAGCATGTGGCACTTAACGTTAGACACACTTGGAAAGCCAACTGGGTGGTAAGATGTTACCTTAGCTTAGCTTCTTTCGTTTTGAGCCAATATGTTCTGATTCAAACCCTCTTTCTTCAGGTGCTTTCTGATACCACCAATCAAGGCAGTACTACAGGTTCGAGTTCCTCAAGCCTTGATTTTTTTTAAATTACCTTCCCCTTGCTGTCCAATATCCTGGGTCGAACAGGATCATAAGATTTCAAGTTTCAGGGGATCAAGCAATGACTGAGGAACCTGGAGTTAACTCCCCTGTTCATTCTGATGACCCTATCCATGAGGAGGAGCAGGAGGAAAACAAAGAAGCTCTTGAGCAGACTCAAGGTGAAGGAACCTCCAGGGTTCCACCTGATGTTGATGATGTTATCATCATTGCACCACATGAACATAAGGCTGCACCTGAGAAAGAGGTTCCACATTCTGAATGAAACACTCTTGGAGCCTACACTTATGAAGCTATTCGAGACCCTCAAATTGATGAGCCTTTAAAAGATCAACCATCCTCTGATAACCAAGGAGTTGATGCTTCGACCCAGGGTAAGGCTCAGGCAGATGAGCACGAGCAAGTTCTCCAAGATGATCTACCTTCTACTCCTTCTTTAACTGTTCTAGAAGGTGACAATGAAGGTCATGGACAAACTCCTCCTGATGACACCATCTTGCAAGTACCTTCGAAGGAGCCTGAGGTTCAACAGGTTGCTCTCCCTTCGAACCAAGTGCAGAAAGAGCCTCGAGCTCAATCACCACCACTAGCCCCTACAATAGTTGTTGACTTGGAAGCTCTCAGTAAGCAGCTCGAGGATGATCCATTCTCGATCATAAATAGACAGCTGGCAGGGTCACTTCCTCCTGTTGTGGTGAGTCGAAGTGCTAAGACTTCGGAATCATGTACCCATCAACAGGTCCAAGCCTTGGTGGGTAGGCTTCGACACTTAGTCTTTTCACAAGACTTGATAGAGGTTCTGAGTGATGATATCAATAAACAAACTCAAGAGGTCTTGGCCGAATTGAAGAGAGTACCTAAAGGCATACCCTCCAAGTTAGATGAGACCCTTGGAGTCTTTTTGTGCATGGTATGACACTTTAACTCTTACTCTGAACCAGATTCATGCAAATGAGACTCAGCAAGATGAAATTCAAAACCAAGAAAGAGTCTTAAAGAATCGACTCTTGGAGCACAACACTCAGTTCAAGGCTGCTTCTGAGACCTTGGTGATGAGGACATGACCCATGACAAGGCACTTGAAGGACTTGGGGGACCAATGACAAGGGCAAGGGCAAAGAAGGCAAAAGAAGCTTTGCAGCTGATAGTGGCATCCCTACAAACTAAGGGCACAGACTTTAAAGAGCAAACTCCCAAAATTAATATTTGTCTTAAGCATGAAGAAGATGGTGACATGGAATTAAATAAAGTCCAGTTACCATCAATTACAAACTCCAATTGAAGGCAAAGCATGAGGGAGAAGGGGTGGCCAATAGGTGGGCGGCCAAGGGAGTTGTGGCTGGTTGGTTTTTGTTTATTTTATTGTTTTCAACAAACATTGTGGCTGTTACAAATGTATCATCAAGTGGCTGGTTGTTATAAAGAAGGAATCGAAAGGAATTGAAGTTGCAACGGTTACAAGGAGACAAAGCATTAATGGCACGGGGGTTACAAATTGAAGCACTTGTTGGAGGTTTCTTTTAGGCTATCAAATGCGGCCAATCAATGCATCATTTGGCTGATTCCTTAGCTGAATGTGGGCGGCCAAACATGTGCAATAAAGGGCTGAATTATGATCATAAAAAGGAGGCTAACATGTGATGAAATTGAAGAATCAAGACCATTCATTGGGGGCGGCCAACATGTGTTAAAGCATGATCAATTTCATTCAATTTGTAACATATTTTGGCTGAACTATTTAGTCACATGGGGCGGCCATCATAGAGATTCAATAGCTGAATTATTATTCCTTAATTGAAATAAAGATGACTAGCCACATAGGAGAAAAGGGGTGGCTACAAAGTCTAGTTTTTAGGCTATAGTTTTAATTATTTTTATTTTGTTATTTCATAAATTTCTAGTAACTACAAGCTGATTGTAATAGGTCATTGCATGGTGTGCATGAGTCTATTTAAGGGACATGCAAGGCATGCAAGAAGTTAAGATTGTTTATGCAGAAAAATTTCCTTTACTTTGAGAGTGTTTCTTCAAGTTTCTTGCTAGTCAAGAGTCGAGCTTTATCAAAGGTTCATTGCCTTTGTGTGTGTATCTCAAGGACTTATCTTTCAAGTCTTGAAAGTGTGACATCCACCTATCTTTGTTTTACATTTTTCTTCTTCTTTCTTAAACAAGAATTCTATTCTCTTGCATGGAAACTTGGTTGTATGAGATTTACAATTCAAAGTTTAAAAGACTGAGTCAAAGTTCTTGCTTGGAAAAGTTGTTATCTTGTTTTTATATTATCAAATTCAAAAGAAATAAAATCAAAGAAAATAGAAAAAGAAAAGAAAAGAAAAGTATTGAAAAGAAAAAGAAAAGAATATTTGTTATCAAGAAAAGTGCTATTTCAATCAGAAATTTCTAAGGTCCAGAAAATTCGAACCTTAAGGTTCATATCATTTGGTCATCAGAGCTCCGGTTATTAGAAATTTTCTGAATTCTTCTTTCTAACAAATACTATTTCTTCTTAGCTTTTCTTATTTTATTTTTTTTTCTTGACTGCACGCAGGTTGGTGAACTATTTGATTTTTCTCCTCGTTGGTTGGGTAAGAAATCCAAGAGAAATAGAGTGGAAAAAGGCAAGAGAGTTGCATCATAGAAAAGCCAAGTGTTGTGTGCAAACACGAGTATGGTGAGGATTTTTAAACACCTAACATAATTTTCTCTGTTACGCTTTTTCTTGTTCTTTATCATGGCAGAAAGGGTGGGAGAATTCTACATGATTAGAAGACTTCTTGGTATCCAAACCGTGGACAAAGAGGAAAGCCAAAGGGAGAACATCTTTCACACTAGATGTTCAATCAATGGTAAAATCTGTTTGGTGATTATTGATGGTGGTAGTTACACTAATGTGGTTAGTTCCAGATTGGTAGACAAGATGAAATTGGACACAAAACCACACCCTAGGCCATACAAGCTTCAATGGCTTAGTGAGGGAGATGAAGTGCACGTGAAAAGGCAAGCTGAAATTCCTTTTTCAATAGGGAAGTATCAAGACAAGGTGACTTGTGATGTGGTACCAATGGAGGCCAGCCATATTCTCCTTGGAAGGCCGTGGCAGTATGATACTAGAGCTATCCATGATGGCTTTACAAATAAAATTTCTTTCATGTACCATGCTAAAAAAATTGTTTTGAGGCATTTGAGTCCAAGAGAGGTTAGTGATGACCAAAATAAATTGAGAGAAAAGATTGAAAAAGAAAGAGAAGAAAAGAGGAAAGAAGAATTAGAAAAAGAAAGTGAGAAAATGAGTAAGGAAAATTTAAATTCTAATGAATATTCTTCTCTTGTTTGTGATGTTATCTTACAGGAGCAAGAGGATGTGACTGTGAATGACACACACTACAAGTTGCCAAGTTTGAAAATGAATTGTGTTGATATCATTCATAGTGCTCCATTGTACGTTCAACCCACTTTTGGAAGCCAAACTCATGACAAAATTGAGAACAAACACATGGAGTCTTATGATTTGTCATACAAAGTTACATGTTATAGTAATTGTGTGGTTAAAATCATAAAGGAAAATCATAAGTATATTGGGGCTAACTTGTTGTGTGATGAAAATGCTTTTCGCAATAATCATTTGAATACTCTTGATTTGTTGCTAATTGAAAATATTCATGGTTATCTCCATTTGGTTTTATTTGATTTGTTGATTATGACTAACATGCAAAAGGATAAAGCAAAAGAGGAACACAAGAGAATTGTCTACGACCCTGGTGATTGGGCTTGGAGACTCAAAAAGAAGGCTTCCTTAATGCATGAGGAAGAAAAGACAAAATCTGAATTTGTACAAGTTGTGTTTGATCCGGGAGGATGGATTGGTTTCAATCATGTAATAGAGGGAAACATCAATATAAGTGTTGATTTCAATATGATTGACTTAATCCTTTTTGATACAAGTGAGGAACCTTCAAATTTGAGGATAAATCCTTTTCAAGAAGGGGGGTATGATGAGGACATGACCCATGACAAGGCACTTGAAGGACTTGGGGGACCAATGACGAGGGCAAGGGCAAAGAAGGCAAAAGAAGCTTTGCAGCTGATAGTGGCATCCCTACAAACTAAGGGCGCAGACTTTAAAGAGCCAACTCCCAAAATTAATATTTGTCTTAAGTATGAAGGAGATGGTGACATGGAATTAAATAAAGTCCAGTTACCATCAATTACAAACTCCAATTGAAGGCAAAGCATGAGGGAGAAGGGGGCGGCCAATATGTGGGCGGCCAAGGGAGTTGTGGCTGGTTGGTTTTTGTTTATTTTATTGTTTTCAATAAACATTGTGGCTGTTACAAATGTATCATCAAGTGGCTGGTTGTTATAAAGAAGGAATTGAAAGGAATTGAAGTTGCAACGGTTACAAGGAGACAAAGCATTAATGACACGAGGGTTACAAATTGAAGCACTTGTTGGAGGTTTCTTTTAGGCTATCAAATGCGGCCAACCAATGCATCATTTGGATGATTCCTTGGCTGAATGCGGGTGGCCAAACATGTGTAATAAAGGGCTGAATTATGATCATAAAAAGGAGGCCAACATGTGATGAAATTGAAAAATTAAGACCATTCATTGGGGGCGGCCAACATGTGTTAAAGCTTAATCAATTTCATTCAATTTGTAACATATTTTGGCTGAATTATTTAGTCACATGGAGCCACCATCATAGATATTCAATAGCTGAATTATTATTCCTTAATTGAAAGAAAGATGACTAGCCACATAGGAGAAAAGGGGCGGCTACAAAGTCTAGTTTTTAGGCTATAGTTTTAATTATTTTTATTTTGTTATTTCATGAATTTCTAGTAACTACAAGTTGATTGTAATAGGTCATTTCATGGTGTGCATGAGTCTATTTAAAGGACATGCAAGGCATGCAAGAAGTTAAGACTGTTTATGCCGAAAAATTTCCTTTACTTTGAGAGTGTTTCTCCAAGTTTCTTGCTAGTCAAGAGTCGAGATTTATCAAAGGTTCATTGCCTTTGTGTGTGTATCTCAAGGACTTATCTTTCAAGTCTTGAAAGTGTGACGTCCACCTATCTTTGTTTTACATTTTTCTTCTTCTTTCTTAAACAAGAATTCTATTCTCTTGCGTGGAAACTTGGATGTATGAGATTTACAATTCAAAGTTTAAAAGGCTGAGTCAAAGTTCATGCTTAGAAAAGTTGTTATCTTATTTTTATATTATCAAATTCAAAAGAAAGAAAATCAAAGAAAATAGAAAAATAAAAGAAAAGAAAAGAAAGTATTGAAAAGAAAAAGAAAAGAATATTTGTTATCAATAAAAGTGCTATTTCAATCAGAAATTTCTAAGGTCCAGAAAATTTGAACCTTACGGTTCGTATCACTTGGAGCAAGGGGAAATTCAAATGGGGGTCTTGGATGGAGAGATCGAAGTGGTGCAGAGGCAACTGGCCTTGAAGACCAATGAAAGAAATGTCTTTGCCGCAGTCGTGAATCAGGGCAAGAAATGCCAAGAACAGCTGAAAGATGTTGTGAAGATTGATTCTACAACACTTCCTAATTGCTTCAGAAACATTGAGAAGGCAAGGAATGAACATGCCACCTTCGAAGCAACATTGGCAAAGATCAAGGAGGAGTATCTTGAATTTAAGGCCAAAGACTTGTTTTACGATTTTTCTTTTAGGCCTCTTTCCTAAATTTTTATTTGTTTATTTGTAATTGCCATTTTTGGCTTCAAACTTATCTATTTCCAATGAATTTTTACTTCATGCATGATTGGTTTATATTTCTTTAAGTGTTTGCCATTTATGGCTCGAATCATGCAATTAGAAGTAACATCTCGAATAGTATAAGCGTTGCTTGATAATACTCCTTCCACTTCGAATGGACCCTCCCAAATGGGGGTCCACTTACCAAACCTTGGTGACTTCTTGCCCAAAGGCAACTGAACTTTCCATACTAAATCCCCTTCTTGGAAAGTTTTGTTACTAACCCTTTGATTGTAGAATCGGGTCACTCTTTCTTTTTGCTTGACTATGTTTTCCAACACTGCAAGTCTTTCTTCATCCAAAGTGTGAAGTCTATTAATCAGTTTGAGCATTCAAACTTGACTCAAAGACTTAATATCCTGTAGTTTTAATGATTAACAAATAAGATTATATAAACAGATTCTACTGAGAAAGGTATTGGTTTGTTGATTGTGTTTCAGGATGAAATAATAATGAAAAGATTAGGATCAGAAGAACAAATGCAGGATCAAATATAAAGAAGTAGTCCGAAGAATGCAACTCGTCTGAAGTACGCAAACTGTCTAAAGACGTGAAGACCATATGAAGACAACATAAAGCAGTCTGAAGAAAAGAAGCTGTCTGAAGCAAGGAAGCCTTCTGAAGAAAAGAAGCTGTCTGACGCAAGGAAGCCTTCTGAAGAAAAGAAGTTGTCTGAAGCAAAGAAGCCTTCTGAAGAAACGAAGCTGTCTGAAGAAGCAGGACTCGTCTGAAGAGTTGGAGTTGTCTGAAATAGTTCAACCCGTCTGAAGTATCAGTGCTGTCTGAAGTCTCACTTATGACGTGGCACCCTATGCTGAAGCTTGTGAAGACTTTTCTGAACCACTGCTGCACGTACCTTTTTCAAACACGTTTATGGCAAGAAATACAGAGACCTTTCCTGGTGATTTTGAATTTCATACACCACTGAGGAAATCTCTGCAACGCAGAAATTGCAGCAACAACGATGGCAGCTTTATAGCAGCACCAACGTTGTACTCTGTCAGAATTGTGAAGACACCCAGAAGCGTGTCTCACGATGGATTGAATAAGCATTCAATGCTTTCTTTAAAGGGTGGTATCGCAACGGAAATATCATCATCACCAATTCAAAAGAAAGCACAAGAAAAGCTCAGGAGACTAAGCAGAAGCAACAAAGAGAAATGTTTGAATAACATATTTTAATTCAAACATACTTTATCATCTGCAAGAAACAGCCATTGAAAAAGACACCTCACTCAAAGAAGAAAGGAGAAATGGTGTCAGGAAGCAAACAGAAAAGGAGCTTATACAAAATAAGCAAGAGGACAAATCCAACGGATACCTCCTCATATACACTCCTAAGAAAAGCAGAGAAAATCAGAAGTCAGCTGAAGAAAAGTAAAAGGATATCAAGAGAGAGAACATGCAAAATAATATCAAGAAAATCTCTCTAAAAGAGCTCATCTATAGAAGTGTCAGAACAAGACTGTCTGAACACATATCTGCTAAAGAAGAAGCAACCGTTTGAGACACTATTACATAACGGCTATATGAGCCACATCATCAACATCTCAACGGTATTATGAATCATCTTCAAACGGCTATATTCCAACAGAACATATAAATAGCCTCAAGGACGAATTTGAAGACGTTGAACTCATTCACATGGTTCAATCAGTTGATCAAGATGCATCAGAAAATCCTATCAGTGTTGACCACACTTACTTGAATCAACTATGCTAGTCAAAATTGTAGTTGTTCAGTTGAACAACCTACCAGGCTGTGCTTAAATCTCATATGAACCAAAGAATGGTTTGAAGCTGCAAGTATGCCTTGGTTTTTCCAATGATACGGGTGAGAATGTAGCCCATGGAAACCAATGGCTGAAGAACAAGGCTGGAGCTTAAAGTCAGCATCTACCTAGCCAATTCTCAGAGGATGTTATTCCTCTTATCAGAGACAGGGATTGTACTCAAACTTATACACTTCTATCACTGTCTTAACCTTGTACTTAGAATTTATCCATTGTATCCTGAGTAGTACTCAGTTAACCTCTAGTACAGGAAAAGATTAAGTTTATGTTTCGTGGAAACTTAAACTTAGTTTTATTTAAAAACACTTTATGTGTCTGAGAGCCTGGAGAGGCTTGGTGGAAGAAAGAATACTTGTGGTAGAGCCTGGAGAGGCTTGATAGAAAAGAATACTTGTGGTAGAGCCTGGAGAGGCTTGATAGAAAAGAATACTTGTGGTAGAGCCTGAAAAGGCTTGATAGAAAAGAATACTTGTTGAGCCTGGAGAGGCTTGTCTGTAAAAGAATACTGCATATGTTGCTTGGAGAGGCAGTTGAAAACAAAATAACACTTGTGTTGGCCTGAAGAGGCTGTGAACAATACTTGTATCTGTGGATTCAGATAGTGGAAAATCCAGTGGTGGTTTGCCTCTGGGACTGGATGTAGCTCACGGGTTTGTGGGTGAACCAGGATAAATTCCTTGCCTAAGTTCTCTTACCCTTATCTCTTATTAATTCTTTTTATACAAATCAAGAGGTCAGATTAGTTAATCTGATATTTTAAAAAAAGGGGGGAACAAAACATCCTTTAAAATTAGTTTTTACCAGTCGTCTGAAAAACTTCAGACAACCTCTTTAAAAGCATGTCTGAAATCTTTATGCCTAAGTTTTTCTTTAATCTCTTTACTTCCAGTTTTCATATTTATGTTGGAGTTTGAAAAGTATTTTCTATAATAAACTTAACTCAAATATTTCAATAAAATGACCTTTCATATGTATAAAAACATGAGATGGCTCTTATATCTTTTGGAGCTTTACAAAGAATGTTCCTTGAAGAACTTCTGAAATAAATTCTCTGAAGCAAGTCTGAAAGAGATCAGTTCAGAAATCAGGAACAGACTTCAGACAACCTCTAGTCGTCCGAAGTATTCAGAAACCGTTCTGAAAATACTCCTTGTAATAATCTTCAGAAGACACTTTAAGAAACCTCTGTTTAAAACAATCTTAAGCTTTAGAAGAAACACTATTTTTCTTATCTTCCGCATGTTTCAACTATCTCTGATCTTAAGACTTGTTCTTAACAGTGCTCATCTTCATGATTTAAAATTAAAGATTTCCAAAAACTATCAAAAAGTTTGAAACACTATTCAACCCCCCTTCTAGTGTTTCCTGTGGTTCTAACACAAAGTATCCAACTCATCGAACATCAGGTTGAGATAATCCTGTGTAGGCAATTCATGTTGCCTCTGGATTCGAAGGGATTGGAGGTTGATTTCCAAAGGCAAAACGGCCATATGGCCATATACCAATTTATATGGGGAAGCTGCAATGGCTTCTCTGGGGGAATTTCTATAGACCCACAACACCTGACTAAGTGTTTCATGCCAATTTCGAGGCTTCTGCCCTATATGCTTTTTAATCAATCCTATCAGAATTTTGTTAATGGCCTCAACTTGGCCATTTGCTTGGGTATAATGAGGGGTAGAAGTGAGAAGTTTGATCTTTCTTGACTCTGCATACTATGTAACTTTTCTTCCTGTGAACATAGGCCCCTGGTTTGTGGTTATGGTATCTGGGATACCAAATGTATGAACTATGTGTTCCTCTACAAAGTCAATCACCTCTTTCTGCCCTACGTCCTTTAGGGAATAGCTTCGACCCATTTAGTAAAATAATCTACTCCCACCAAGATGAATTTATGCCCTTTTGAAGAAAGAGGATGAATCATACCTATTAGGTCGAGGGCCCACCCTCGAAATGGCCAAGGTTTGATGATGGAGTGTAATTCTGTTGCAGGGGTATGGTGTATGCGTCCATGTTTTTGACATTCTTCACAACCCTTGGCATAATCATGACAATCCTTAAGCATGGTTGGCCAAAAGTAACAATACCTTAGCAGAGTCCATCTCATCTTTTCCCTTGCTTGGTGGGCTCCACAAATCCCTTCATGTACCTCAGCCAATGCTAGGTATGCTTCTGCCTATCCTAAACATCTTAGTAAATGCTCCCCACCTGACTTCTTGTATAACTCATCTCCTAGAATAGTATAGTTCAAAGCCCTGAACTTAACCTTTCTGTCAGTTGAATTCGAAGGGTCCCTTAAGTAATCTACTAAGGGTTTTCTCCAGTCTGAGGGCATCAAGGCATCTATATTCAAAACCATTTTCTCTTGTATGGTCAAGAGAGGTTTGGCTTCAATCAAACTTTTGAACAACTCTGGGTTGACTTTGTAGCTAGATGCTATTTGGGCTAGTTCGTTTGCCACTTCATTCTCTATTCGAGGCACGTGTTTTAGCGTTACTTCCTAGAAATGGCCTACTAAACTTTTGACCCAGGCAAAATATTTTGCCAACTTCGAACTACAACACTTGTAAACTCCTTTCAACTGATTGATAACCAATTGGGAGTCACCTTTTACATGAATGTGAGTAGCTTCGAGACTTATCAAGAGTTCGAGGCCAGCATTTAGCGCTTCGTACTCTATTTCATTGTTTGAGCATTCTCCTTTAATTCTAAACATGACCTTAGTTATAACTTCACTAGGGGATACAATCAACATGCCAATGTCGTTCCCTTTACCATGTTTAGAACCATCAAAGAATAGTTTCCAAGGTTTAATTCCAACGAAATTAACCTCTTTAAATTGAACCGTGGGTTGTTCGGCTAGAAAGTCAGCAAGAGCTTGCCCCTTTATTGCTCTTAAAGGCATGTATTTTAATGAAAACTCAGTTAATGCAAGAGCCCATTTCCCAATCCTACCATGAAGTATTGGCTTGATTAACATGTACTTAATTACATCGAAATGTGAACTTACAAAAACCTCAGAAGGTTTCAAGTAATACTTAAGCTTCATACAAGAGAAATACAGGCATAAACATAGGTTTTCTAAAGCTGAATATCTCCTTTCTACATCACTCAGGCTCCTACTTAAGTAGAAATTTACTCTTTCAAAGTCATTTTCATCCTCTTGGGCCAACATGCTACCCAGAGTCTCTTCAGTTGTAGAAATATATAGCCTTAGAGGCCTCTCACGCATTGGTGGAGTCATTACTGGTGGATTGGCAAAGTATTTCTTGATTGCTTCGAAAGCCATTTGATGTTCTTCACTCCACTCGAACTTCTCTCCCTTCTTTAGCTTGATCAATGGGGAAAACACTCTTGTTTTTCCTGACAGGTTCGAAATGAACCTCCTTAGGTAATTGATCTTTCCCAACAAGCACTGCAGTTGCTTCTTGTTTTCTAGAGGTCTTGCATCGATGATGGCTTGGGCTTTGTTCTTATCCACTTCGATTCCTCGTTGTTGCACTAAGAACCCCAAGAAGTTGCCCGCGGAGACTCCAAAGGCACATTTTAAAGGGTTCATTTTTAGCCCATGCGCCCTCATCCTTTCAAATGAACATCTCAAGTGTTCCAAGTGTTGTGTTTTGGTCTTCGACTTGACCATGACATCATCTATATATACCCGCATGAACTTACCAATGAAATCATGAAAAATTAAGTTCATAGCCCTTTGGTATGTGGTCCCAGCATTCTTTAAACCAAAAGGCATCATTATCCATTCGAAGGTACCCAATGCCCCAAGACAACGAAAGGAAGATTTTGGAACATCTTCTTATGCAACAAAAATTTGGTTATAACCAGAATAACCATCAAGAAGGCTTAACACTTCGTTTCCTGCTGCTGAATCTATGAGCATATCAGCTATGGGTATTGGGTACTCATCTTTTGGAGTAGTCTCATTAAGGTTTCGAAAGTCAATGCATACTCTTAATCTGCCATTCTTTTTAATAACAGGCACGATGTTAGAAAGCCAATTTACATACCTGGTGGTTCGAATGAACTTGGCCTTGAGGAGTCTTTATATTTCTTCTTTGATCTTCGAGACCACCTCTGGAGCAAACCTTCGAGGAGGCTGCTTCACTGGCTTCTTTCTAGGTAATATGGGCAATCTATGCTCAACCAACGCTCGATCCAGACCTGGCATCTCATCATAGTCCCAAGCGAAACAGTCTTTGTACTATTTTAACAATTCGATCAGTTCTTGCCTGATTGTTGAATCTACTTTGGTACTGATGAAGGTAGGTCTCTTATCTTCGGCCATTCCCAGGTTCACTTCTTCGAGCTGATCTTGTGCTTCGAATCTTGGTACTTTCTCTTGGCCGTACTCTATATTTGATGCTTCATCATCATATATGCAATCTAATCGACTCGATTCTTCATTTGATCCACCCTCTCGAACCTGAGTGGACTCATGCTTGTCTTTATCTCCTCCTAATATCTTTTCCACTGACTCCGAAGATGATTCGGACCTTGATTTGGCCACATAGGTCGTTATTCTATTCATAAGTGCTTCTATGCTTTCCATGAGGCACCAAGCATTTCCAGGGCTGTATCAAGATCAGCCTTCCTATTTAATGTGAAACCCTTGATGGGGTCTAACCTTACTGAGTAGGGAACTTTTGCTAAGTGTATGGCTGATTTGGAATCCAATTCATAAGGACTGATGTGGGTCAAGTTCTTATCGAAATCCATTTCTACCAAACCTTGCTCAGCAGTATATATACCAAGGTCAACTTTGACCACTATTGGATTGCCTTCTTGGTCCCACAAGAACAATTTTTGATGCACAGTTGATGGGACAACTCCTATCCCATGGATCCATTCCCTCCCCAAAAGCATGTTGAAGCTGGCTTTGGTTTGGATTACCACGAAAATGGTGGTTCTCACTTGACCACCCACCAAGTCAAGGGCTACCACACTTTCTGATCCTGATGACTTCCCGGCAAAATCAGTGATCACAATGTTGTGTGGAAGTAAATCTCTGTTGGTCTTCCCAAGTCTATCGAAGGTTGTTCTTGGTAGTAGGTTGATTGTTTCCCCACCATCAATAATAACCCTATTAATAGGATTACCTTCGACCACTGCTTTCATGTATAATGGCTTCATGTGAGCCATGTCCCTTGGAGCTGGTTTAGTTATACTGACCACCTCATTCTTGGTCTCTTCTTCTGTCTGGTTCAACATGACAGTGCTTTGAAGGTTGTCATCTTCAAAGTCTTCTTCATTCTCTAACCTTTGTACCTGCTGGGCAAACTCAGCTGGTAAGATTGAAATAATACCACAAATTTCTTGGATCAAGTCAGGGAAACCTGACTTGAACTCCTCAGATAAGAGGTCATCTTCCTCCATCTCTTTTACCTTAGTAGCATTAATTTGCTAGCGTAGGTCACGTTGAGACTTTGATGAAGAAGCCTTAAATCTCCTCTTAGGCCTCTGGGGTGGCCTCACACATTCCTCCTGAATTTGTTCCATTCGAGCCCTATACATTCTCTGGGCCCTACGCCATTGAGTTCTTGTCATCGAACCTTTGGCCTTAGAATATTAGCTAAAGTGGTACCAACTCTCACGAGGAGGTCCCATATCCTTGGAAGGCTTCACCATTATCTCCTTACCCTTAGCAGAGTCTGAAGCTCCTGCCTTCTGTGCCACTGGTTTCCACCTTGCTTGGACTTTTGGCTTTGCAGGCGCTTGCCTCACCCACTGGTTCGAAGGTGGCTTGGCAGGGGGAACGAAGGTGTGATCTTGAATGGGCATGCCCCTTCCCACCCCTTTTAGGGCCTTGTACATTTTATGACCTTCTTCATATTTCTAATGGCCCAACACTTTCTTCAATTGATGCTTCTTGTTCGAAGCTTCCTCGAAAGTTTTGGCTGAATCAGCGTAAAAAATGGCACTGCACCTTGGGCACAACATCACATTCCTATCTTCATTCTGCTTTCTGGTTAGGTATTCCAGAATGCTTTCATCAGAAGAAGGATAGATATCCTTCACTTTCTTCTCAAACTCATCAATGGTCATGTCAGTGGCCCTAGCATCAACTGGCTCCATTTCGACCATGTTGATTTCGAAGGGCTCAGTGTAATGAACGTTGTTGTCGAATGGGTTGGCGTCCACCTTCATTGTGTTCTTCATTTTCTCTTCGAACTTGAGTCTCCCTTCTGAAATTGCCTTTTGAATCAAGTCCCTGAAATGAACACAATGATTAGCTAGATGACCATAAACATTATGATATTTGAAATATTTTTTCCCCTTCCTCTGTTCGAGTGTAGGGATTTTATGATCATCACTCAAGATGATCTGCTTATCTTTTAGCAAAATATCAAAGATTTGGTCTGCCTTTGTGACATCGAAACCATATGATGGTTTCTTAAATTTCCTCTTTTGCTGGTCTCAACAGAGAACAAACATAGGAAGGCCCAGGCTTTAATTCAACCACGTTAACCTCATTTTCTTCAGTGTCACTGTTCGAATCACTACCATTTTCAATGGCCTCTAAATAGGCTATTTTATCTCTCTTGCGTACCTTATCGAACTTCTTATACTTGGCATTTTCTGCTTTGATCTGCTTTATTCGCCTAACCCTATCTGCTAGTTGGGCCATATTTCGAACTAGGAGGTTAATCAGCTTCTTCCTAACGTAAAATTCAAGGCCTCCAGTGGCTATATGAACCAACTCATGTTCAGGGATGGGAGTGAAACACCTAGCCTTAGATTGTTTGAACCTATTCAGATAATCCTCTATAGTTTCATTAGGTGTCCTCCTAATACCCATAAGATCCACTAAGCTCACTTTGCTCTCACCCCTAAAGAACTGCTCATGAAACGTTCTTTCTAATTGGACCCAATTTTGGATCGAATTTAGGGGCAGTGTGGTGAACCAAGTAAATGCATTCTTGGTCAATGAACCAGGGAAATATTTCATTTTTAGTGGCTCGTTATTGGCTAAGTCTCCACATTCGATCTGGTATCTAGCCACATGTTCCACAGTTGACTCTCCTATCTCTCCAGCAAACTTGGAGAACTTTGGAACCTTTAGTCCCCTAGGTAATTCTGCCTGCAGGACATCTTGGGGAAATGTTGAGACAAAATAGGGCTGGTTAGCATAGCCTACATTAAAACCATGCCTATTCAGTACCTGTTCCACTATATTGGAAACATTATGTTGCCCCCAGAGGTTCATTTGCCTCACCCTCTTAACAACCAAGTCAGGATCTTGGTTTCGAGCCACAATTACTGGGGTACTCTCTCTGGTCCATTCAATCCAAGTTCAGGTTGAGGCTCTCTCTTGATTGCCTCTTGTCTCTCAAGGCCAACCACTTCTGGTTCGGTTCCAAAAACATCAGTAAGCCTCCCCATTTTTTTTGCTAACAGTTGATAGTTTTGGTTTGTAGTTGCTACCCAAGGGGTTATTGCTGTGGCCATTTGGTGAGTTAACATATTAACCATGTCGTCGTTACTCTCATCCATTTGTTGTCTCATGGACTGCAAGGCCACATTAGTGAAGGCACTTGGTCCTAGTTGGTTGGACCACATTTCCGGTGAATTACTGTTATTCCTGGGAGGAAAAGGAATTGCAAACGGGTTTGTATAAACACTTTGAGGCATACCTAAAGTAGTCACAACATTCTGGGTATGAAAACCAGGGGGTGGTCCTTCGGCCCTAAGGGGCTCGTATGATCTGACTTGACTAACCACTGGTTCTTCAGGTTGAGGAAGCGTACCTGTGGGTACTTCATCTTCCTTATATCTCCCAACTCTACCTGGGGAGTTTTGACTGCCATTGTGGCTGCCATGGGAAGCCTTATGGGTTGAGGAATTTCCAAACGAAGTTCCAGAACCATTATTGTTCCTATTTGTCATGGTTTTTCTGCCACTCCTTAGATTCATACAACACTACGAAAGAAGTGTCCCACTGGGCGTGCCAATTTGTTTGTCCTAGGATTTAGTCCAAACAAATGTATCTCAGAACAATCTAGGAGGAGATACGAATCCTCTAATTGTGTGGATTCTACCTAGAGTGAAATCTAGGAGAGAAGTGGAGAAGAAAACAGAGCAAGTAGAACGAGGCCCCTGAACGGGCCTTAAAAGTGTATTAAAAGTGAAAATCAACTTACAATTAAAGGTAACTGACTTGAAGCAATTACAACGCCATAGATCCTAAACTATAAAGCATAAAAATATAAATGAAAAGCGTAAAAGGTGGTCTGCATGTTCCCTACTTCCTCTCAGCGTGCTGGGTGCCTTTGATCTCTAAGGTGGATGCTACGGCTTTCATGGTGCTAGTGAGTGTTCAGTTTGCGAACCTTTGTCTCTTCTCTTTTTCTCCTATTTATACTCGTCCCTGGTGACTGTTTCTGGGTTTCCATAACTGCTCCTCAACTCTCTATGTAACTCCCATGAACCCACGTTCTCATCATGCACTTACGAGGATCTGTCTTTGATAATTGTCGTTGATAACGTGGAAAACGCCTAAGGCATTATGAGCAACAGGAGAGATATGAACCTCTTCGAACGGAGGAAGCAGGGTCTAACCTACCTCAAATTCGCCTAGATCCTTTCTTAATTCCCTCTCTACACCAAGGGATTTCAAACTTCTCATGTTTTACCCTGCTCTTCGAACCAACATACACCTGCCGGCCAACTTGACTTTCTTGACCACAGTCCACCTTGGTCAAAGTGACTAAGACCTTCTCTCATTGGCTCGTTGGAGTGGCATTCTTAATGCCTTCATGGCTTTAATCCCTATAAAAGGATGAAACTCCATTTTTGCTTCACCATTCTTCCCCTCAACAATGGAGAGATCCCTGATATTGGCTGCCCTGTATGACCTGAACCTTCCATTACTTTTGGATTTCAGGTCGACAGGGTGTCCAACATTAGTGGTCACTTCAACGTGGACCTTGACCTCAGGTCGAACAGCGCAACCAACGTACAAGGCCTTAGCCCCATGCATGGCCTGGTATTACTCCCACCTCCTTGGTGCCAATCTTGATCCTAGGGCAATGAGTGACCTTAGGGCCCAATGCCCAGTCTTCTGATCCCTGGAAGAAGAGGAGGAGGAGGAGGAGGAGGAGGAGGAAGAGGAGGCAGAGGAAGAAGATAAGGGTGAGGGATTCTGGTTCCTGGTTTATTTGGAAGGTCCAAAGCTTCAAACCAATCTCCCCTCAAGGCTCACAGTACAGAGCCACTCCTCCTCCGAAGACATGACATTGAATCAAGGGTCTGAGCAACTACTCCTCGAAGATAATGCACTGGTCGAAGAGCGAACGTCCCTGTGAGAAATGTAATAGGAAAAAGAAATGTTAGGTTCAAATAGCGAACCCTTGTAATTTGATTCGACCTATTGTAATTTTGTTGAAACATTTTAATAAATCTTTCCTTTTGTCTTCTGTCAACAGTTTCTTTTCATAATATTTATTTTACGAGTAACACTATCATTTGGCATTTTGGTTGTTCCCGTCTCCGTAACCTCAAACAAGTAACTGTACTAAAAAAAATGCCAGCCTTGAATCCCACTCATATATAATTCTATCATTTTCAATTATTTTTCAATGAGGAAACAGGAAATTCAGGGGTTGCATGTGTCGTAAGAGGACTACTAATATTTAGAGTTGGAAAAATCTGGAAAACTATTATCAAGTGTGAGATGTTTCTCTTTCTAAAGAGTAAAGCATAGCCGATTAAATGTTTGGTTAAAAGGATAAATAGGCATGAATTTCAAGGATAGGAAGAGATAGTACCAAAGGATGTGGGTAAAAAATAAAACGTAACCACTCAAACCAGAAACGAATCACTTCATCAGGCAAGGAGACTTGAAGGCGTTTTAAAGTGTGTTTGGTTTAGCGTTGTAACGTGATAAACTCACATTTTTTAACGTTACAAATAGTTACATTGAGGGGTCTAAACTTGAGTTTAGTCTCTTCTCAACGCCAAATCAAACATACACTTAACTCGAATAAGAGAGATTGACTGATACAAGGATTTCCTTAGCAATTTTAAAAACATTACTCCCTCCGGTCCTATTTATAAGACAACGTTTGAAGTTTTTCTATGGTCTTATTTATAAGACAAAGTGCACAAATCTAGAAATATTTATTGCTTTTTCTCATATTTGCCCTTGTTAACCATTAAAGATTTTAAGGTGACACAATTACCATGGTAGTGGAGTTTAATTTTAAATAAGGGTAAACTTGTAATCTTATAGGGTAATTTCTTGAAAATCAACGTATCAATTACTTTTCTTAATAAGTGTGTTTTGTCTGAATTGTCTTATAAATAGAACCAGATGGAGTATTTATTAAATGTTAAATTTTAATTTTAAACTGCACCATATATCATTACCTGTAATACACGTAAAAAATTGTATACAACTTATGTCTCGATTTTCTTTTAAGACCCGCGGTAAAATTTCACCACAAAATCGGTGAATTCTATGGTGAAGTAGTGAAATAGGTAGTATATGGTGTGACCCATGAATTAGGGGGTTTTAGGTAAAAATATAATTTTTCAAATTTGTAATGTGGTCCTCCTATTATTATATTATTAGTAGGCATGTTTCTTTCTCCTCTTTCTCTTGTTTCTCACTCCTTTATTTCTCTCTCCTCTATTCTCTCCTATCTCCTATTCTCTCTCCTAT
>QLOH01001003.1:0-210164 GCA_026901365.1 Sesbania bispinosa
TGAAGAAGCATATAACAAGTGTCAGAACGGGATCGTCTGAACACCTATTCGCTTAAGGAGAAGCAACCGTTTGAGAAGCTATTACACAACGGCTATATGAGCCACATCATCATCAACTCAACGGTATTATGAACCATCTTCAACGGCTATATTCAAGAAGAACATATCAATAGCCTCAAGATTATATTTGAAGTGGTTGGTTTTTCAAGTTGGTTCTTGAAATCAATCAGGATGAGTGTTGTTGACTAGGCTGAGTGCCAAATAGTTAACAAGGGTTGACCTGAGCTAAGGAGAATTGCCAATAAGTCAACAAGGATTGATCAGAGAGGATCAAGTCGATCAGAGTGGATCAAGTTGGTCTCTGTTGAATCAATCAGGCTACTGACTAGCTGGTCAGTTAGTCATGTTGTTCAGTTGATCTGTTAGATCAATTAAGTTGGTTGTTGGTCTGAAGACAACCATGCTGAGCAAAATGATTATCAAACTAGGAACGGTTTGAAGCCATGAACATACCTTGGTATTCCAATGATACGGGTGAGAATGTAGCCCATGGAAACCAATGGTTGGAGAATGAGGCTGGAGCTTAATTTCATATCTCACTTAGGCCAAATTAGTTGAGGGAGAAGTACCTCACTTATTAGAGACGAGATTGTACTTAATTTAAACACTTGTGTCTCTGTCTTACCCTTGTACTTAGATTCATACATTGTATCCTGAGTAGTACTCAGTTAACTTCTAGTACAAGAAGAGATTAAGTTTATGTTTCATGGAAACTTAAACTTGGTTATAATTTGTTAATACTTTATGTGTCTGAGAGCCTGGAGAGGCTTGGTGGAAGAAAGAATACTTGTGAGCCTGGAGAGGCTTGTCTGTAAAAGAATACTCGTTCTTTGGTCTGAAGAGGCTGTGAAGAATACTTGTATTTGTGGTTTCAAATAGTGAAAATCCAGTGGTGGTTTGCCACTGGGACTGGATGTAACTCACGGTGATGTGGGTGAACCAGGATAAATTTTGTGCCTAAGTTTTCTTTCCCTTAATCTCTTTTATTTTCAGTTTTGCATTTACTTAGGGGATTGAAAAGTATTTTCATAATCAACATAACACAACAATTTCAATCAAACAAGTTTTTTTTTTTAAAGATAATTAAACCTCAAGTCTCTCTCATATCGTTTGAGATATTACAGAGAATGTACCTTGAAGAACTTCTAAAGTAAGTGTCTGAAGTGAGTCTGAAATGAACTTAGTTCAGAAATCAGAATTAGACTTCAGACAGTCTTCAGTTTGCTGAAGTATTTTAGAAACTGTGCTTAAGATACTCTGTGTAACAATCTTCAGAAGACACTTTGAGAAATTGTCATTTAAAACAATCTTAAGTGTCTAGAAAGATTTTCAGTTTTATCCTTCTTGTCATCCGCATCTTTCAAATAAACTCTGATCTTAATATTGGTCTTTGAACGTTGTTCTTTTAAATGGTATCTTAAATTAAAGATTTTCAATATTATTTATTAAAGTTTAAAACACTATTCAACCCCCCTTCTAGTGTTTCCTGTGATTCTAACAATTGGTATCAGAGCTCACCTTCGGGTTGAGCATCTAACAAATGCAGAAGGAGTAGATCCTCAGAAGATGGAAATCTCACCAAGCTGAAGCAACTCTGAAGAGTGATAATGAGAATAGGAAAATCATTTTCCAAAACTCATTATTCATAGAACTGAAGCGCAGAACGTAACTGGAAAAGGAAAGTGTATCTATTTCTAGATCACAAACGGGTAACACCTTTCCAATCTAAACTTAAATTTGAATTTTAAGTATAGTTACTTATCTGTTGTATGATTTGTTTTATTGAAATTGTTTATAGTATGAAAAATGTGCTGCATGATCTGTCTGATTGAAATCATTAATTCTTGAATGTGTTTTTATATATATAATTGTGTGAAAATAAACTATTTGCATGATATGTGTTTTATATGTATATTGCCTGATGTTTATAATCTGTTTTGTGTATATACTTGTTGCATGTTTTCTTTATCTGATTAAATAACTTGAATGGTCGCGCATGTTTAGTAGAACATTATTTGTATAAATATATGTGTATTTTGCATTTAAGTAAATGAAGAGTCATATGTGTTGTTCTGTTAAATGTGAAACGGCGCAATGTGAATCATTGAATAATCAACCGATTTCTCTCAATCGGCACGATGCACTACTCCCCACACCGGTTCAGTGCACATAATCGTCTCTCATCAATGCTTGAAGCATGTCTGGCTCCCTATTTAAAAGGATTGGATGATCAACATGGAAATTACACTTTATTCAATCCTTTCCCTAAAAGGTCAAGTCTCCTCAAGTATCTTCATCTCAGAAAGATCATTTGATCCATAGAAATCAATGGCAAACATGTCCGCATCATTAAGCAACTCAAACCCTTCTGTGTTTGATGAAAAGATTATACCCTGCAAAGCGGTTAATCTTTCAGTTTTTGATGAAGCAGACTATAAGATATCTGAATACTTCAACGCTGTTGGATGGACTCCATACTTCAACAACATTTCCTCACCATGGCATGAGGAAAGCGTTTTGGAGTTCTGGAACAACTCCAAGGTTATATCTAATGAAGACTGGTCTGGGATTAAAAGGAAGTGATGGGAAGACCAATCTGTGTGGACTATGCCTTAATTGCTGAAGTGATTGGAGTGCCTGCTCGAGGAGAACAATACTTTCAAAAGTGGGAATCCTTTCGAGAGAAGACACTTGCCTTTGATAATGCCCTCTTTGGAGAAAGACGTCTAGCACCTTATAGACACTCTAAACTTCTGAAGATTCCCAGAGCACTTCTTGTTGTGCTAAACTGCTGCATCCTTCCCAAAGGACGCAACAAATTAGAAATAAATCAGCTGGAAAGATTCGTGCTGGGAAACTTACTAACGAAGAAGAGAATCAGTCTCCCTTGGGTGCTGATGTTTCAGATGATGTTCAGAAATGAGATGGGCAATGAGAATCTCTATCCTCATAACACCTTAATTATGAAAATTCTATTGCACAAGGGATTTCCTATGGAAAGTCTCTTTGATCAACCATCTCCTGACATTTTCACTCCGGGTGCACATGCTGAGTTAGAACATACTCTTGTTAAAAGAGAAGAAGCCCCTGAGAATCAAGTGATTATTCCTTCTCTTTTTGCTCCTCGCATTGAAGAAGGAACTAAAGATACCCACTTGAAGTCTCGAAGAAGAATAAGGATGGTGTTGAGTGCATATCATCTAAAGAAGGTGAATAACGGGGTAAAAGAAGCTGAAGAAGAATGAGAAGAAGCTACAAGAGCTCATGGCTGAAAAGAAGAATACTGATGATCAATGATTCTCTTGTGTCTTTTTATTATCCTTTTTGTTGTTATGATCAATATTTTTTTATCGTCTTCTCTGCTCTTGTGTTGATATATATTTCTGTTATAAGTTATTAAATTTTGTGATTGTTTATACTGTACATTTCTGTAAGTATGTATGAATCTTTAACTCAACACAATTCCTTAATTGGTTCAACTAAAAGATAAAATTAATTAACTTAATAAGATAAAAATAGAATTAAAATTTATATTCTAAGATAATTTTTTAATTTGGTAAAGTGTAATCAGTAATCTAAGACATTTGGTTTAATAATTAACTTAATATCAGATGCTACTAAAAGGTATTTTTAGTTTGTGTATGTTTCAGAAAAACAGGTTTTTGAAGATAATCTCAAGAAGACTATCAGAAGGAAATACCATCTGAAAAGATAAATCAAAGCAACATAATCTAAAAGGATGGCTAGTGTGATAACATCTCCATTGTCTGAACCTGTTCAGAAAGTTCGAGATGAACTCACTGAAATTGTGGGTCAACAATGTTAAGATGGTTAACACTCTATGCACCAAACCTAACTCAACTCTTGAGAAGATTATATTGACTCAGTAACATCCCTATTCTCTGAACCTGTTTAGAAAGTTCTCTATGGACTTACTGAAATTGTGGGTCAAGAATGCTAAGGTGACTGATACTTAAGCCATTAAATTCTATCTCAATTCTTGAAGAAAGGTTAAGATGATTGTTCAAAGATTCTCTGGAGCAAAAGACAAAAGTAGGAAGTGCAGACATCAAGCAACCACAAAAAAAGAAAAAGTCTTCAAAGAAAGGAGTAATGTCAGAAAGCACCTCTTCATCCAGTGAACAACAACCAGATCTTTGGTAACATCACTTCATCTTAAAACTTTAATATCTGTGAAAGTTGTCATTTAGTAAAACCTTTAAAATCTGATTATAAACCTTAATTCTTTAATAAGTAAAAACCTAAGACAATCAAACCTTAACAGTTTCTCAGATACTTGCTTTTATAAAACATTTTTCTCTTTCTTTTCCTGTCATTGTTTAAAATATTTTGTTTTTCCAAAAATTCCTTTTAAAATATTTTGTTTAATGCAAGATAAAAATGGAAAGATAAATAACAAGTTATAAAAACGAAAGAAGAAGAAAACTAACCACCAAACCTTTTTAATCAATGACAAAAGGGGGAGAAATATAAACTAACAAAATGATAAAAAGATTGTAACAAAAGGGAAGATACATATAGGAGGAAACATAAATAGGAAAGAAATATAAAATACAGTAAGAAAACTCAGAAGATAACAAACTAAAAGTCATAATAATAAGTAAGAATAACAATCGGTATCTAAAATATTAACAGTAAAGATTTAACAATTGGTTAATAAAAATTTAACAATTGAGTAGCTAACAATCGGTATCTAAAATATTAATAATAAAGATTTAACATTTGGTATAGAAAAGATATCTAAAAGACTTAACCAACAAATGGTATAGGAAAGATTTAGTTGTTTCAGAAGATAATTTAAAGAATCAATGCTTGTCTCAGGGGGAGTAATACAATTAATTATTCTTCTGTTTATTATCTCTCATTTCTTTTTATACACATTTTGTCAGTAATATATAATTTATTTGTCATCATTAAAAAGGGGGAGATTGTGAAGTCTATAGATCAGTTTAAGTATTTAAACATGATTATAAGACATAACATCCTTAAGTTTTAATGATTAACAAATAAGATTATATTAAGGACAAATAAGTTTATATAAGAACTTAATAAGATTGTGTAAACAGATTCTACTGAGAAAGGTATTGGTTTATTGATTGTGTTTCAGGTCAGAATAATTATCTGAAGAAGAAGAGTAGAAGATCACATCAAAAGAAGAATCAGTATCAGAAGGACAAAGTGCAGAATCCAAAGAAGAGTAATCCACAACAAGGTTGAAGCAATATGAAGAATTGAAGACTAATAGAAGAACTGAAGAATTGAAGATTCGAAGACTATCTGAAGACTTGAAGAATGTAATAGAAACCTGGCTATCTTAAGGAAGCTCATCATCTGAAGAACAACTATCATCTGAAGAAGACAATATGAAGCAGTCTGAAGATTGAACATATCAGAATCAAGAAATGATTTCTTGGAGACATTGCAAAGCGTAAAGCACGCTTCATCAAATGGAGTACACTCATTTCAGCAGATAAAGCTAGACATGCTTTTCTACCTCGATCAAAGTCTTACACAAATAAGGAAATATAGCAAAGACTTTCTGCAACGCCTGCTGCACCAACAGCAAAACGATTTGTGTGCGCAGACCTACTGCATCTACAACTGCCGCTAATCAGAATGAATTAAAAGACTGAACAAAAGCAAGCAAGAAAGATGGTTGAATAAAATACATACTATTCAACATCTTTATCTAAATACAAGAAGAAGAGGAAGAAGAAGAAGAAGAAGATACAAGAAGAAGAAGAAGATACAAAGAAGAATTGAAGTCGTCTAAAGGGCGCAACCCGTCTGAAGTATTGGAGCTGTCTGAAGAAGTAACCCGTCTGAAGTATTGAAGCTGTCTGAAGTGTTGAAGCTGTCTGAAGTTTCAAGCTATCTGAAGTTTCAATCTGTCTGAAGTCTCAATCCGTCTGAAGTATTGAGACCTTCTGAATTCCGACGTGGCACTACTTGCTGAAGATTTTGAAGACCTTCACTCTCTAAAGATTGCTGAGAAAAGTCATTCTCTGCTACACGTTTCCTTCTCAAGCATATTTATGGAAATGAACACAGAGACCTTTCCTGGTGCTTTTGAATTTCATACACCGCAGAGGAAATCTCTGCAACACAGCATTCGCAGAAACAACGGTGGCAGCTTTATAGCAGCACCAACGTTGTACTATGTCAGACATGTCAGAGCCCTCAGAAGCGTGTCTCACAACGGATTAAAGAGGATTCAATGCTATCTCTAAACGGTAGTATTTCAACGGATATTTCCTTATTTATACAATCCAAAAGAAAGCAGAATAAAGCTGAAGGAGAAAGCAAAAGCAGAAGAAATTCAAGAGAGAGAATACGCAGAATAATATCAAGAAACATCTCTCATGAAGAAGCATATAACAAGTGTCAGAACGAGATCATCTGAACACCTATTCGCTTAAGGAGAAGCAACCGTTTGAGAAACTATTACACAACGGCTATATGAGCCACATCATCATCAACTCAACGGTATTATGAATCATCTTCAACGGCTATATTCAAGAAGAACATATAAATAGCCTCAAGATTATATTTGAAGTGGTTGGTTTTTCAAGTTGGTTCTTGAAATCAATCAGGATGAGTGTTGTTGACTAGGCTGAGTGCCAAATAGTTAACAAGGGTTGACCTGAGCTAAGGCGAATTGCCAATAAGTCAACAAGGATTGATCAGAGAGGATCAAGTCGATCAGAGTGGATCAAGTTGGTCTCTGTTGAATCAATCAGGCTACTGACTAGCTGGTCAGTTAGTCATGTTGTTCAGTTGATCTGTTAGATCAATTAAGTTGGTTGTTGGTCTGAAGACAACCATGCTGAGCAAAATGATTATCAAACTAGGAACGGTTTGAAGCCATGAACATACCTTGGTATTCCAATGATATGGGTGAGAATGTAGCCCATGGAAACCAATGGTTGGAGAATGAGGCTGGAGCTTAATTTCATATCTCACTTAGGCCAAATTAGTTGAGGGAGAAGTACCTCACTTATTAGAGACGAGATTGTACTTAATTTAAACACTTGTGTCTCTGTCTTACCCTTGTACTTAGATTCATACATTGTATCCTGAGTAGTACTCAGTTAACTTCTAGTACAAGAAGAGATTAAGTTTATGTTTCATGGAAACTTAAACTTGGTTATAATTTGTTAACACTTTATGTGTCTGAGAGCCTGGAGAGGCTTGGTGGAAGAAAGAATACTTGTGAGCCTGGAGAGGCTTGTCTGTAAAAGAATACTCGTTCTTTGGTCTGAAGAGGCTGTGAAGAATACTTGTATCTGTGGTTTCAAATAGTGAAAATCCAGTGGTGGTTTGCCACTGGGACTGGATGTAACTCACGGTGATGTGGGTGAACCAGGATAAATTTTGTGCCTAAGTTTTCTTTCCCTTAATCTCTTTTATTTTCAGTTTTGCATTTACTTAGGGGATTGAAAAGTATTTTCATAATCAACATAACACAACAATTTCAATCAAACAAGTTTTTTTTTAAAGATAATTAAACCTCAAGTCTCTCTCATATCGTTTGAGATATTACAGAGAATGTACCTTGAAGAACTTCTAAAGTAAGTGTCTGAAGTGAGTCTGAAATGAACTTAGTTCAGAAATCAGAATTAGACTTCAGACAGTCTTCAGTTTGCTGAAGTATTTTAGAAACTGTGCTTAAGATACTCTGTGTAACAATCTTCAGAAGACACTTTGAGAAATTGTCATTTAAAACAATCTTAAGTGTCTAGAAAGATTTTCAGTTTTATCCTTCTTGTCTTCTGCATCTTTCAAATAAACTCTGATCTTAAGATTGGTCTTTGAACGTTGTTCTTTTAAATGGTGTCTTAAATTAAAGATTTCCAATATTATTTATTAATGTTTAAAACACTATTCAACCCCCCTTCTAGTGTTTCCTGTGGTTCTAACATCCACTTCTATTCCTTTGGCTGAAATTTTGTGCCCTAGGACCACTCCTTCTGTTACCATGAACTGACACTTTTCCCAATTGAGAACAAGGTTAGTTTCCACACATCTTTTCAAAATAGTGTCTAAATTCATCAAACAATGATCAAAAGAGTTTCCAAAGATAGAAAAATCATCCATAAAAACTTCTATGCATTTTTCAACCAAATCGGAGAATATGGACAACATGCATCTTTGAAAAGTGGCAGGGGCATTGCATAACCCAAAGGGCATTTTCCTGTAAGCAAAGATACCAAATGGACAAGTAAAAGCAGTCTTTTCTTGATCTTCAGGATTAACAGTTATTTGATTATTTCCAGAATATCCATCCATAAAGCAATAAAAAGCCTGCCCAGCTAATCTTTCTAACATCTGGTCCATAAATGGTAAAGGAAAATGGTCCTTTCTAGTGGCTTGATTCAACTTCCTATAATCAATGCACATTCTCCATCATGTCACAGTCCTAGTGGGTATCAACTCATTTTTATCATTTCTGATGACAGTCATACCTCCCTTCTTTGGGACAACTTGGACAGGACTTACCCAAGCACTATCAGAGATAGGATAGATCATACCTGCGTCGAGCAGCTTTATTACTTCCTTTTTCACTACCTCTTTCATTGTTGGGTTTAGCCTTCTCTGAGCCTGAGTGACAGGTTTGTAATCTTCCTCCATATGGATCTTGTGCATGCAGTATGAAGGACTGATTCCCTTGAGATCTGATAGTGACCATCCTATAGCTCCTGCATTGTTTCTCAAAACAGCAAGAAGTTTCTCCTCTTCTGAGGGAGTTAAGGATTTACTGACAATCACAGGTTGATTTCCAGTTTTATCTAAGAAAGTATATTTAAGATGCAATGGGCGTACCTTTAGTTCCAGCTTCTGACTATCAGTATTCTTCTCCTTGGGCAACTCTTCAATTGTTGTTTCATCAGGTGGAAGTGATGGAGAGCTGTCCAGGTTCCTTATATATTCATCTTCTTCCTCCTTAGCAAGGATATCCTCCATTCCTGTCAGAACTATTGCTAAAGGGTCTGCATTAATCAGCTTTTGTTGCTTGATTGAGGAGTTCTCTAGTACTTCCAACTGATGGCATGGTGTTTTTCCATGGGATATTGCATTGCATCAAAGACATTGAAAATTACCTCATCATCTTGGACTCTTACCTTTAAGTTTCCATCATCCACATTAATGATCACTTTTGCAGTCTTCATAAAGGGTCTTCCAAGTAAGATTGGAACATCAACATCTTCTTCCATATCCATGATGACAAAGTCTACCGGAAAGATGAACTTATCCACTTGGACAAGTACGTCTTCTGCAATCCCAAATGGTACCTTTATGGATCTGTCAGCTAGTTGCAGAGTCATTCTGGTTGGCTTCACATGAGAGACTCCTATGCGTCTGAGTATGGTCAGGGGCATCAAGTTGATGTTGGCTCCCAGGTCAAGCAAGGCTCTCCCCACTGCTAGATTTCCAATGGTTATTGGAATGGTGAAACTTCCAGGATCTTTTGCTTTTGGAGGTAAAGATTTCTGAATAATAGCACTGCAGCTTGCCTCCAATTCGATGGTATCCTCAGGGATCTGTCTCTTCTTGGTCAAGATATCCTTCATGAACTTAAAGTAAAGTGGCATTTGCTTCATGGCTTCCAATAAAGGAATCTTGATCTCCATCTTCTTCATGGCATCTAGAAAGTTGAAAAACTCTCTATCTTGGCTCTTTTTTGTGGGAATCCTGGGATAAGGCAACTCTCTATGAGGGAGCTCTGGTGAAGGTTCTTGCGTCCTTAATCCTTCCTGGCTTCTTGGTCCCTCTTCTTCCTTTTCAGCTTCATGCTCTTTTCTTTCCAAGACTTGTTTTTCTGTTGATAAATTGTCACCAATACCTCTCCCTATCTCTTTACCACTTCGAGTGGAGATTGATTTGCAAACTGATTGTTGTTCATCAAACTCTTTTCAGATCTCCTCCACTTGCTTGGCTAGATGCGTGAATGTTGCTTGCATCAATTCCTTACTAGCTATCATCTTCAGAGTCAATTTATTAAGTTTTTCCTCAATTCTGGAGTTGATGTCCGGTGTTGCATTGTTGAGAGATGTATCAAAGCCTCCTGTGCTGTCCAGATAGTAGACCTGTTCTGTTCTAACTTCAAGAGATGAACAATGTCCATTAGGGTGGTTTCCCTTACAAAAATCATATACCAATTTTGTAGGTATGTCACGAACAGCTTGGATGATCTGTTGTTGTTGGATGAGCAATTGTACTTGCTGACTTAACTTCTCCATTTGTTCCAAAACTTTGACAGACTCCTGCTTGGGTGATTCTTCAGTCTGACTTGGTTGTTCCCAACATTGATCTTGTCGATTACTGAGTGCACACTTGTCGATGACTGTGCGTGCTTGCTCCACCTCTGCTGCTAAAATCGAACCACCTGCTGCAGCGTTTAGGAAGGACTTGCATTTCGGCTTGAGCCCGTTGTAGAAGAAGTTATGTTGAGTGATATCATCAAAACCATGTCCTGGGCATGTAAACAATAATGACTTGTATCTTTCCCAGGCTATATAAAACTGTTCACTGTCTCCTTGCTTGAATGTTGATATGTCTGCTTTAGCTTTGATATAATGCTCCATAGGAAAGAATCTTCTTCTAAATCTTTCTTCAAGTTCTTTCCATGTGGTAAAGCTCTGACTGGGATGGAATGTTAACCATTCTTTAGCCTTACCTGAAAAAGAAAAAGGAAATAAGTGTAAGTATGCAACCTCTTTATCTTCTTCCTCAATTCCCATCAGACCGACAAAATCAAAGAATTTGGTAAGATGAGTATTTGGATTCTCGTGCTCTAAGCCTGAAAACTGGTGACTTTGAATGAGATTGACGTGAGAGACTTTGAATTCCAAGGCCCTTGTGGTTTTGGGAATAACAATGCTAGAGTAATATCGCATTCCCTGCTGTGATACATAATCTCCCAAGGTCCTTTTAGTGCCCTCCATCTTTGCTTATCACCTAGCTAATAGAATAAAAAGCGAAAACGTAAGTGTGTAACAAAAATTAAAAACAAAATTATGTACACTTGATAAATGGACCTCAGGGTTCTACACAAATTAGAACCGTTCCCCGGCAACGGCGCCAAAAATACTTGATGGGTTTCTGGCAAGCGAACCACAAATCCAGCAATATAATAGTAAGAAAGAGTATCGTATCCACAGGGAAAGGTTATTTATGTAGACCGAAATCGTATTTATCAAGAGAAAGCACAGTTTAGAGAGTATGATTGCATAATGGTAAAAAGAGTAGATAATTAATTGGAATTAGAAAGGTAGAGTTAGAGACACTTTACTTGGATCAGGATTGGATTTCATCTCATCACACTCATTGTGCATATAAAGACTATCTATTATTTTAGGTAATACTCTATAAAATATGTAGACAAACTTTATTGCTAAAGCCCCTACCCAGCGACCTTAACACTCAAGGATAAATTGTGCGGGCTCTCCCAGGCGACAGATTTATCTCGGCTTATTTTGCTCTCTTTTGTTCAGCTTGTAAGAGTTAGACGATAAACGAGGCCTAATGGTAGACGCACCATTCGCTCCAGTACTGTCACTACCTTATACTCATTAGGAATACGCCCATGTTCGAGTCCTGGATTGACAACCCCCTAACTCTTTGCTATCGATTACTAAGTCCTATTTGGCGAATGCTCCCTCACTTAGAGTACTCACACTACCCCTCACTCATTAGTAAACATCCCCTTTCAGCCGTCAGTAGTAACCGAGTAAATCCTCCTCAATCAATCTCCAATCTTGCATAAATCCTCCTCATTTAATGCCATTTAATCTCTGATTTAAATCTTTGCAAGAATCCTGCAAAAATCAGTAATAAATCCATTAAAATAGCATCAAATTCTAAACTAGGATTAATAAATATAAATTATTAAATATTAAATAAAAAGGGATAAAAATGGGGCAAAATTACCATTTTGTCCTTGATAAGTGAAATAAAATATATACTAATTTATCAACTATTTTTCACTTATCAGTGTTGCAGAGTTTGTACAGAAGTAGGTGTACAGCAGTGATGACCTATCTCTGATCACTATTTTCTTTTCTGCCTTTTTTTCTCCTTTTTCTTTCTCGAACAAAGCTTCTTGAAATAAAGAAAATAGTTTTTGCTACTATTTCCTTTCTGGATGAAATCATAAGACATTTAGACAATATTCTAGTTGTTAATCAAATGGTCTTTGCCTTTTGTTGAGACTTCTCGACGTTTGAGATTTGTCCACGTACTCAGAGAGTTGAGAGTCTTCATATCTTCAGAATGTTATATGACATGTCTGGTTTCTTCTCCTTCAGATAGATTGAAATGCCACGTCATTGTATTCGTAGAGTATGTGTTTAGTAGATTCATTTTATCATGCACATACTTTCAGAGAGTTGAATTATTCCAGTAGAGATTGGTTTTCCTTCACTCTTCTTTAATCTGCTTCTTCTAGATTTGCTTCCTCTATTTTTCATATTTTTGCTTCGTTGTTTTTCCTTGTTATTGATGATCTTCCATTGGTTGATTCAGCATGTTGACTGCTTCAACATGTTTGACTTTTCTTAGCCTTCCTTGTTGACATCCAAGTAATTTGATCTTTCAGATAGTTGCTCTGATGGATGGTTGCTTTCATTCTAACTGAATTTCTTTCTTCTGCATTGCCACTTAAGAGTGATTGGATTAATCTTTTGTGTTCTTTCTGATTTGCGATCTTCTTGAAGAAAGTCTTCATTTCATCTTGCAGATGTGCTTCTTTTCTTCAGTCCATATGCTTTCAGCAGGTTGATCAATTCTTCAGATAGCTTGCTGTGTTGTTCTTCTTTTTAGCTTCCTGCTTCTTTCTTCTTTTTCTTCTTAGTCTTCTAGTTCTTTTCTTCTAGTCTTTCTTCTTCTAGTCTTTCTCTTCTTGTCAATTTGTTGGTCATCTTCAGAAAGTTCCTGCAATGCTCTTCTCTCATTTTCTTGATCTTCTATTCTCCTTCAGCAGGTTTCTCCTTTCAGCAGGTTGCTTCTACACATATAAGACATGCTAATGTCTTATATTATTTATAAAATATTTTTTTAAGTGGCATTATTAGGTTTTTGAAGGTTACAGAAAACAAAGATTAGGAAAAGAAAAAACAAAGGTTTGGAAAAGAAAAAGGGGGAAGTGAATAACAATCCCCCGGAATTGGTTCGTACTAATGTGCATGATATTACATGAAAGAAAAAACTGTTGAGATTGAGTGATTATATTCATAATTTAATCAAACTGTCTCAATTTATGATACATTATTGTGCTATATGTAGAAACCACAGGAAACACTAGAAGGGGGGTTGAATAGTGTTTTATACGTTCAAACAGATTTTATGAAAACCTTTTACAAGCAAAACTTTTCACAAAGAGTTTTTAGCTACTTGCTGAAATTGGGTGTTAAGGTACTTACTGAAGTGACTTCAGCAGGTCCAGAAAATAGTTTAGTAAACTTGTTTTAAAGAGCGTTTGAATTTGTTTTTCAGTTCAAGCTTATAAAACAGATTATTCAGAACCCTTAGTTTAAATAACAGATATTGAGAGATAAGGGTAGATAAGACTTAGCCAAGAGATTTATCCTGGTTCACTCACATCCACCGTGAGCTACGTCCAGTCCCAATGCCAAACCAGCAAAGGATTTCCACTAACTGGTCAGTTACAAGTATTATTTTACAGTCAAGCCTCTTCAGGCTCTTTACAACAAGTATTCTTTTTCAGACAAGCCTTTCCAGGCTCAAACCAAGTATTGTTTAAACAGCAAGCCTCTCCAAGCTCAAACACAAACATTGTAAAAAATGCTTAAGCCTTTAAACTACACAAGTTTAAAGCCTGAGCTGGGTAAGATGTACAAATAACTGAGTATAACTCAGAATAAGAAGTTGTACAAATGAAACAAATGAATATTTTTCTCAGAGAATTTTAGCAGCGCTTCAACAAGTTGGTTTGTTCTGTTTTCTTCTTCTGCATGAGACTTCATATATATAGGAGAAGAGAAATGAGACCGATAGGCTTCTCTAAATCCCGTTGAGAGAGAGATTTATTCCCGTTGTGACACATAGCCTTGGTAGCTTACAGTAGCAGGTGCAACAGGTAGTAGGTGTCAGCAGCGCAGACTCTACTTTTCTGAGCATAGTGTACTTTCACAACAGACATTGCCTATTTGGTGAATAGAGATTTGAAATATTCCAAAAAGCAAATATTCTGACTTTCCAGAGGGAGAAGAAGCTCAGACAGCTGAGAAAAGCTACGGTTGACTTGAGTCTTCAAAAGGAATTAACAGAGAAGTTTTTTTCCAAAAAGATACAAGTCTCAGTACGACGTCTCTCATCTTTAGAAGGTTCTCTGGCTTCAGAAGGTCTTGATCAATCATCAGGTTCCTTTTCTTCAGAAGGTTGCACCACATCAGAGGGTTGCATGATTTCAGAGGGTTGCTGTATCAGACATTTTTTGAAACACAGAAACTACTTTCAGCAGAAACTGTTCCTTTTCTTTAGGAAATTTAACCAAATTTGTTACTCATTAAAACTTATGGTTATGAGACTTAAACATTATTTAATAATATTTTGAGACACAATACTATAGTCAACTATTCTCCCATAGCCAAGGTTTAATTTACTAGGGGTCATTATATCATCAATCATGATTTTAATTCCACTCAATTTTATCCCTCGTATTTCACTTTATTTTTTTCTATCTCTCTCTAACTCTTTCATTACATCAATTATCACGCATTTCACTTTTTCTTTCTTCATTTCATTTTTTCTATTTCTCTCGTTTCTATCTATCACTTTATTTTTTATTATTAGTTGTTTTAGAAATTTTATTTTATTCCTTTTTATTGTCATTTTTATAAAATCAAATTAATTAATACTCTTTTCCACTTTTACCCCTCATATGTAATGATGTCTATTGAATAACATATTTTGAAGAGTAATTAAGACTAAAACGTTAAATTAGTCCCTAAAAGATATGTGAGACTTTAAGTTAGTCCTCTAAAGAAGAAAATGTCAAAATAGTCTTTGAAAGTGTGTTCTTTCTTTCAAGTTAGTTCTTCGGTTAGCTGTCATGAGTTAACCATAATAAAGATTCTTACTTGGAACGTTAACTATGATGTGACATACTAATGTGGAGGTTTACCTAGCATGAAATGATTTTTTTCGTAACAAATGTTGAGAAAACATTACATTTTCGTCCATCGTGTGAAATAACATTCACGGGTCTTCATATGGAGGACTAAATTAAAATATAAAGTAATGCCATCCCAACCCCACATTTTAACATTGATAAAGAAGCTTCTACAATTGGAAGGGTTTTTTTTGTTCTAGCTTATGGTTCTGGGTATACAATTAGAGGGAGATTATGGGTGGTGGAGGTTCTGTAGTTGGCAAAGTCTCAAGAGATTATGGGTGTTGAATTGAGACGCGTCTAAGCCTGTTAAAAATTTAAACTCATTTTTTACTTGTGTTCTCAAGTGAATTCACTTGGATATCAGAGGGTTAGTTACAGACAAATGTAAATGAGGTTCTGACTTAAGCTTATCTCAGTTAATAAATTTTGCTTTTGATTACCCTTATCAAAGATATTATTAACATAATTCCAAGTGATGAATATCGTTTCAAAGTTAAAGTTCACTTTCAAGATTTAAGTTTAAAACTCAAACAGATTCAGATCAGTGAATGCAGAATCGAAGATAAACACAAGATTTATACTGGTTCAGTCTTATCAACCAAAAGTTACGTTATGTCCTTATCTCAGTGAGATTTATCCACTAACTTCAACAAGTTACATGTATTCTCCTTGCAGGGCCTCTTCAGGCTCCTAAGTATTCTCCTTCATGAGCATCTTCAGGCTCCTAAGTATACTTGTCCAAGCTTCTCAACTCCACACCATAGTCTAGAAACATCTTCTGACTTGGTGGAGGAGTTACAACAGAGATAGAAGAAAGAAAAGAGTTTTTCTTAACTTGAGATTGTAAACACACAAAGTGTGAATCAACAGTGGAATGCTCAAGTCAAGTTACAATGGATCTTACAATCAATAAATCCCACAAATAAAACTCAAATAGTTGATAAACAATATTGTGGGTCAGAAACAAGTAAGATGTATAAAACAATAGAGTTGTTCTTGCAGAGTTTCTACTTTTTTTTTTGCGTGATCTACTCAATGGTTCTGAGTTCCTCTTGGCCTTTTATAGGATCACCCTTGAATCTAGCCATTTATAGTCGTTGGACCACAAAAAATTTTAAACTGTAAATGTTACCTAGCTAATAGCACACATCGTTTGCGGTTGTTACCTTTCTTCACTTCATTTCAACAAATTTTCCACCTCCGTGTTCTCGAGCTAGTACATTTTTATTAAGTGTATATTTGATTTGGCATTGAGAAGTGGTGAGACTCAAATTTGGATCTCTCAACACAACTACTTGTAGTGTTGAAAATGTGATTATATCACGTTTCAACCCTAAATATAAATTTGTTTGAATCCCAACACGTTATATAGACAAGATTTGTTTTTGCTATACAAGGAAAACAAAAACAAAAAACAGAAACCAAAAAAGGCATAAGTATCATGTGTCTAAGAGAGCATCCTTCCAGAAGTTCATAACACATTTTTCAAAGGCAGAATTCATCTAATCCAACAGAAGGAGAATTAAACAGCACATGAACTCTACTTTGGTGGCTGTGAACTCTCTTGTTTAATAATCTCGTTCTCCATCTGTAAATTATTTAATCAGATATTAATATACAATACTAACTTTGTAGATTCAAGTAACGAAAGCAAACTTAACCTGCTTTTGTTGTTTCCTTTTCACGTAGTCAGTACCGCAAGTGCATTTTAAAGAACTACATACGAAATTTCGAATTCATGCAGCTATGTTCTTTCCTAAACACGTCTTCATCACAGAAAAGAATAATGTAGTATACCTCAAGATAGGCGCTCAACTTCCTCCTGGTGTTAGTAAACTCATTTTTGAGCCAGGGCAGGGTTTCACAAAAACTGAACAGCAAAGTACACAGAAAAAATTAGATTGTAATTGAAGCATAAGACTATCATCATTTTTTCGCAATATAAAATGTTTAATTATGTCATGCATATATAAAGTTCTGAATTTCAGTGAGTCAAGCGAAGCTAAGTTAGGAAGATGATAATGCAAAGCACAGTGATAATGAATGCTATAGCTAGAAATACAAAGACAGACAAGATTGCCATATAGAATGATAAGCTGATGTGAAGTAGCAAAAATGGTCTACATTGTAAAACAACTCTATAGTCTATGCTCTAATGGATATACAATAATAAGTTTTGCATGTAACAAAGGATCATGGTTTTTGAAAAAAAGCGGCAACACCAAGATACAATCACATAACAAAAAAATATAGAACTGACTTTAACACACAGGATGAAGCTGCTGAAATTATATGGAAGGAATATAGAAATATTATCTGCAATTTCTATAAAACACAAGACAACATACTTATTTATACTCTTAAAGTTGTGTACTGATAAATACAAAATGTAAGAAAAGATAATCAATTAATATAGGAATCAGAGAGAAAATTAACTGCAGATAACGACATTGATTTTGCTAAATATATGTTATGTTTAGCTGTTATTGTAATTACATTAACAGGCCCTACAAACTCAAGTAGGTGTAGAGAGAACCAACTTGAGTTTGAAAATCAGAGTACGAAAGTGCGCAGGGTAAAATATGGCTGGTGGCAGACACCATCTAGGCATGGAGACAGGACTGGGCTGTATCTGGGATCAGAGATGGGGACCAAAATGAATTTGGGATCTGAGATGAAAACATGCATGCAGAATTGAAGATGGGAGCCAGTCTTCTTCCTTGACAATATGTGATTCGAGAAAAGCATACTTAGTAGGAACCCACAGATTGCATGTCACTCCACTTTCTTATTTTTATTTAGATGAAACAGCAAGAACTCAAGGGTTATTTAACTTGAAATAAGTACCCATGAATCACTATGATATTTTCTATGTTGAAGTTCATATAATGGAGAGTGGAGACCAAGAAACCAAAATGTGAGTATAGATTTTCTTTTATTTGTTGCAATAGATAGCAGAGATCAATATGTAGAGACAAAAGATCAAATGTGGGACAATGAAGACGGGGCATATACCGGTTTTTGTTCTTCTGATCACAAGCTTGAATGATATCAGAACATGCGAGCCTCATATGCTCTGCACCAATCCTGAAACATCAACTACAAATGTTAGATATAACTTCAAATATTGTCTTTGTAATTTACTTGGACTTGTCTTCAATTGTTTATTTCTTTGTATACAAGGATGTTTGCATTAGTTTTCAAAGGTCTAATGATATTTGGGCTTAAGGGTTGCCACTACAAACATCCTCATAAAACTAAAGAAGAGATACGTATATTAGTAAATGAAAACAAGTCTATAAAGATATAAAGAAAGACGAATTTAATCTTCAAGCTTCTTCCCACTGTTAGATATAAAAACCATTTATGAACCTTTACCTAACAAATTAAGCTCTCAAGATAGTTGGTCTTTGACACAATATTAGAGGGGGTCAAAAGTTCAATCCTTAATTCTTCTAATTAAAGTTGAATTCCAGTACATGATAATAATATGTCTATGCATTATCCACGCTCTATGGCTCTAGCATGAGGTGTGTTAGATTAGATATAAGAACCATTCATGGTCCTCCATCCAATAGTTTAGGCTTTTAGGATAGTTAGTTCATGACATAATAACAAATGTTTTTATGACCAAGTGGTCAAGAGTTTCATATTTATCGCCTCCATTCTTCTAAATAAGATTCAATTTTCCCAAGAGACTCTTACATGGTACCTTCACCTAACAGCTAAAGGGAACGGTTGGTGGCTATGAAAGGAAAGGATAGGAGAGCTGGATAAGGAAAAGATAGGATAAGTGTAGGATAGAAGGGGTTGGGACAGAAGAGTGTTGAGAAGCTAGGGCAGAAAAGGAAAGAAAAAAAAGGATAGAATAGCCCAACATAATAGACTTATATTGTTGCTGCAATAAACATTGGAGAAAAGGATAGAATAGCCAAGCATAATAGGATATCAATATCCTATCATGTCCTTTATCCTAGCCGCCAAACAAGTCCTATGTTCTTAGGATAGTTTGTCCTTAACACTCATTAATAGGCATTCTAACATGTACCATAAAAAGAACTTCACATTTATAGAGTGAGAATGGTTCGTGTTAAAAAAAATGCAGTACCAAATCTTGAACTTTGCTTGTTAACAATCAGGGGCCTAAAATTGTGAAGATCAGACTGGAAAAATTTGGAACTATGGTGTTTATGTGCAAACTTGTGTATATATATCTATGCATGTGCACTTAATGCATGGGAATTGATGTGAACAAATAGGTCATCTGACTCATCTCATACAAAATTTTGGTTAGGCCAATATTTTTAAGGTTATTAATACCAGAGGGGATTTGTGGATAATTAAATGCAACAATCACTAGAAAATTAGGGAAAGTAATTAGTGTAATAAATTTCAAGCACTACAAAATTTATGGATTTATAATAAATATATTCAGAAGTTCCGCATTTGATGGCAACTAGTGCCAAGCGAGAAACAAATACAGGCCTGTAACTTGGATTTTGCCTTTGAAGAGCTGCATCTTTAGACTGAGGAGTAGTGCTATCAAGTTCTAAAAGATTACACAAATCTCTTTTATAATCCATACAAGACAGTCATCTCTCATATTGAACTACTTGTATAAGCACTCATTTATTTATTTAGAAAAAAGCCAGTCAGACAAGTATTCATTTTACATGCTTATTAGCCCAGCAAAAAAAAAAAACAGCATGATAAACATATTTCTCATTGGTATCCACATTAAGTAACATTAAAAAGGTATCTCACAGGAATTTGAAAATCAGGAACCTTAAAGAATTGCCACAAAAGTATATAACAAGCTATTATTTTTAATTTCTAGCGCATTTAAATTTCAGTTTTTGTGTTCCTGGAAAATATAATGAATTAGGTTTATCATATGCTTGAAAATGATAACACACAAAGGATATGTTGTTTGTCAGCAGGTCTAAAGCATGAATAGGATTACAACTCTACGCATATTAATAATGCAATCAATGATGAACACCTCAAACTAAATAGTAAGAAAGATATCAGGAAATGTCTATGCAAATAAACACAAGATAAGGTGGGTAGGCGGCAGAGAGACAGTAAAAAATAAAGATTAACAGAAAAAAAAAGAGCAATGGAAGAGTGTTGATTTGCTGGATTGTCATGGATCATTAACTTGTATCTACTCTAACAGTGTTCATGTTTTCTTTATGGTACTAGACCCTACTAGGGACAAGGGGAGGCCCCACTGCTAGAATGGTGCCTAAGGAATCCCCAATTGGAAGCCCAGGGAAGAAGAAGGGATCGTTACTAGGATCCCTTACCAGAAACTTGCAAGTAAATATCACAACCAAACCAAATGAGCTAGGCTCATGGGACACTCTAACACAGTGTTCTACTTTTGCATATGGTATTCTGAAAAATTTTTAGGGCCGTTGAAACAATTCTCAGGCCATTGATCAACAGCTCAAGCTTTTAGGTCAAGATTTCTTTTGACAAAATTTACATGATTATCTAGAAGGGAAAAAATGAAAAAGAAGAAAATGTATGAAGTTAAAGCCAAACAAATATTCTGCTTCATCAAGATTGTCTTTATCAAAGAAAAGAGTGCTTCACAAATTTCTATATTGTTTAAGTATTCGCTGTTATAGACTAAATTATCTAGATGGATAGTGTCTGAATAAACATTCCTGTTTAAAGACCCAGCATAACTATAAGAGAGACATTGTAAGCTACCTTGCACTCTTATCCTCTATTCCACGAGCTAGGGAAGCCAGAACAGAGAAGTCAACTTCTGAATTATCACTGTAGATATAAAATACTAGTAAGAAAACTAGTTAGATAATCAGCTTGGAAGTAGAAAACTATGAAATGAGCGGCAGCATTACACATGGCCAGAAAGTTCAGAGAGGCTCGTGTCGACATCAGCAAAATATGTCTCTACCAGCTGCACAATCTGATTTCGTTCAGCTTCAGCTTGTCTCTGAGACACCATCCCATAAAAATGCTCAGTCACTACCCCCTGCAAGTAATGTAAAGAAAAAACACAGGCAAACATCTGAACGTTCTTTCAAACCAGTGCTTTAAAATCAGGGAAAAAAAACTGCTAGGCAGAACAACATTATATTCACATACAACTCAAATACAAAACACAGTCAAATGACTTGAATTTCTGTATTAGATTTGATGTCTGTTCACAAAGCTAAAAAGATATTGAAATAATCCAGAGGAAGGGCATCAGAATGTAATTTGAATTTTGGGTAACTGAGACAAGCTGTAAGTCACTACATCTGCAACAAGGTCTTAAGGTCATCCTCACAGAAGAAAAATTGGGGAAGAAAGACAGAATTCTGAACAGGGAGAATGAGAACCCTACTAGAGTGATCGTTTCACTCCATCTGCAACGAGCTCTTAAGGTCATCCTCACAAAAAAATTTGGGGGAGAAAGACAGAATTTTGAACAGGGAGAATGAGAACCCTACTGGAATGATCGTTTCACTCCATCTGCAACGAGCTCTTAAGGTCATCCTCACAGAAGAAAATTGGGGAAGAACAACAGAATTTTGAACAGGGAGGATGAGAACCCTACTAGGAAGATCCCAGGCAAATAATTAAACATTGATGGAAACTAAATCACCTAGAAAGGAATATTTTACCTCTTCAAGCATTGAACTCAGGTATCCTTGCACGAGTCCTTTCAGAATAGACATAGCCATATTTTGTAAAATGCAGAAATGTAGCTCCCTGCTTCCCCAAAGAAGAAAAACTATAAGGAAGAATACTGTGTGCGGGATATTATCTGGCATAAAAGGGGCTACTCTTTTACTTCAAAGATCTTAGGTGGGTGCCATCAGTATATATCACTCCTTTCTACTTTCTAAAATTTAAGCATCTCTCCTTTCCAACCCAGCATCTCTATAAATTCAATTAAATGGACCCCGCAAATAACCCACTTCTTTATATTTTATTAATACTGTAATATGAAAAATAGAAATGGACCCCACATTTCATTTAAGAACCGCTGCTTATATAAGATCCGCTCTAATGGTGCTCTTGAGTTAAGCACCGATACTTATTTCATTTCCCAAGATAAGCACCACATTTAGCAGCACTAATGGAGATGCCCTTATGAAATTAGCACATCAAATTTGCAAATTAACATTCATGTCATTGTCAAAAACAAATAGTGAGAGGCAGTTTCCTTTGCTTATTCTTTAGAAACTATCAGTCAGTTACCCCTGAATTCAGCATGAATCCTTATGAAATTAGCCACTCAAATTTGCAAATTAACATTAATGCCATTGTCAGAAACAAATGATGAGGGGAAGTTTCCTTTTGCTTACTCTTTGGAAACTATCATTCAGTTACCCCTGAATACAGCATGAATTCTTATGAAATTAGCCACTAAAATTTGCAATTTAACACTCATGCCATTGTCAAAAACAAATGGCGAGGGGAAGTTTCCTTTGCTTTCGCTTTAGAAGGTGTTTGTTTCAAGGATAGTCAAGTTATTCCTGGGAAAGTATACTTGTGATTATGTTTGGTACAAGGCTTTAAAAAATATTAGTGGTCATTAGTGATTTCCAAAGTGATATTCCCGTGTTTTGCTTGATTTTTATTCTCATGATGAGGGTGCCTGTTACTTTCCCACAGCATTTGAACAGAAGTTGTCTTGTAACAGCCATTAACTTCCACTCCCACTTCTCTCTACTACATCCTTTCTCTTATAATTTGAATTTTCAGTGAACTAAATGTATTTTGAAAAATATTCCCTAAAATATTAAATGTTGATCAAACTGGGAATGCCATTCCTAGCAACGTAATCATATTCATTGAAACAAACGCCTCCTTAAATTACATCAATACAAATAACAATATGGTAAGTAATAATATGAGGTTTAAAATGGTAGGCAGTAATTATTATTTTAAAATCATATATGCTGGTGAAAGAAAAGGTAATTATTATTTTAAAATCATTTTCCTCCAAATCTCATATTCAATTAGAGACTTTCCAATAATAGGAACTTTTGTAAGGGAATTCTTCCTTATTTGTAAAATAAAAAATTTGAATTTAATCCATCTTTTGGAATAACATTTCTTACTTTTCCTGTGGGAGATACTACTCGAGGAGGCAAGATAGAAATAATTGTGAACATACGGGTATCAAAATACAATTCATCATGTTGAAATATAGGAGAAAACAACAACCAAGCCTAATCACACTGGATGGGATGACACCATGATTCTCTATCCTGTATTAAGTTCAAAGATAGATCATTTACATCTAAACCTCTCGTACTAGTTTACCCTATAGTTTTCCCTGGTCTCCATCTACCTCTAACTGGACAATCCTTCATCTGGTCAACCCTTCTCACTAGTGTTTCAATTGATCTTCTTCACACATATCCAAACCACCTAAGGCGAGAATCTACCATTATTTCTACAATTGGAGCTACCACAATTTTCTCTTTAATAATTTTGTTTCTATACTGTCTTGTCTTGTGTAACTGCCCATCCATCTTACCATTGTCATCTTTGCGACATTGAGCTACTTTCTTGTTGGCTCATTACTTCCCAACACTTGATCCCATATTACATGGCTGGTCTTATAACTAAAGTTTTTCTTTATGCCTGAGTGGTACTTTTCTATCGCGAGTCACACTTCAAGGATTCCTTCATTTCATTCACGCTACTTGGATCTTGTTAGAGTCCCACATTGCCTAGAGATATAGCCATATTGTGGTATATAAGTCTTGGGCAATCCTCACCTTACAAGCTATTTTTTGGGGTTGAGTTAGGTCCAGGTCCAGAATCTAATTTGGTATCAGAGTCTATCCTAGATGATCCGCTGTTATTGCGCCGTCACTTGTATAGTTGTCCACGCTCCAGATGTCCAACCATGGGCGTGAGAGGGTGGGTTAGAGTCCCACATTACCTAGAGATAAGGCCAAATTGTGGTTTATAAGCCTTGGACAATCCTCACCCTATAAGTTAGTTTTTAGGGTTGAGTTAGGGCCAAGTCCAAAATCTAAGAGATCTTATGGTTAACATATGAGACTTGTGGTATTGAATGTTCTCCAATTTTTAATTCTAAGCTATAATTTATGTGTCTTTTGCTAAATTTCCATTCCATACACTCTGTTTCACACCTACTTATGCGGAAGTAGTGTGTTTCTAAGGCATGTGTCGCCATATTTTTAGCTTTTCATTTATTTCTTCTCTTGACTCTCCAACTAAAATTGTATCATCCACAAAAAGCATACACTGTGGAACCATCTCTTCTTTATATCCAGTAGCCATGTTTAGAACCAAGAGCAAGATAAAGCGATAAAGGCTCAAACTTAACCCTAGGTGCACACCTATCGTTATAGGAAAATCTTTGGAATTTCCACCTTGCATTTTCACACTAGTTGAAGCCCACTTGTACATATCTTTTATTGCTCAAATATAAGCAATCCAAACTCTTTTCTTTTCTAGAGTCTTCCATAGCATCTCCCTTGATACTTTATCATAACATCTTTTCCAACACAATAAGGACTGTGTGTAGGTCTTTTTGATTTTTCCAATATCTCTCCATCAGTCTTCGTAGCAAGTATATAGCTTCCATGGTCGATCTCTATGGTATAAAACCAAGATTGATTTTTTGTCATGTGGATCTTTTGTCTTAATCTCTACTCAATTACTCTACAAAAGTTTCATAGTGTGACTCATGACTTTAATCACCCTATAATTTGCATTCTGTATATCTCCTTTGTTCATAAAGATAGGTATTATATGTACTTCATCTCCATTCATCCGGATCTCTCTTAAACCTTAAAATCTCGTTGAACATCTTTGTGAGCCATCTTCCATCCCCTTCCATCCCCTTCTATATCTCAATAGGTATATTATCTGGTTCTACTACCTTACCATTAGTCATCTTCTTTAATACTTCTTTTACCTAAAATTGACATATTCTTTGATAGTAAGAGTAGTTTTGGTTCCCCTCTCTAGTACTAAGCCTATTTGAATTCAAACATTACTCATATCCTTCATTAAAGAGTTTATGAGAATAACCCTTCTATTTTTCCTTCATATCTTGTTCAGTGACCAATACTTTTTCCTCCTCATCCTCAATGCACCTTACCTGATTCTAGACCTAGTCTTTTATTTTTCTTTCCCTACTTTTAACAAGTTTATAGATACCTCATTCCTTTGCGTTAGTTCCTAAGGACTGATATAAACCATCAAATGCTCTTGGTTTAGCTTCACTAACCACTACCTTATATTTATTCCAAATTTCCTCATTTTACTCAAAGAACATTTAAGATATTGCAATTTATTTTTGAAGAAGCATAGAATTTACATTTTAAAAAAGAAATCATATTAGGGAGAAACGAGAAATTATAACTTGGGGGTAAATAAGATATTCTCTACAAATAAGAAGGGGAAAGGCAATGATCGAAATGCAAGAAAGCTTTGAAGTTTCGCAACATATCAAGAAGAATAATTTCCTTGAAGCAACCACAACAAATCCAGAAAGAGAAACTATAAACAAAACCATCTCCTATAACATTTATAAGGGCAAAAAGACGTTCTTAAACATGTGAGAAGGGCACAAAGACGTTCTTGTAAGAAAATTTTAGCCGACCAATTTTTCAGAAACCTATAAAATGTATCTTGAGAAACTGCTCTAAAGTGAAAATACCCAATATTCATTAAGCATGTTGGAAAAATTATTCCAAAGGAAAGTAGCCACCACACAATGACAAAAGAAAATGTATTACTTCATCCCATCATAAAATTGAAAAAAAAAAAAAGAACTGTTGAAGTTATAGGGTTTTGGATATAGAAAGGAAGAAGAGAGGAGAAGAATAATTCATATTAGATAACTGATAATAGATTGATTGATGATGGATAGATTGATCACAAAAGAGTAAACCCTGACACTTATTTATACTGACCAATATAGACCGGTAGTAATTAGGAAATAAATCATAATAATTATCTAGAAATATTGAAACTAATCCTACGAGATATTATAGAATTAAACCTAATCCTAACGGATATTCTTAAGATATTGAATATATTATTTTAATATTCTAACACTCCCTTCAAAGCAGCTGACGAAGGAAAACACGCCTGCGAAGAATGGGCGCGTGAGGGCACATCTGTGCTCCAATCGAAGCGACTCCGACGGCGATAGACTCGTCTACACAATGCGAGTCAGGTGGTGGGGTCACCAGTCGGAGTCGCTAACGATGGCGGCAGCGGCAGAAAACAAGAGAAAACAGCCGGAGAAAGCACGACGGGGAGGCTGGAAATAAAAGAAGGCTATGAATATAGAGTGAGAGAGACGAACAAATAAAAGTTCCAAACTTTGGAACCCAGCAGCGGAATAGGGCTGGGACAGGTCATGGTGGATGGTACCGCTCTGATACCATGTTGAAGTTATAGGGTTTTGGATACAGAAAGGTAGAAGAGAGCAGAATAATAATTCATAATAGATAATTGATAATAGATTGATTGATGATGGACAGATTGATTACAAAAGACTATACACTGACACTTATTTATACTGACCAATATAGACTAGTAATTAGGAAACGGATCATAATAATTATCTAGAAATAAGGAAATTAATCCTAGGAGATATTATAGGATTAAACCGAATCTTAACGGATATTCTTAAGATATTAAATATATTATTCTAATATTCTAACAAGAACAACATCTGAAAATGAAATTGTACTAGACCAAAACCAAGTGATTATATAATTAGACTAATAGTCCTATGTTTAATTGCAAATGCTATTTGAATATTTAAGTATGGTTTCGTTCCTCACAAGAAAGGGATAAAATCATTTTTTCATTCCTTCATTCCTCAATCACTCCAACATGCAATCAGCAATGAATTAAAATTCAACACTACTCTATTTCCCTTTTATCACCCTCGCCATGTTCATTTATTTCTTTTATCGCATTAAGTAGAGCTCAATCTCTCAAAAATGTTTAGGAAAGACACCAGGGCAGTGTGCTTACACCTCTGACCAAGTACATTGTCAGTTGTCGCCATCATGGTTGTCAAACTCGCGAGTTAACTCGTAGAATCGTACGAGTTTACGAGTCCAGGTGCCTGAAACTGGTTAACTCGCTCATAGACTCGGTTTTTGGTAGACTCGGGTGAACTCGGTCAGACTCGGTCAGACTCGCGAGTTCACCACCGAGTCAGCGAGTCCGTGAAAAGGCTAAAAACGGCACTTCCTTTCAATTTTTTTTTGCGTTTTACTTAGGGTTTTCCTTATTTCTTTTTTCACAAACATACGGTGCCCTTTCTTCTCTTCTGTGAGACATTTCTGGCCGCTTCTCTTCTCTATTTTCTTCTCTTCTCCTCTTTGCTCCGATACTCTGCTGCTCCGGTTCTCCTCTCCTTCTGGTTCGCTTCTGCTCTGCTGCTCCGCTACTACATTTGCGCCGCTCTTCTCTCTTCTATTCTGCGACTTCTAGCTGCTCCGCTTCTGCTCTGCTGCTGCGTTTGAGCTCCTCCGTTTCTGCTCTGCTGCTGCGTTTGAGCTGCTGCTGCGCTTCCAAGTTGCTGCTGCTTTTGCCTGCATCCAGTTAATTTTCACTCTCCCTCCCTCTGTTCAATTTGTTTAATTTCTGGTTTAAGATTAGGTTTTATTTTCTGCTCTTAATTTGTTAAATATAGGTTCTGTTTGCTGGTTTTAATTATATAGGTTCTGTTTTCTGTTTGTTGGTAGGTAGAAAGAATGCCCCTGGAAATAGAACTGATATTGGGTGGAAACATGGGGCAGATGTTCAGGGAAATGGAAAGAAAGTTAAATGCAACTATTGTTCAGAAATTATTAGTGGAGGAATTTTCAGATTCAAGCATCATCTTGCTGGTACTAGAGAAGATTCTGAACCTTGTGCCACTGTACCAGAAGAAGTTAAGGTGTTAATGATGAAAGTTGTTGCAGAGGCTAAGGAAGCATCAATGAGAAAGAGAAGAGTGATTGGTATTGAGGAAGAAGATGAAATAGAGGCTGCAATGGAGATGGATAGCTCTCAAAGAAAAGGGAAAAATGTTATAAAGTTTTTTTCAAAAGGAAAAGGAATTAGTGGTGGTGGTGGGGTTCAAGCAACAATCAACCAAATGATGAGAAAAGACTTAAAGAAAGAGGTTGATCAACAAGTTGCTCGATTTTTTTATACAAGTGCCATTCCTTTCAATTGTATAAAAATTGTGGAGTTTTTAAAGATGTGTGAGATGATTGGGAGATATGGAATAGGTTATAAGCCTCCTTCTTATCATGATATTAGGGAAAAACTTTTGAGACAAGCAGTGGATGATACTGATACAATGCTTGTAGAGTTCAAGGAAGAGTGGAAGAGGACCGGTTGTTCAATTATGTCTGATGGATGGACAGATAAGAAAAGGCGCTCAATTTGTAATTTCTTGGTGAACAGTCCTAAGGGGACAGTTTTTCTCTATTCATTAGACACTTCTGACATCTCTAAAACAGCTGATAGGGTTTTGAACATGTTGGATGCTGTTGTTGATTTTGTAGGAGAGGAGAATGTAGTTCAAGTTGTCATAGACAATGCTGCAAATTACAAGGCGGCTGGAGAGTTGTTGATGCAAAAAAGAAAGAATTTGTACTGGACTCCATGTGCTGCTCATTGTATTGATTTGATATTTGAGGATTTTGAAAAAAATATGAAAGTTCATCAAGTTACTATAAAGAAAGGAAGAAAGATCACCACCTTTATATACTCCAGAACAATGCTCATTAGCATGTTGAAGAAGTTCACTAGAGGAAAGGACTTGATTAGGCCTGGCATGACTAGATTTGCCACTGCTTATTTGACTTTAGCTTGTCTCAATGATAATAAAGCATCATTGATGAGTATGTTTAGCTCAAATGTTTGGAAGTCAAGTAAGTTTGCTTCTACACAAGATGGAAGAAGAGTGCAAAGTATGGCTTTAGATAGTCGGCTATGGAAGAACATAATCATATGTCTCAAGGCTGCTGCTCCTCTTATGACTGTCCTTCGCTTGGTGGATTCCGATGAAAAACCCGCAATGGGTTTCATATATGAGGGGATGGATTGTGCCAAAGAAAAATCAAAAGCAACTTCAATAATGTTAAGAAAAGGTAAACGTTTCTAATTCTATCTCACTTTCACTTGAATTAATCTTATTTAGTCATAATTTATGTTTATAATATAGGATAATTTGTTATTTGTAGCTATGAACCTGTATGGAAAATTATTGATGAGAGGTGGGACAACCAACTTCATAGGCCCTTACATGCAGCTGCATATTACCTCAATCCACATTTCCACTATGAACCTATTTTAGAGATGATGATGTTGAGGTTAAACAAGGACTTTATAATTGCATGGCAAGATTAGTGGATGACTTGACAGAGAGGAATAAGATTAGTTTGCAGCTTGCTGAATTTCATTATGCTAGAGGTCTTTTTGGTCTTGATACTGCTAAAAGTAGTAGGAAGACTATGCTTCCTGCAGAATGGTGGGATTTCTATGGGGATGGATGTCCAGAGCTGAAGAAGTTTGCTATTCGTGTACTAAGCCTAACTTGTAGCTCTTCTGGATGTGAGCGTAATTGGAGTTCATTTGAAATGGTAATTTGATTTCATTTCTAGTTCTTAATTTTCTTTATTTAGAATTACTAGTGTTAAGTTAGGTAATGTTGATATTTTTGGTTTAAATGATTCATTTCTAGGTTCATACAAAGAGACGAAATCGCTTGCATCAAAAAAAGATGAATGACTTGGTTTATGTGATGTATAACTTGAAGTTAAAGACTAAACAAGTGAAAAGGAATCTTGTACTTCCTTTTGATGAAATCCATTCTGATGATGAGTGGATAACTGAAGTGGCAGGTGATGATGCTAATGTTAATGAAGGGAATGAAAATGTTCATAATCATGTGGTTGTGGATGATGATGACAATGTTGAACCAGTTGAAGTTGAAGGTTCAAGCAATCCAACTGAAGATGACCTTGAGAATTTGGTCTTTGATGAGAATATTGAAGAACTATTATCAACATCAGAGGAAGAGGATGAAGTTGAAGAAAATGAAGATGATGTTGATGCAGCTGACTATATTGGAGGATTGGACTTTGATTGATATATTTAGATCTTGATTTATGTTTTCACCTTGTGGACTTGTGTGTTTTAGTTGTTTATGTATGGTTAAGTACTTAAGTTTGTATTATGACATTTTATTGTTCTTATGAGCTTTATTTTGGACTTAAAATGTTGAATTGGTGCTACTATATTTGGTTTGTTCTCTATTTATAGTGGATTTTAATAGTTTTTTAATTTTAGGTAGACTCTTACGAGTCTACGAGTCGAGTCTACGGGAGCCCCACGAATTTACGTAGACTCTCGAGTCTGACAACCTTGGTCGCCATTATTACTTTATAGGCCTGCTTTCAATTATGAATAATTCAAAGGAAATTATATAAATTATTTAAATTTGTTAGAAAGAGTGTCCAAACCAATACCCAACATTGCTAACTTTAGGTTGCAATCCCTAATTTTTATGACCTTATAAAAAATCTTATTAAAAAGCTTCTAAGCGGAAAAACCAAGTACATTGTAAGTATGCATATACTATATAGGGAATCTAGGGAAAAGGATCCCCCTGCAGTTACTGCAGGGTCCTGTAGGAGAGAGATAGAGAGAGTGTATGTGTTGGTCCCACCAATGCTGTGGGTTCCACACATACACTCTCTCTATCTCTCTCCTACAGGACCTTGCAGTAACTGCAGGGGATCATGATCCGGAATCTAGCAGCAAGAAAAAACACAATTATCATTATTCTTATATTCTTACCATATTAATGGATTTCTAGCAATCTTCCTATAATTTCTTGACTTGCAAAAAAGCTACTGAAAAGATATAGCTCAAACTTCAATAATTTGCAAAAAAGAATTATTTGAGTGACTAGAAAAATAATATTCATCACCCAAACAATTCATCAGCAGACGTTATTATCTATCAACTCATACTTTTCATTACACATCAAACTTCAACTATACTATGATAACCACAAGTCAATATCTATTTCTATGACAGAAATATTGATTAACTTATTTACTAGTTAAAATATTCTTTTTAAATATGACATAACAATTTTGATTTAAAGTATTACCATCTAAAACAGTCTTCCTGGACATTATCCTCCAATTGAACTACAACTGACCACCACAATGGTTGGTTACCTGAAAGATAAAATAGAAAACATAACATTTCCATATATCTAATATATAGTACATAGTTGCAACAAGTGAGAACAAAACAGGATAGGAAAAGAAAAGGAGCAGCATAAAGCATGACTACTGCAACTAAAATCCTGGAAAAAATTGTTTGCAAGAGATGTAGCAACTGAGATAGACACAAAAGGCAATTTTACTAATACAATCCAGTCTAAAAACTAGGATAGAGACAATATATCCAAAAACATTTTTTGGTTTATGGTTACTTATACTCAGTTTAGTAACTCTATTGGCATCACATGCATAAAAGGAAAAACACTGATGCAGAAAGGAATATCTATCTTTTCATAGCATAGATTTCAATACCATTGCATATACACGGAGACAAACAAATTTTATGCATGTGGTAGCTCACAGGGGAACAAGCACACGTGTAGACAAAAAAAGCAAAATCTTATCAAGGAAAATAAAATTTCTTGATGGATCCTGTTTTGAAAATTAAATCTGTTCACACAATCTATTGAGTTTTGAATTTAATAAAATCAGAGTCATAATGAAAAGGAAGTTTTCAGTCACATATCCTATCTTATTCACCATAAAAATCTTTGTGCTACATTGTTGAGCCAAATACAACAACAATCAAAGCCTTTTTACCACTAGATGGGGTTGGCTATAGCCTATAAGGATCAAATGACGTCGTTCTATCATGAATCGTGTCTGATGACATATCATTTAATTCCAAATCCTTCCTAATGGCTTGGCTTATGGTTTTTCTTAGACTCTATCCAACTCTAACTACTGAATTATCCTCCATCTGGTCTACTACCTCAATGCTGGTGGTGCTTCAACAACTCTTCTCCACAACTATATTGACATTGGATGAAGGACAAGTTTTAGAGATCAAATATACCAAGTTTGCAAAAGAAAATATACTGGAGTAAATGTTTAGAAAAGGTCAAACACTAGCGAACCTTAGGACTTATGAGTCATTACATTTTCATCTTTCAATCAATAGTTGAGAATGCATCTTCTGCTCCTAGAGAAAAGTCCATATATAAAACAGAATTTTCACCTTCAACAGGATATATTATAAAAAAGTCCTGGAAATTTTTAACATCCCTGCATTTCTAGTTTGGATGCAGGCAGTAAAAGAATGAGAAGTTTCTTTCTGTAAAAGTATATCTAAAAGTGCAGAGAAATACAGGACCATGAGGGTCAGGTATTCACCAACAGCACATAAAACAATAGAAAAGAAAGAGAAATTACAAACATGCCCCAATCACAACATACTCATAAGAGATGCAGCCATGCCAAAATGCAAAATCCATCAACACGTGCAGGAACACAAAAATATAATATTTAAATAATGCAAACAGTTAATTCTGATCAAATTATTTATACAGAATATTTAGTAAGTTTAGTGAATTCCCATTCGATGTAAAAAGAAAAAGAAAGAAAAGAGACTTAAAGCGAAGTTACATGTTATTACCCCGGTGGCTCTTGCATACAGTTCAGTCACTAGCCAGAACATGAACCTTCAGAAAATCAACCTCTTGTTGGTAGCTGCAGATCAGAAGAATAGGTCACAAATCGATAACAAAGCTACAGAAAGATCCTACTACTCCGAGAAACCTAAACTTAGAAAGTGAATAACATTTTTGTTATAACAGACAAAGTTCATTGTTACATTACATTTGATCTGCCAGAGCAGAGAACAATCTATTGCAAGAAGCGCAGAAGCTAGTGACTGCTCTAACAACATAATCTCGCCGAATAGCTTCTTTCATGGATTGGAGTTGAAAAGAACTGGTCATTAACGATCCTCTGCGAAATTCGGCACCAGTAAATACAGCAATATGAGAGCATTAATAACTACTTTCTATTTTAAGATCTTCAAAGAAAACTATGAACCCGCGGTTTCGAAATTGAAACTGAATAGCGCCTAGCAAATGCAAAATTCACAGGGGAAAATGTGAAACGTAATAGAATTTGGAAGAGAGAGGTAAGCGAGGGATAGATACCTCATCGTACATGGACTGGATGAAGCAGCGAGGGGGATTTTTCAGAGCGGTGAGAGCCATTTGAGGGAGCAGAAAGAGAGAGAGAAACAGTTGGAAGTTGAGAGAGGGAGTGAGACTAAGAGCGGAAAAGGTGGAAGAGGCAGAAAATGGAAGGTTTTAACTTACCTTATATTGTAGCATTCGGGAAGGGGGTGTGGTGTCCCTTCCTGGCCAACGTCCTGTGGCACTCGGCAGAGCAGTGCAAAGGAACGGACGATTGGTTCCTACATTTACCCACATCACCACAAGGATGATTGCAAAACCCAGCTTATATATTTTTTAATCAAAACATATGTATCCTCAGAGGGGGGCAATACTATTGAAGTCGGTTAGATCAACAAATCTATCCGGGGTTAAATATGTTTTTGGTCCCCATAAAATTCCTAAAATTGGTTTTGGTCCCTCCTTTTTAATTTCAGTGAGTTTAGTCCCTACGTTTCTATCTCACTTCCGTTTCATTTAACAGACTTACAAATCACCACTCCACGTCACCCTTTTTTACTGACGTGGAAATTAAAAAGCAATTAAATTATCCACCTAAGCAAAACTAACCTGGGTTATTACTATCTTATTTGAGGTGGGTAAAAAGCCCTAACCTTCAGTCACGACCTTTGAGTTTCTGTAGAAACCTTTGAGTAGAAGTTACCTTTGAAGCAAGCAAGCTCTGTCCTCTGTGAACCCCCATTTGCTTAGGAGACGCGTGAAGTGATTCTCGTGCGAGGTTGTTCGGTGGTTCTCCGTTCGTGGCTTGTTTTTTCGTATCGTGGAACCAAGTAAGTTACGTCATTCGTAATGTGTATTTCTTTTAAGTTTAGGTTGTGTATTTCATTTATAGTAGGTTAAGATTGTGTATTTCATTGTGGTAGGTATGGGTTTCTCTGTGGCTTTCTATCACATGGGGCCACTAGTAACAGAACCTAAGCTGCACTACGAGGGTGGAGAAATCCATGTGTTTCACGGGTTAGATAGTGACACATGGTCTTATTTGAAGCGTTAGGCTTGTTGAAGGACTTAGGTTACAAAGAGAAGCTGAGGATGTGGGTGGAAACCGAAGGGGGCTAGTTTTGAGACTTGCTTACAAGTGTTAGGTGATGACAAGTGTTGGAGGAGACGCCACCGAGCAATACACTTTACTTTGGTCTTATAGTGCTGAGCTTCGGAGAGCTTGTGCTGGTAATACTTGTAAGCTGCAATTGGATAGACCTAATCAGAATTTACAGCCAAGATTTGGTTCATTTTACATGTGTCTAGATGGGTGCAAAAAGGCTATTTTGGCTGGATGTAGACCATTTATAGGTGTTGACGGTTGTCATCTCAAGACTAGGTATGGAGGGCAGTTGCTGATAGCAGTAGGAAGAGATGCTAATGACCAATATTTCCCACTTGCTTTTGCAGTGGTTGAAAATGAGACTAAGGACAGTTGGAGGTGGTTTTGTGGTTTATTATTGGAGGATATAGGTGATATCACAACCCATAGATGGGTGTTCATATCTGATCAACAGAAGGTGATACAAAATTTACTTTGGTATTTGTTAGGATTAAAATTAATTATTTTGAAAGTAACATTAACCTTATGTTAAATTGGTTGTATTTCAGGGGCTAATTCCAGTTTTGAAGAGATGTTGGAAGGGGTAGAACATAGGTTCTGCCTAAGACATCTCTATTGTAACTTCAAGAAAAAATTTGGTGGAGGCACACTAATAAGGGATCTCATGATGGGGGCTGCCAAATCTACATACTTTCAAGCTTGGGAAGAGAAGATGAATCAAATCAAGCAGCTGGATGTGAAGACATATGACTGTTGATGGCAATTCCTACTAAGGCATGGTGTAAGCATGCTTTTAGATATTACCCAAAATGTGATGTGCTTATGAATAATATTTCTAAATTAGGAAATGTGGGTGCTGGCACTGAATTAGGAACTTGGGACCTCAAGTGCAGTTGTTGTTGACAATAATGTTGGAAGAAAAAGGGTAATTCTAATGCTTGAGTTTCTGCATGTTCAAGAGATTTAAATTAGTGTAAACACACATTGAGTGTAATGCATTTTACAGGGAAGGCCTAGGACTAGGAATGCCACCATGGGACCATGCATCAAATTCACAGGCACCTGCAGCTGCCTTTAATATTGATGCTCCTGCTGCTGCTGTCTCCAAGGGGCCTGCATCAAGTGCTCTTGCTGCTGCTGTCTCCAAGAGGCCTGCATCAAGTGCTCCTGCTCCTGCTGCCTCCAAGGGGCCTACATCAAGTGCAGTTGCTGTTGCTGCCTCCAAGGGGCCTGCATCAAGTGCATCCAGAAATGACAAGCAAAAGGCAACTTCAACTCAGATTAAGGAAAAGAAGGTAATTTTGTTGTCTGTGTAACTATATGATTTTATACCATGTAGTTACATTCTGTTAAAGCAGTTGTATATATTTGTAGGGTAAGCAGGTAGCCAAGAAACCTGGAAAAAGTGTTGCACAACCTGAGGCTGATATTCCACCATTTGCCCAAGACAAGACAATGGCATCATTGATGGCACATTTGGTGAGGTTAAATAATATTTGGGTAAGTTGTAACCATAGCAAATTTTATGTAATTTTTTATCGGTTTGAATGGAAATGTTAAATACCATATTACATTATAACAGACTGAGGCAAAGAAAAAATGGAGTCATACCTGAATCACAGGGAACCAGTGGTGGAAGCAACATAACTGAGTATGAAAGACTGATACATTCTCAAATCAACAATCTTATGGTATGATATCAATATCACCTTATAAATTCCTTGCTATTATTGGCTTTTGGTTATAACATATCTGAAAAATTTTACTTTGGTGACAGAAAGTACAACAGGGTGTTGTTCCATTTCAATAAGTCAAACTCATGAAGAAGGAGGGAGGGCTGATCAAGAAGGGAGGGTTGTTGTTGCTGAGGAAGATGAAGAAGGAGCTGGATCTGGATCTGGATCAAAATCTCAAGGTCCCCAAAAAGAAGATGAACCTGGTCTAGGGGGAAATTAAATATAATGAAAGTCGGGTACAACACATGGGTCGAATAGTAGGGTCTATTGTGTAAAAGGGTGGACCACATGTGTTTTTTTTTTTTTTGGTATTGGTGTTTTGTCAGCAAACTTGTTATTTCCTTTACTTTATTTTTAGTTTGGTGGACCACATGTGACTACATACTGAATGTTTTGGTCAAGGTGCTTTGTCAGGACACCATGTTGGCAATATTTTCTCAATGTTTAATGTTCATTAAGTTTATTAAATTTCCATGTATTTTCCTATTTATTATCCATTTACCACTGCAGATATCAAGTGAGTAAAACATGGACCATTATAAATAATAACATAAAAGCATTCCGATTTCAATATTGCACAATGAAAGGACAAACAGTTCAAATCCAATTAACAAAATTCCAATTCCATTGCTATCATCAAATGTCATTACATAACCTTAACCAAATAAAGTCTAAACCAAATAAGGTTAACTACAAATGACCCCACAATCACTACCACAATCTTACTCAAAGAGCAAATTAACTACACATTGCAGTGACATTTTACTGCACAAAATAAACAAACCCCTATTGTCACTACCCAAGAAATGACCAACAAACAAATACAAATGTTTGCTTTAGTTTTTTTCCGTAGCTAGCTTCTTCTGCAACTTCACATTCTTTCTACGAAACCCTTTCTGCTTGTTGAACAGGAAAATGCACCAACTCTTCTTTGCCTACTTGTTGAGTCACCTCTTCATCAGCCCATCTAAAGTAATTGCAGGAATTCATCCTCTGAAACCAATAGGACAAAATGATTCGATCATAAACAAAAACCTTCAAAGGAAATATGCAACCGGCTCAAAGAAAAATTTTAAATAAAATTTGATTAACAATTACTCACACCCCCAATTTGGGCATCTCCAGAAATTTCTATCGGGGTTCGCTGATGTTTTTAAGTCAATAGCAGTAAGTCCTCTCCACACTTACACGATCTCAACAATGGGTTCGTGGAAGATGCAGATGACCACGACGTGTTGGTCCCTTCCCCAGCATAGCGTTCGTGCCTTTCAATGATTCAGAATTCATGGTCACCTTAAAGCTTCACAAACGAAATCTTTGCGCCCTCTCTTGATCTTCTCAGGCGACGATTCTCCACCTTCAATTGCTGCTGCAACTATGGTATTTTTCTTAGGGTTAGAAATTGGGAGAAAAGGGTCACGATACATTAGCTGAGTTTAATTTGGTCAACCATGGTTAAAATAGAGTAGTTAATAATAACCCCATGCTAGTTTTACTGAGTCAGTAAAAAAGGGTGACGTGGAGTGGTGATTTGTAAGTCTGTTAAATGAAACGAAAGTGAGATAACGACAGGGACTAAGTTCAGCCTATTTCAGAAACGTAGGGACTAAACTCAATGAAATTAAAAAAGAGGGACCAAAACCAATTTTCAAGAATTTTACAGGGACCAAAAACATATTTAACCCACAAATCTATTTCTTTGACACAACTACATATTTAACACTAGACCTGGAACAACCCCTTAATTGTTTTTTTGTTTAACCACAGGTATCCTCCACGGGAGGCAATCCTGTTCGAGCCGGGAACATCCACATCATGGTGGGGCTAGCTCTCCCAGCGGGGATTTTTTCCATCCACAAGACTCCAACCCGAGACCTTGCTTAAGGGGAACAACCCCTTAATTGTTGATGCGCTTATATATATGCCTATGCCCGATATATTTTTGTTTTTTTAAAATGATAAATGATAACATCCTAAATCGATATATACACACATTGTAACATGTAAAAACTTTTCATTACCAACATGTGATGGTGGCCCGTGTAAGGGGCTCGAATATCTTAATCATGTGGTCCGTCTTTAGATTTATGTGTATGGAAAAATTATTATTGAAAAGCATTCTTGTTTTGTGTTTGACAGTATTGAGAGATTAGTCTCTCATCTATTAGGAGGAAGGAGGATGTATAAGAATTCTCTCGCATTCACTTTAGCTGCGAAATAGATATGCACCAGCTACGGATTTTATTCTGTAGCTAAAGTTTACTAGAAAGACTAAAAAGTATCCAAATTCAGAGGAGGATACTATTAGGAAAAAATTATTCCAAGACTTCAAAAACTATTGGTTAAAGTAGATGAATCATTTTCTGTCGAATCACACACTTGATGGTTAATATTTTAAAAACAAGTAAGTTTAAAAAGAGTATTATTAATTTTCAATTTATCGTATATATTTCTAGACCTGTTTGACTAAGGGCCCGTTTGGGGTTGTTTTCAGTTTCCAGTTTGAAAATTTTAAAAACCAAAACCAGTTTTCAATTTCAAAAATTTTAAAACTAAAACAAGTTTTCAGTTTCAGTTTTATGGTTTCCAGTTTCATTTTTTAATATCGGTTTTAAGTTTTATGCATTATAGGATAATTCTCTCTCCTCTCTCTCTTCTGCCCCTCTATCCTCTTTCCTCTGTTTCTCTCCTCTCTCTCTCTCCACTGTTTCTCTCCTCTCTCTCTTCTTTCCTCTGTTTCTCTATGTCTCTCTCTCCTCGCTCTCTCTCTTCTTTCCTCTATTTCTCTATTGTCTCTCTCCTCCTCGCTCTCTCTCTCCTCTCTCTTATGTTTCTCTTCTATTTATCTCTCCTCCATTTCTCTATTATTTCTCTCTCCTCTCTCTCTCTTGTTTCTTTCCTCCCTCTCCTTTGTTTTTTCTACTATTTCTCTCCCCTCTCTCCTCTATTTCTCTATTGTTTATCTACAGAGGAAGAGAGAAACATAGGAGAGAGAAATGGAGAGAAAGGAAAGAAATTGAGGAGAGAGAGGAGAGAGAAACATGAGAGAAACAAAGGAAAGAGAAACAGAGATAGGAGATGAACAGAGGAGATAGAAATAGAGGTGAGAGAAACAGGAAAGAAATAAAGGAGAAAGGAGAGAGAAAAGAGAGAGAAACAAAGGAGAGAGGAGAGAGAAATAGGAGAGAGAGAAAGAGAGGAGAGAGAGAAATAGAGTAGAGAGAAAGAGAGAAGAGAGAAATAGAGAGAGGATAGAGGAGAGAGAAACAATAGAGAAACAAAGGATAGAGGAGAGAGAAACAAGAGAGAAGAGATGGGAGAGAGAAACAGAGGAGAGAGAGGAGAGAGAAACAGTAGAGAAACAAAGGAGGAGAGGAGAGAGAAACAAAGTAGAGAGGGAGAGAGAAACAAATGAGAAACAAAGGAGATAAAGGATAGAGGAGAGAGAGAAGAGAGCGAAACAAAGGAGAAAGATGAGAGAGAAATAGAGAAGGGAGAGAGAAACATGGGAGAGAGAGAGGAGAGAGAAACAGAGGGGAGAGAGAGAAAATAAAACTGAAAACAGAAAACATAAAACCTTTTTTTTGTTTTGAAAAGTAAGGGGAATTGGTTTTGAAACTTGTGTAAAAATCATTTTAACCCCATTTTATCCAAACACGTTTTGTTTTCAAATTTGGATTTCGAAACCAAAAATCAAAATCTGGAAACCACCCCAAACGACACCTAAAGTGTGTGATTTTCTTAAGCATTTTTTAAGGTTATTCATTTCTTTTTAATGTGTGTCATATAAAATAAAATATACATTAATAACAATTTATTATTATTAAAAGTAACTATTAAAGAATAAGTATAGTACATATTTTTCTAAATTTTAGTATATTGGATGATTTTAATTTATATTTTAACTGTTCGACTATTGTTTATTCTTGCATTTGGAAAACAATTGTATTTAGATCAACATGTGAACAAGATATGGATTCTCTTAAAGAGTTCGTTTAAAGCGTGAATTGGATTAACTTAAACTAATGCACACGAAAAGCAGATAAATTGACACGAAAAAACATGTAATTGATGATTAAAACAATTTACACATTTCTTAAGAACTGGGTTTAAGGTCGCTCAAATAAAATATAATAACAATAAAAGAAACTAACAAAAATAAGAACAAGATAAACAAAAGAATTGGTCTCCTTGGTCACTCAAGTTCTTATTATGATGATGATATGATGATGAGAAGAGAATACACACATATGCATATGCAGTGATGCCATGTCCCATGTCCCACATCGAACTCCTCATTCAAACCACTTACACGTAGTTCCTTCTATCTCAATCTAATTCCCTCGTTCAACACCTCAGCCTCCTTCCTTACCTTATTTCCTTGTTAGCCTCTCAACTTCAGGGTGTGAGACCTACTAAGTTGAATTTACAATTGTGTTTGGGATTAACACTTTGTTTCCCTTCTAGATTCCCCTTAAAACTCATAGTACTCAATAGATTCCCTATCTCTTCTCTTAATTTACTCTTAAACCCCTGAATTATCTTTCTACTTCCAACTTCCTTTTCTCGATAGGATTCACAGCCTAAAGCTTCCACTATATTTGTCCAGATCCTAATTTTTGGAATGTTACAATGCCCCTCACCCATCCATTTAATTTTAGTCTTTTGAAATAGCAAACTATCCTTCAGTGAAATAATGATTGATTTGAGCCCGGCACCACCTCCTCTGCTGAACTTCCTCCACCTCCAAGGAAGACTCTTCAGCCTTGATATCCAATTGATTGGCGTAATTCCATAACTTCCTCCACATCAAGATTTATACCGGTTCACTCTTATCAACCAAGAGCTACGTCTAGTCCTCACCTCAGTGAGATTTATCCACTAACTTCAACAAGTTACAAGTATTCTCCTTGCAGGACCTCTTCAGGGTCCTAAGTATTCTCCTTCACGGGCCTCTTTAGGCTCCTGAGTATTCTTGTCTATGCTTCTCCACTCAACACCACAGTCCAGAAACACCTTCTAACTTGGTGGAGGAGTTACAACAAAGATGGAAGAAAGAAAAGAGTTTTTCTTAACTTGAGACTGTAAACTCACAGAGTGTGAATCAACAGAGGAATCCTCAAGTCAAGTTACAATGGATCTTACAATCATTAAATCCCACAAATAAAACTGAAAGAGTTGATAAGCAGTAAAGATTTTGTGGGTAAGAAACAAGTAAGATGAATAAAATAGTAGAGAGTTGTTCTTGCAGAGTTTCTTTTTTTTTTGCGTGATCTACTTAATGGTTCAGAGTTCCTGTTGGCCTTTTATAGGATCATCCTTGAATCTAGTCGTTTATAGTCATTGGAGTCTCCTAACAGTTCATTCCACTTTGTGTCAGGAACTTGACCTCATCAGGATATTGTACTTGCTTCTGTCCGGACACCGAATGCTTTTGCGTCTAACTTGTTTCTGAGTCTGAGTGGTGCTTCTGTGTCTGTCCTTGATTTGGCTTCTAACTTAAGTAGTGCTTCTGAGATATGTTTCTAACTTTGTGCTTCTCAGATCTTGAGCAGATGATTCTTTTAAGGATCTTGAGGCTTTAACTCTTGTTTCTGAGTTTTGACTTTGTTTTCACCATTTGGTTCTGAGTTTGACTTGCATTATTGTGAGTCTGACTCTAAGACTTTCTTTCGGTGCTTGATGAAGAGTGATTTTAAGCCTTTGTATGTGCATCTTGGTCATATTTAAAAATACTGCGCACTCAACTGAAAAGGGTTAGATACAAAAGTAACTCAGATTCAAACTTGAAAATTTCACTTAGTTAGAGGGGTTGTCATCATTAAAACCTTATGCATCTGAGGGTTTGTCTTAACATGTCCGAATACTCATCAAAGAGAACGTCAGGAACCATCAAGTAGAAGTAGTTGGTGTGCTTCTCGGGATCCAGTTGCAAAAGGACATCAATGTGAAGAGAAAGCAGCATTGCGAGCTGTGAGATACCACTTCCATTGCTTTGTGAAGTTTTCCCACAAATGCATCGCATAATATCTGAGGTGCCTCTAGCATCACCTCCTCTAAAAGTAGGAATAAGACCCTACAAAATGGATACAAAGTGTGACATAATGATTCAAATTAGTCCTAAAATGATTTTATTAATGTTCCAATTATTCCCTAAAAGTTTGTAACAAAAATTCAAATTAGTCCTTCAATGACTTTATTTATTTCATATCAATCCTCTTATATACAAACCTCACCACCGATATAGTCCAGGACACAATCCTCATTTCTCTCAAAACTCCCACCATGGTGAAAAAAATAGTCGCAGTATAAGATATCATGAAACTGTCACTATCAGCAAACAAGAAAAAGGGCATGGAATGTAAGGATAGAAAATATTCCAAAAACAAGGACCACAATAAATTTCTCAAAACTGTGGATGTTACCTTACTAATGGCACACTTCGTTTGCAATTGTTACCTTTCTTCACTTTATTTCAACAAATTTTCAACCTTCGTGTTCTCGGGCAAGTATGTTTTTATTAAGTGTATATTTGATTTGGCATTGAAAAATGATTAGCCCCAAGTTTGTATCTTTCAATACAATTACTTGTAGTGTTGAAAACGTGATTATATCATGTTTCAACGCTAAATATAAATTTGTTAGAATCCCAATGTTATATGGACGAGATTTGTTTTTCCTGTAAAAGGAATCAGTTCCAATGCTGAAAACGTTGAAGCATACGTACACATTCTAGGGTTGAAAACGTTAAAATGTTCTAGGGTTGAAAAGTACACCATAAATCACTCTTTTTAAGGTTCACGCCAAACTTCACCATGTTAGTGCAAGATTGACTTACAGTTGAGTATAATTATTTTTAGAATTAATGGTTGAAAATGAGTGAGACACGCTTTACGAAATACGTTCGACAGAAGTGATTTAAAATCGATTATGCGGAATTGATTCTGTAGTGTTTAAAAATTAAACCAAGCTATCACTAGATGCGTTTGATAGCAAATGGACATGAACTATTTTACCAGACGGATTCAGGAATCTCTACTGTTGAAGGTGCGATGCCATCACTTAATTAGCATGACTCAGTTTCAAGAAATTAAGAAAGCCACAATACAGCTCGGGCAAACCTCAAGTAAATTATCATATCAGAAAGTCGAACACAGGAGAAGTATTAATAAATGGAATAGTTGGCAAAAGCACACACGACAAGGAAAACAAAAACATAAAACAGAAACCAAAAAAGGCATAAGTATCATGTGTCTAAGAGAGCATCCTTCCAGAAGTTCATAACACATTTTTCAAAGGCAGAATTCATCTGATCCAACTGAAGGAGAATTAAACAGCACATGAACTGTAGTTAGGTGGCTGTGAACTCTCATGTCTAATAATCTTGTTCTCCATCTGTAAATTATTTAATCAGATATTAATATACAATACGAACTTTGTAGATTCAAGTAACGAAAGCAAACTTAACCTGCTTTTGTTGTTTCCTTTTCACGTAGTCAGTACTCAGTACCTCAAGTGCATTTTAAAGAACTACATACGAAATTACGAATTCATGCAGCTATGTTCTTTCCTAAACACGTCTTTATCACAGAAAATTATCACAGAAAAGAATAATGTAGTATACCTCAAGATAGGCGCTCAACTTCCTCCTGGTGTGAGTAAACTCATTTTTGAGCCAGGGTAGGGTTTCACAAAAACTGAACAGCAAAGTACACAGAAAAAATTAGAACAGGGAGGATAAGAACCCTACTAGGGAGATTCCTGGCAAATAATTAAACATGGATGAAAACTAAATCACCTAGAAAGGAATTTTTTACCTCTTCAAGCATTGAACTCAGGTATCCTTGTACGATTCCTTTCAGAATTGACGTAGTCATCTTTTATAAAATGCAGAAATGTAGCTCCCTGCTCCCCCAAAGAAGAAAAACTATAAGGAAGAATACTTTGTGTGCGAGAGATTATCTGGCATAAAAGGGGCTACTCTTTTAAATCCAGATTGAAAACCCAAATGCATAGAGACAAATCAAAAGCTGTCAAATAGCTGAGCAGAACGTGTAGCGGCAGAAACTATCAGTCAGTTACACTTGAATTCAGAAAGACTATTGATGAAATTTGACTTTAAAATTTGCAAATTAACATTCATGCCAATATCAAGATTGTCTTTATCAAAGAAAAGAGTGTTTCACAAATTTCTATATTATTTAAGCATTTGCTGTTATAGACTAAATTATCTAGACGGATAGTGTCTGAATAAACATTCCTGTTTAAAGACCCAGCATAACTATAAGATAGACATTGTAAGCTACCTTGCACTCTTATCCTCTATTCCACGAGCTAGGGAAGCCAGAACAGAGAAGTCAACTTCGGAATTATAACTGTAGATATAAAATACTAGTAAGAGAAACTAGTTAGATAATCAGCTTGAAAATAGAAAACTATGAATTGAGCGGGCAGCATTACACATGGCCAGAAAGTTCAGAGAGGCTCGTGTGGACATCAGCAAAATATGTCTCTACCAGCTGCACAGTTTGATTTCGTTCAGCTTCAACTTGTCTCTGAGACACCATCCCAAAAAAATGCTCAGTCACTACCCCCTGCAAGTAATAGAAAGAAAAATCACAGGCGATCCGGGAAAAAAAACTGCTAGGCAGAACAAGATTATATTCACATACAACTCAAATGCAAAACACAGTCAAATGACTTGAATTTATGTATTAGATGTTGATGTCTGTTGACAAAGCGAAAAATATATTGAAATAATCCAGAGGAAGGGCATCAGAATGTAAGTCACTCCATCTGCAACAAGGTCTTATGGTCATCCTCATAAAAGAAAAATTGGGGAAGAAAGACAGAATTTTGAACAGGGAGAATGAGAACCCTACTAGGGTGATTGTTTCACTCCATCTACAACGAGCTCTTAAGGTCATCCTCACAGTCACAGAAGAAAATTGGGGAAGAAAGACAGAATTTTGAACAGGGAGGATGAGAACCCTACTAGGGAGATCCCTAGCAAATAATTAAACATGGATGAAAACTAAATCACCTAGAAATGAATTTTCTACCTCTTCAAGCATTGAACTCAGGTATCCTTGTACGATTCCTTTCAGAATTGACGTAGTCATCTTTTATAAAATGCAGAAATGTAGCTCCCTGCTCCCCCAAAGAAGAAAAACTATAAGGAAGAATGCTTTGTGTGAAAGAGATTACCTGGCATAAAAGGGGCTACTCTTTTAAATCCAGATTGAAAACCCAAATGCATAGAGACAAATCAAAAGCTGTCAAATAGCTGAGCAGAACGTGTAGCGGGAGAAACTATCAGTCAGTTACACTTGAATTCAGAAAGACTATTGATGAAATTTGACTTTAAAATTTGCAAATTAACATTCATGCCAATATCAAGATTGTCTTTATCAAAGAAAAGAGTGCTTCACAAATTTCTATATTATTTAAGCATTTGCTGTTATAGACTAAATTATCTAGATGGATAGTGTCTGAATAAACATTCCTGTTTAAAGACCCAGCATAACTATAAGATAGACATTGTAAGCTACCTTGCACTCTTATCCTCTATTCCACGAGCTAGGAAGCCAGAACAGAGAAGTCAACTTCTGAATTATAACCGTAGATATAAAATACTAGTAAGAGAAACTAGTTAGATAATCAGCTTGAAAATAGAAAACTATGAAATGAGCGGCAGCATTATACATGGCCAGAAAGTTCAGAGAGGCTCGTGTCGACATCAGCAAAATATGTCTCTACCAGCTGCACAATTTGATTTCGTTCAGCTTCAACTTGTCTCTGAGACACCATCCCATAAAAAAGCTCAGTCACTACCCCCTGCAAGTAATGGAAAGAAAAATCACAGGCAATCCTGGAAAAAAAACTGCTAGGCAGAACAAGATTATATTCACATACAACTCAAATGCAAAACACAGTCAAATGACTTGAATTTCTGTATTAGATGTTGATGTCTTTTTACAAAGCGAAAAAGATATTGAAATAATCCAGAGGAAGGACATCAGAATGTAAGTCACTCCATCTGCAACAAGGTCCTAAGGTCATCCTCAAAAAAGAAAAATTGGGGAAGAAAGACAGAATTTTGAACAGGGAGAATGAGAACCCTACTAGAGTGATCGTTTCACTCCATCTACAGCGAGCTCTTAAGGTCATCCTCACAGTCACAGAAGAAAATTGGGGAAGAAAGACAGAATTTTGAACAGGGAGGAAGAGAACCCTACTAGGGAGATCCCTGGCAAATAATTAAACATGGATGAAAACTAAATCACCTAGAAAGGAATTTTTTACCTCTTCAAGCATTGAACTCAGGTATCCTTGTACGATTCCTTTCAGAATTGACGTAGTCATCTTTTACAAAATGCAGAAATGTAGCTCCCTGCTCCCCCAAAGAAGAAAAACTATAAGGAAGAATACTTTGTGTGCGAGAGATTATCTGGCATAAAAGGGGCTACTCTTTTATATCCAGATTGAAAACCCAAATGCATAGAGACAAATCAAAACCTGTCAAATAGCTGAGCAGAACGCTTAGCGGTAGAAACTATCAGTCAATTACCCTTGAATTCAGAAAGACTATTGACGAAATTTGACTTTAAAATTTGCAAATTAACATTCATGCCAATGTCAAAAACAAATGGTGAGGGGCAGTTTCCTTAGCTTACTCTTTAGGATGTGTTTGCTCACTCTTTAGAAATTATCAGTCAGTTACCCATGAATTCAGCAAGAATTCTTAGGTCATCTTCATCCTAGCACCTCACTTTTTTTACTGCTCACAGATCTTAGGTGGGTCCCATCAGTATATATCACTCCTTTCTACTTTTTAAAATTTAAGCATCTCTCCTTTCCAATCCAGCATCTCTATAAATTCAACTAAATGGACCCTGCAAATAACCATTTCTTTATATTTTATTAATACTGTAATGGTGCTTATATAAGATCCGCTCTAATGGTGCTCTTGACTTAAGCACCGATACTTATTTCATTTCCCAAGATAAGCACCCCATTTAGCATAACTAATGGAGATGCCCTTATGAAATTAGCCCATAAAATTTGCAAATTAAAATTCATGCCATTGTCAAAAACAAATGGTGAGACGCAGTTTCCTTTGCATATTCTTTAGAAACTATCAGTCAGTTACCCCTGAATTCAGCATGAATTCTTATGAAATTAGCCACTCAAATTTGCAAATTAACAATAATGCCATTGTCAGAAACAAATGACAAGGGGAAGTTTCCTTTGCTTACTCTTTAGGATGTGTTTGCTTTCCCTTTAGAAACTATCATTCAGTTACCCCTGAATTTAGCATGAATTCTTATGAAATTAGCCACTAAAATTTGCAATATAACACTCATGCCATTGTCAAAAACAAATGGCGAGGGGCAGTTTCCTTTGCTTTCTTTTTAGGATGTGTTTGTTTCAAGGATAGTCAAGTTATTCCTGGGAAAGTATACTTGGGATTATGTTTGGTACAAGGATTTAAAAAATATTAGTGGGCATTAGTGATTTCCAAGAAAGTGATATTCCCATGTTTTGCTTGATTTTTATTCTCATGTTGAGGGTGCCTGTTACTTTCCCACAGCATTTGAATAGAAGTTATCTTGTAACAGCCATTAACTTCCACTCCCAGTTCTCTCTACTACATCCTTCCTCTTATAATTTGAATTTTTAGTGAACTAAATGTAATTAAATGTTGATCAAACTGGGAATGTCATTTCTAGCAACATAATCATATTCTTTGAAACAAACACCTCCTTAAATTACATCAATATAGATAACAATATGGTAAGTAATATTATGAGGTTTAAAATGGTTGGCAGTAATTATTATTTTAAAATCATATATGCTGGTGAAAGAAAAGGTAATTATTATTTTAAAATCATTTTCCTCCAAAGCTCATATTCAATTAGAGACTTTCCTATAATAGGAACTTTTCTAAGGGAATTCTTCCTTATTTGTAAAATAAAAAAATTGAATTTAATCATCTGCTTCTTTTGGAATAACATTTCTTACTTTTCCTGTGGGAGATACTACTCGAGGAGGCAAGATAGAAATAATTGTGAACCCATACAGGTAACAAAATACAAATCATCATGTTGAAATATGGGAGAAAAAACAACCGAGCCTAATCACACTGGATGGGATGACACCATGATTCTCTATCTTGTATTAAGTTCAAAGATAGATCATTTACATCTAAACCTCTCGTACTAGTTTACCCTATAGTTTTCCCTGGTCTCCGTCTACCTCTAACTGGACAATCCTTCATCTGGTCAACCCTTCTCACTAGTGTTTCAATGGGTCTTCTTCACACATATCCAAACCACGTAAGGCGAGAATCTACCATTATTTCTACAATTGGAGCTACCGCAATTTCTCTTTAATAATTGTGTTTCTATACTGTCTTGTCTTGTGTAACTGCCCATACATCTTACCATTGTCATCTTTGCGACATTGAGCTACTTTCTTGTTGGCTCATTACTTCCCAATACTTGATCCCATATAACATGGCTGGTCTTATAACTAAGGTAAAGATTTTCATTATGCCTGAGTGGTACTTTTCTATCGCGAGTCACACTTCAAGGATTCCTTCATTTCATTCACGCTACTTGGATCTTATGGTTAACATCTCCCTTTATCTCTCCATCGTTTTGTATGATGGACCCAAGGCACTTAAAACATGAGACGTGTGGTATTGAATGTTCTCCAATTTTAAATTCTAAGCTATAATTTATGTGTCTTTTGCAAAATTTGCATTCCATACTTTCTGTTTTACACCTACTTATGCGGAAATAGTGTGTTTCTAAGACACGTGTCTCCATATTTTTAGCTTTTCATTTATTTCTTCTCTTGACACTCCAACTAAAATTGTATCATCCACAAAAAGCGTACACTGTGGAACCATCTCTTCTTTATATCCAATAGCCATGTCTAGAACCAAGAGCAAGATAAAACGACAATGGCTCAAATTTAACCCTAGGTGCACACCTATAGTTATAGGGAAATCTTTTGTATTTCCACCTTGCATTTTCACACTAGTTGAAGCCCACTTATACATATCTTTTATTGCTCAAATATAAGCAATCCAAACTCTTTTCTTTTCTAGAGTCTTCCATAGCATCTCTCTTGGTACTTTATCATAACATCTTTTCCAACACAATAAGGACTGTGTGTAGGTCTTTTTGATTTTCCCAATATCTCTCCATCAGTCTTCGTAGCAACTATATAGCTTCCATGGTCGATCTCTATGGTATAAAACCAAGATTGATTTTTTGTCATGTGGATCTTTTGTGTTAATCTCTACTCAATTACTCTCCAAAAGTTTCATGGTGTGACTCATGAGTTTAATCACCCTATAATTTGCAGTTTTGTACATCCCCTTTGTTCTTAAAGATAGGTATTATATGTACTTCATCTCCATTCATTCGGAATTCTCTTAAAGCTTAAAATCTCGTTGAACAACTTTGTGAGCCATCTTATACCCTTCTTTCCCATCCCCCTCCATATCTCAATAGGTATATTATTTGGTCCTACTACCTTACCATTAGTCATCTTCTTTAATATTCCTTTTACCTGAAATTGACATATTCTTTGATAGTAAGAGTAATTTTGATTCCCCTCTCTAGTATTAAGCCTATTTGAATTCAAACAATACTCGTATCCTTCATGAAAGAGTTTATGATAATAACCCTTCTATTTTTCCTTAATATCTTGTTCTGTGACCAATACTTTTTCCTCCTCATCCTTAATGCATCTTACCTGATTCTAGTCTTTCATTTTTCTTTCCCTACTTTTAACAAGTTTATAGATACCTCATTCCTTTGCGTTAGTTCCTAAGGACTGATATAAACCATCAAATGCTCCTGGTTTAGCTTCACTAACCGCTGTGAGGGTTCTAGTATAAATTGGACAAGGACGGGCGCACGAGGCATACGTTGCTTCCTTCGCTGAAAGCAGCTTCAAAGGAGAAATGCACCAGCGAAGAACGGGCGCATGAGGCCGCGCCTGTGTTCTAATCGAAGCGACTCCGACGGCAATGGACTCATCTGGACAGTGCGAGTCTGGTGGTGGGGTCATCGGTCGGGGTCGCTGACGGCGGCGACAACGGCAATGGTAGAAAACAGGAGAAAAACAGCTGGAAAAAGCACGACGGGGAGGCTGGAAATGAAAGGGTATGAATATAGAGTGAGAGAGACGAACAAATAAAAGTTCCAAACTTTGGAACCCAGCAGCGGAATAGGGTTGGCACAGGTCATGGTGGATGGTCCCGCTCTGATAATAGATTGATTGATGATGGATAGGGTTTTGGATATAGAAAGGAAGAAGAGAGGAGAAGAATAATTCATAACAAATAACTGATAATAGATTGATTGATGATGGATAGATTGATTACAAAAGACTATACACTGACACTTATTTATACTGACCAATATAGACTAGTAATTAGGAAACAATTCATAATAATTATCTAGAAATATGGAAACTAATCCTAGGAGATATTATAGGATTAAACCTAATCTTAACGGATATTCTTAAGATATTAAATATATTATTCTAATATTCTAACCCCCACCCCCCCTTTAAGCTAAAACTTACTAAGCTTATTACAAATATACCCATTTTAACAAAATTGAATATAATAAATCGCGGGCTTAGAAAGATTGCACTGGGAAAGCTGTAGGACCAGGTAGAGAACACTGGTAAAGCCGTGGGGCCAGGTAGAGTACACTGAGAAAGCCGTGGGGCCAAGTAGATTGAACTGGGAAAGCCACGAGGCCAGGTAGATAGCTCTAGGTAGCCGCAAGATACATCTATAGGTTCTGAAAAGCCATGGGAATGTATGGAACCGCAGTAGGTAGGAGAGAGAAAACAACCAACAGAGGAAGAGAAACAAGCCAAACAGGGAGGACCAGCAAGTACGAATCCCAGAAACGTCAAAACGAGACCAGATCTGGATAGAAGACAGCGGGGCAAGTCCTTCGGCGGCAAGAGCAGCCGGAACGGGAGCCAAACGGGCCGTAACGTGTCGCTGAAAGGAGCTGACGAAGGAGAAACGCATCGGAGAAGAACGGGCGCATGAGGCCGCATCTGTGCTCCTATCGAAGCGACTCTGACGGCAATGGACTCGTCTGGACGGTGCGAGTCTGGTGGTGGGGTTACCGGTTAGGGTCGCTGACGGCGGCGGGAGCGGCAGAAAACAGGAGCAAAACAGCAGGAAAAAGCACGACGGGGAGGCTGGAAATAAAGGGTATGAATATAGAGTGAGAGAGACGAACAAATAAAAGTTCCAAACTTGGAACCCAGCAGCGGAATAGGGCTAGCACAGGTCATGGTGGATGGTCCCGCTCTGATACCATGTTGAAGTTATAGGGTTTTGGATATAGAAAGGAAGAAGAGAGGAGAAGAATAATTTACAATAGATAACTGATAATAGATTGATTGATGATGGATAGATTGATTACAAAAGACTATACACTGACACTTATATATACTGACCAATATAGACTAGTAATTAGGAAACAAATCATAATAATTATCTAGAAATATGGAAACTAATCCTAGGAGATATTATAGGATTAAACCTAATCTTAACGGATATTCTTAAGATATTAAATATACTATTATAATATCCTAACAAGAACAACATCTGAAAATGAAATTGTACTAGACCAAAACCAAGTCATTATATAATTAGACTAATAGTCTTATGTTTAATTGCAAATGCTATATGAATATTTAAGTATAGTTTCGTTCCTTGCACTTATCTAACCAAAGAAAGGGATAAAATCATTTTTTCATTCCTTCATTCCTGCATCACTCCAACATGCAATCAGCAATGAATTAAAATTCAATAGTACACTACTCTATTTCCCTTTTATCACCCTCGCCATGTTCGTTTATTTCTTTTATCGCATTAAGTAGAGCTCAATCTCTCAAAAATGTTTAGGAAAGACACTAGGCCAGTGTGCTTACACCTCTGACCAAGTACATTGTCAGTTGTCGCCATTATTACTTTAGAAGCCTGCTTTCAATTATGAATAATTCAAAGGAAATTATATAAATTATTTAAATTTGTTAGAAAGAGTGTCCAAACCAATACCCAACATTGCTAACTTTAGGTTGCAATCCCTAATTTGTTTGACCTTATAAAAAATCTTATTAAAAAGCTTCTAAGCGGAAAATCCAAGTACATTGTAAGTATGCATATACTGTATAGGGAATCTAGCAGCAAGAAAAAACACAATTATCAATATTCTTATATTCTTACCATATTAATGGATTTCTAGCAATCTTCCCTATAATTTCTTGACTTGCAAAAAAGCTACTGAAAAGATATAGCTCAAACTTCAATAATTTGCAAAAAAGAATTTATTTGAGTGACTAAGAAAAATAATATTCATCATTCAAACAATTCATCAGCAGACGTTATTATCTATCTACTCATACTTTTCATTACACATCAAACTTCAACTATACAACGATAATCTCAAGTCAATATCTATCTCTATGACAGAAATATTGATTAACTTATTTACTAGTTCAAATATTCTTTTTGAATATGACAAAACAATTTTGAATGAAAGTATTACCATCTAAAACAGTCTTCCTGGACATTATCCTCCAATTGAACTACAACTGACCACCACAATGGTTACCTGAGAGATAAAAAAGAAAACATAACATTTCCATATATCTAATATATAGTACATGGTTGCAACAAGTGAGAGCAAAACAGGGTAGGAAAAGAAAAGGAGCAGCATAAAGCATGACTACTGCAACTAAAATCCTGGAAAATTTGTTTGCAAGAGATGTAGCAACTGAGATAGACACAAAAGGCAGTTTTACTAATACAATCCAGTCTAAAAACTAGGATAGAGACAATATATCCAAAAACATTTTTTGGTTACTTATACTCAGTTTAATAACTCTATTCTATTGGCATCACATGCATAAAAGGAAAAACACTGATGCAGAAAGGAATATCTATCATTTTCATAGCATAGATTTCAATACCATTGTGTAGACAAAAAGAGCAAAATCTTATCAAGGAAAATAAAATTTCTTGATGGATCCTGTTTTAAAAATCAAATCTGTTCACACAATCTATTGAGTTTTGAATTTAATAAAATCAGAGTCATAATGAAAAGAAAAGGAAGTTTTTTACCACTAGGTGGGGTCGGCTATAAGGATCAAATGATGTTGTTCTATCATGAATCGTGTCTAATGACATATCATTTAATTCCAAATCCTTTCTAATGGCTTGGTTTATGGTTTTTGTAGACTCTATCCAACTCTAACTACTGAATTATCCTCCATCTGGTCTACCTCCATGCTGGTGGTGCTTCAACAACCCTTCTCCACACATGCCCAAACCACCTAAGACAACTCTACCATCTTTTCTACAATAGGTGCTACTGCAACTTTGTCTCTAATGCTTTCGTTCTTAATTCTATATGGTTTTGTGTGACCGTTCATCCATCATAACATTCTCATCAGTCATCTCTACAACATTGAGCTTACTTTCTTATTGGCTCTTTAACACCTAGCATTCAATTCCATATAACATTGCAAGTCTTATAAATGAACAGTAAAATTTCCCTTTAATAACGTAAGTAAATGCCAATTTCATATTTTCAAAACAACAGTATTACTTCTTTTTTGGGTAAAAGAATAGTGTATTAAGGAAAATGAATGGTTAAGGTCATTATGATATTTAGTCTGATATTAAAATCCTTCCTAAATAATTATCGGTATATATTAACCCTAAGGTTTTAATTGTGTACTTTAGTCAAAATATACCATGAACATGAATGAAAAATTACTCCATCAGGTTTTACAAGTTCCTTTCAAAACAGATTATAGCATTTTTATGTTCATAACAAAAACATCGCAGATTAATTACCAAATTTATGATGCCCCCAAGGTTGTAATATTGTAATTAACTCAATTTAATACATGTGATTAATAAGTAATCCAATCTGGTTTCACAAGTTCATTTCAATCCAAAAAGAGCAAATTATCAACAAACAGATGATTTTAAGTGCAATGGATGCAAAGAGTTTAAGAAAGGGATTGCAGTCTTTCTCCTCAATTTATTTTTCTTTTAGGTGAGGCATGCATTCAAGTGTTTAAGGAAATGTATGATAAGGTGACATGTGTTCAGACAGAGACAAATAGGTCTAATCAAGGTTCAACATTAAGCCTATATCTTTTAGCACTCACAATAGATAAATTCACTGGGGTACATTCAAGATTTAGTATCTGGGTGCATACTTTTTGTTAATGATGTTGTTTGGTGAGATGAGTCAAATGAGAGTAAATCCTATGTCAGAGTTGTGGAAAAATCCTTTGGAAACCAAGTGTTTCTGATTGAGAAGATCAAATACAAAATATGCAGAATTTACGTTCAGTACAAAAGGAGAGTGGATGATGTGATAGAGAGAGTTTAAGATGAAGTGGCCAAAACTGAGTGCTTTAGACACTTGAGGTATACTGCAAAAGGATGGAAGGATTGATGATGGGTGAAATGGAGCAGTGCTTCATTTTATTTGATTGACCACAGTGTCTATAAGGAAAGTTGAATGACAAAGTTTTCTTACTGATTCTTATCTTTCATCTCAGAAGCGTAAAGAAGTTCAGTACATGCCCAATAAAAAGCATAATACATCATTAGTCAGAAGATATCTAAAAGTAAAAAAGAAAAAGAAAGTCAGAGTCATACACTTACCAGTTAGCTCATTACCATTGATGTCAGTGATGTGGTATAAAAAGCATATCAACAATAACATATTTTTCAATTTGAAAAAGAAATAATCCACACATAAATTAGTGACCACAACTATGAAATATAACACCTTTTTATTTTGGATTTTACTTTACCATGGCACTTGGGAAACATGCCAAGAATACAAAGGGAACAAAAGAACCCCAGACACATCTGACATTTCTTTTGACCCTTAAACAGAGGAACTAGGGACCCAAGAAAATTGAGTTTTGACAATGTAAAATGTTGGCAAAGTAAGTCATAAAATTTGATGTACAACATATTAGATGAACATTTTGTCCATATATTTCAATAACTAACAAAGCCAAGCAATTCAATTAAACCAATTATACAAGCTCTGAAAAGTTTACATTATTATCAGAACACATTGGGAGACAGTGACACCACAAAGTAAGATATTTCATAACATAAAGATATCATTGAAAATTAAATTTCATATTGGGTCAAACATCAGTTAAAAGAAATTCTCAACAATACTGACATAGGATGAAGGACAAGTTTTAGAGATCAAATATACCAAGTTTGCAAATGAAAATATACTGGAGTAAATGTTCAGAAAAGGTCAAACACTAGCAAACCTTAGGACTTATGAGTCATTACATTTTCATCTTTAAATCAATAGTTGAGAATGCATCTCCTGCTCCTAGAGAAAAGTCCATATACTATATATAAAACAGAATTTTCACCTTCAACAGCATATAATTATAAAAAAGTCCTGGAAATTTTTAACCTCCCTGCATTTGTAGTTGGATGCAGGCAGTAAAAGAATGAGAAGTTTCTTTTTATAAAAGTATATTTAAAAGTGCAGAGAAATACAGGACCATGAGGATCAGGAATTCACCTACAGCACATAAAACAATAGAAAAGAAAGAGAAACTACAAACATGCCAATCACAACATACTCATAAGAGATGCAGCCATCCCAAAATGCAAAATCCATCAACACGTGCAGGAACACAAAAATATAATATTTTAAATAATGCAAACAGTTAATTCTGATCAAATTATTTTATACAGAATATTCAGTAAGTTTAGTAAACTCCCACTTGTATGTATTAAAAAAAACAGAGAAAACGGATTTTATTTATTTACTGTAGACTTAAAGCAAAGTTACATGTTATTACCCGGTGGCTCTTGCATATAGTTCACTAGCCAGAACAAGAACCTTCAGAAAATCAACCTCTTGTTGGTAGCTGCAGATCATAAGAATAGGTCACAAATCGATAACAAAGCTACAGAAAGATCCTACTACTCCGAGAAACCTAAACTTAGAAAGTGAATAACAATTTTTTTATAACAGACAAAGTTCATTGTTACATTACATTTGATCTGTCAGAGCAGAGAACAATCTATTGCAAGAAGCGCAGAAGCTAGTGACTGCTCTAACAACATAATCTCGCCGAATAGCTTCTTTCATGGATTGGACTTGAAAGAACTGGTCATTAACGATCCTCTGCGAAATTCTGCACCAGTAAATACAGCAATATGAGAGCATTAATAACTACTTTCTATTTTAAGATCTTCAAAGAAAACTATGAACCCGCGGTTTCGAAATTGAAACTGAATAGCATCTAGCAAATGCAAAATTCACAGGGGAAAATGTGAAACGTAATAGAATTTGGAAGAAAGAGGTGAGCGAGGGATAGATACCTCATCGTACATGGACTGGATGAAGCAGCAAGCGAAGGCGGTTTTTCAGAGCGGTGAGAGCCATTTGAGGAGCAGCAGAAACACTGTGCTGGGTAGGGTGGAGAGAAATGGAGGGGAGAGAAATGGGATAGAGAGAAACATGTGAGAAATAGAGAAGAAATTGAGTTGTTTGGTAGAAGAGAAACAGAGATGAAATAGAGTTTAGAGAAATAGTATTTTTATTTGGTAAGAGAGAAATTTGATTATAATATGTAAAGACTAAAATGTCCCTATTTAAAGTATTATAAGTAAAATTTATAGAAAAATTACAATATTTAACTCTATATAAAATATGTAAGTAATTTATTTAAAATAAAAAAAATATTTCAGGTGGTTAATAGATTATTTTCTTTATGTTAATTTGTTCCTCTTGACCTTGTCTCAGACTAATGTTCCAAAAAAAAATTATTTGTCTTTGTTGTTTCTTTGCATTTTTGCGGAGAAATAAAAAGCGATGGGACCCACCGTCTGTGTTTTTCTATTTACTGTAATTTCTTATTAACCAAACGTGATTAGCATTTCTGCTCCCTCCATTTCTCTTCTCTCTCCACAATATTCTCTCCAACCAAACTGGGAGAGAGAGAGAGAAACAGTTGGAAGTTGAGAGAGGGAGTGAGACCAAGAGCGGAAAAGGTGGAAGAGGCAGAAAATGGAAGGTTTTAACTCCCATTACATTATACTCACTCCGTTACCCTTTCAATCGTTTCACATAGTTTAAGAAAAGTTGGTTAATGCATTGGTCTTAAAAAAATTGTAGCATTCCAAATATACCCCTATTTAAAGGTCACTACATTTTAGGCACATTAATTGTCACATGACGGAAGACTCCAAAAGTCAAATGCTAATGGTGTTGTTGAACATACGTGGATAAAACTCCATTAACTATTCACACTAATCAATATATAGGGAATTAAAAGAGTAAAACATTAATGAAGGGCAAATATGGAAAATTGATTAATTCTTCTAAATATTTGCAAAGGGTCTTATATTAAGGGACACTCAATTCTTCTAGAAGGGGTCTTATAAATAGGGACGAAAGGAGTAGCATGCGGGAAAGGGGGTGTGGTGTCCCTTCCTGACCAACGTCCATTGTCCAGTGGCACTTGGCAGAGCAGTGCAAAATGCAACAGAACGGACTATTGGTTCCCACAGGGGTTAGGGGTTCAGAGTGGTTGTGAGTTTTCAGTTTTTGGTTTTTTAAAATTTTGAATAAAGTTTTTACAATTCAATCCAAAAAGTGAAAATCAAAATCACTTTTTGTGATTTTCAAAATGTTTCAAAAATGTTGGTTAATGTATTGGTTAAAGTAAATTAATCCTTTTCTATTTAATATTTTAAAAACAAGAAAGTTTTAAAAAGAGTATTATTAATTATCAATTTATCATATATATTTCTTGACCGACTTAATTAAAGTGCATGGTTTACTTGAGTTCTTTTTTTAAGGTCATTCGTTTTCTTTTTAAGTTATGTTATATAAAATATACATTAATAACAATTTATTATTATTAAAAGTTACTGTTACAGAATAAGTATATTACATATTTTTCTAAATTTTAGTATATTAGGTGATTTTGACTCATATTTTAATTGTTTTACTATTATTTATCCTTGTATTTGGGAAACAATTGTATCTTAGAGCAACATGTGGACAAGATCTTGATTCTCTTAGGGCCTGTTTGGGGTGGTTTTCAGTTTTCAGTTTTGAAAATTTTAAAAACTAAAACCAGTTTTTAGTTTCGAAAATTTTAAAACTAAAAACCAGTTTTCAGTTTCAGTTTTATGGTTTCCAGTTTCATTTTTTTAATATCGGTTTTAAGTTTTATGTATTACATGAATAATTCTCTCTCCTCTCTCTCCTTTGTTCTTCTATCCTCTCTCCTTTGTTTCTCTCTTGTCTCTCTCTCCACTGTTTCTCTCTTCTTTCTCCCTTCTTTCCTCTGTTTCTCTACTGTCTCTCTCTCTCTGTTTCTCTATTTATTTATCTCTCCTCTGTTTCTCTCCTCTTGTCCCCTCTATTTCTCATTATTTCCCTCTCCTCTCTCTCTCTTGTTCTTTTCCCTCTCTCTTTGTTCTCTATTATTTCTCCTCCTCCCCTCTCTCCTCTGTTTCTCTATTGTTTATCCTACAGAGGAGAGAGAAATAAGAGGAGAGATAAGAGAGAGGAGGAGAGAAACGAAGGAGAGAGGAGAAGAAAGGAGGGAGAAATAGAGGAGAGAGGAGAGAGAAATAGAAGAGAACAAAGGAAATGGGAAATAGAGAGGAAAGATAAACAGAGGAGAAAGAAATAGATGAGAGAAACAGGAGAGAAACATTAGGAGAGAGGAGAGAGAAATAGGAGAGAGAGAAGAGAGAGGAGAGAGAAACAGGAGAGAAAACATAGGAGAGAGGAGGAGAGAAATAGGAGGAGAGAGAGGAGAGAGGAGAGAGAACAGTAGAGAAACAAAGGATAGAGGAGAGAGGAGATAGGAGGAGAGAGGAGAGAGAAACAAGAGAGAATCAAAGGAGAGAGGAGAGAAACAGTAGAGAAAAAGGAGAGAGGAGAGAGAAGAGAAATAGGAGAGAAACAAAGGAGAGATGAGAGAAAGGAGAGAGAAACAGAGGATAGAGGAGAGAGAAACAAAGGAGAGAGATGAGAGAGAAATAGAGAGAGAGGAGAGAGAAATAGTAGAGAAACATGGGATGAGAGGAGAGAGAAAAAATGAAACTGAAAACAGGAAACATAAAACTTTTTTTTTGGTTTTGAAAAGTAAAAGGAATTGATTTTGAAACTTGTGTAAAAACAATTTTTAACCCCATTTATCCAAACACGTTTTGATTTCAAATTTGGATTTCGAAACCAAAAACCAAAAACTGGCAACCACCCCAAACGGCACCTTAAAGAGTTCGTTTTTAAACCGTGAATTGGATAAACTTAAAGTAATGCACACGAAAAGTAGATAAATTGACATGAAGAAACATGTAATTGGTTATTAAACAATTTACATATTCCTTGAGAACTGGGTTCAAGACCGCTCAAACAAAACATAATAAAAATAAAAGAAACTAACAAAAATAAGAATGAAATAAACAAAAGGATTGGTCTCTTTGGTCACTCAAGTTCTGGACACTGTGGCTTGTGTGTGATTTGAAAAATTAATTTGCCAACCTTTACATACACCTTCTTCCCACTATTTATAGTCTTTTCCAATCCTGCAATTGTCTTGCCCCACGTCATGTTATGGTTATATATATGTGTGCGTGTGCATGTTGTAGAAAACACATGTAAACACTAGAAGAGGGTTGAATAGTGTTTATATAAAACTTAACGTTTTCTGGAAACTTTTTCTTAAAACTGAATCTTTCAGAAAAATTCATACAACTTAAGTGTTATCTGAAGTTTACGTATTGTCTGAAGCAGCTTCAGACAGTATGAAAGCAATTTTTCTTAAACAAAATTTTACGTTCAGTTTTTGTATGAACAAGTTCAATCCCCTTAAGGTTAGTCTCAAAACTAAATTGAAAGAGATACTCAGGCACAGAGTTTATCCTGGTTCACTCACAACCATAGTGGGCTACGTCCAGTCCCAGAGCAAACACGCTACGAATTTTTGACTAATCTGATCAGATTACAGGTATTCTTTTCTGTCAAGCCTCTCCAGGCTCAGCAAACAAATATTGCTTCTTCCACCAAGCCTCTTCAGGCTCTCAGACACTAAAAAGTGTTTACAAAGAATTTGTTTAAGTTGATGAACTACAAAACCAGTTCGTAACTTAAACAGATAGATGTGCAAGCAAACTGAGTTGAACTCAGAATATGAAAATTTGTGTACAAAAGAAAATTATCAGAGTTGTTTTTCTGAGAAAAACTTAGCAGTGTAAGAGCGTCTTGATTCTTAAGATTTTCCAACATCTGCATGAGTGTTCAATGCAACTATTTATAGAGGATTGATGAAGTCCGTTGAGAAACATCCATTGAGAGATAGCATTAAATGTTATTTAATCCGTTGTGAAATGAACTTCTGACACAGTGCAAAGGTTGCAGACTATGCCGACCTTCAGCAAAAACAGCGTAGCAGACTTTCCTCTATTGTGCATGAGTTTCAAACACTTGAAAAGCATTGTTCTGCATGCCTTGAAATGGAAAGAATGAATTAGGTGTAAGAGAAGGATTGCAGAGACACTTTGACTCCAGGAGAAAACTTTAGAGGCTTTACTCTTCAGAAAACTTCTAGTAAACCACGTCAACAATCTTCAAAGAGTATCATTCTTCAGATGGACTAAGACTTCAGACATCTTGATGTCTCCAGACAAACAACACTTCAAACAAAATGACCTTTAGGTTGACAAAACTTCTTCAGAGAGTCTTGGTGCTTCAGAGAGCTTGACTCCTTCAGAAAGATGTGCCATGAGCGCTTGAGTTCAGATGGTCAATTTTAGCTGAAATCAAAGTAAATTCGTTTAATGCATGGAGCTTTTCAATAGTTAATAACAAAATATGTATTCATTAAAACATAGAAGATAAGTTAGTTCTCTTAGAAGTTCTTTTATAAATTTCTTGAGACTCAACATTCTCCCCCTTTTTAATGATGACAAATTTTGTTTTAACATGGAAATCAGAGCATAAAAGCTAAATAGATATAAGTTTAGAAATGCTCCCCCTTAATCAGATAACTCAAGTATTTAGGGTCCTCCCCCTAAGTATAATAACTTAAGTTCTTTTTCTGAAGATTTCCTTTCCCGAAACACTGAAACTCAAATTTTCTTGTTAGATTTTCTTGGTAGTACTCCCCCTTTTGTCATCAATCAAAAGGGATCAGAGCAAACGGGGCATAGATAATTCAGCACAATATATACTTCAAATAAACTTTAGCGCAATTTAAACATATTTAAGAGAAGATATAATCAGAAATCATTTAATTAAGCAAAGAGAATTGTTCAAGATAAAGCATCAAAACAAAAAATTTTGGTAAAAAAATGGCTAAACATCATGGACAAAGACTATCTAGCTTTCTTTCCCAAAAGAGCTTCTTCAATTAGAGCTCTAATCTCCAGCCTGTGCCTTTCAAGTTCAGAAAGCACAGCAGACTTGAAATTAGCTTCCCCTACTTAAAGTTGTTGTTGGGTTGCCATGATCTGATCTATTTTCTGAACAAGTTCTGCATGCTTCAGACTTAGCTCTTGATTCTCTCTTCTCAAAGCAACATTCTCCTCTTCAATATCCTACTCATGGAGGACAATAGAGAGATGCCTGCAGGAGAATCTGAACAACTGAAAACCTTTTGGCAGACAAAAAACAACATGCTTATGTACAGCATAGAAGTACTGCATGTAGGGTCTCTTTTGAATCACCCAGTCTTCATGAAATTCTCCAGTAGACATAAGGAATTGACCCGGAAATAAATCTCTATTCTAAAAAACATACATGCTTCCAGTAGTATTTCATATAATTTTAAAATTATTATACCATTTTATATAGTTTAAATTTTGAGATATTAATCAATTATCATATTCAAATTTTTAAATTAAATAAAATATTATTATATTATTAATTGATGATTATATATAATTAAATGATAATGATAAGAATTCAAATTTGAATTAAAAAATATTTGGAATAGAAAAAAATTGAAACATAAATTTTTAGATTCTAAAACACCAATTTTTCAAGAGATTTAAAGATTTGAGAAAATGTTCAAAAATCTTTATAAGAGGGGTGTGTAAAAGATATTCTCAAAGTAAAGCAATGAGAAAATACAAAAAAATGAACGTGGATTTTTAACTGAATAGAGAAAATGAATGTCTTACTCCTTAAAATAAGGTTTCAAAATTAATATATAGAGTTTTTTGAAACATCCCAAATTTCCTAAATCAATTTCATAAACTAGATAGGGTTAGAAATGTGTTTTTTTTTATAAAAAAAGAACCAGGAAAAGAGGGTAAAATGTGGAGGAGAAGGCTTGGAATGGAAATTATGAATTTCCATTCTGCAATGCTCTCGTCCAAGCGAGAATGGTCTTGCTTGAGCAAATTTAAAAGTAAAAGTTGGCGAAAAGGTTTCTAGTTTTCTCGCTTAAGCGAGGGACCCCTCGCTTGAGTGCAATTCAAGGGGAATTCTAGAGATGCTCTCTGGAATTGTCTCGCTCAAGCGAGCATCCAGGACGCCTATGTTCCAGGATATAGTTTTTCCTCGCTCGGGCGAGAAGGCCTCGCTTAAGCGAGAATGCGCATGTTTGTTTCTTTTAAAATCAGATTTCTAGGGCAAGGCCCTCATTTATTACCATTGTTTCACTTCTAGAGAGAGATTTCCTAGAGAGAGAAAGAGCCATTGAAGCCAAGAAAAAGTAAAGGAAGTCAAGGATTGCATACCCCAACCCCCTCAACTCCATTCCCCTTCACATTTGATTTCTCTTGAGTTGAGTTTAACTCACAAACCTCCACTCATTTCGTATGAATATCCCTCCATGACCCATATTATTTTATTTCCCCTTCCTCTGACTTGTGTTTGGATGATTGGTTGTATATTCTCCCTATATGTGTCCTTGTATGGTTGTATGGAACTAGAAAGTTAGGGTTTGTTTTAGTTAGGGTTCTCTACATGAATATGTTAGTGGATGTTTATTTCATGGAACATGTGATGCATATTATGTATGAGCTTTACATTAAGACTTCGACACCAGTAAAAATGGCTTATGCCCCAGTTTTGGCTTCGGCCCTAGTTCACACTTGAGAAAGATTGGACTTCAGTCCCCAGTAATAATGGACTCCATGTTGGAAATACAAGGAAACACTAGAAGGGGGTTGAATAGTGTTTCAATGGAAACTTTTTCAGTTTCAACTATTTTGAAAATTTTGCTTCTGAAAAACTTCAGATGATGGTTATCAGTCTGAAGGTTTTAGTTACCTTCTGAATAAAGTTCAGATTAATAAATTTGTTAAACAATCTTTGTTTGATTCAAAGAAGAAGTTTTCACTAAAATACTTTTTCAATCCCCTTGTTAGAATAAAAACAGAAATGAAATAGCTTGAGGGATAGAGAAAACTTAGCCAAGAATTTATCTTGGTTCACTCACAACCACCGTGAGCTACGTCCAGTCCCAGGGCAAAAACCAGCACCTGGATTTCCACTAATCTTGCAAGATTACAAGTATTCTTTTCTTTCAAGCCTCTTTAGGCTCTACACCAAGTATTGTTTCTTTCACCAAGCCTCTTCAGGCTCTCTGACACTTATCCAAGTGTAACCCAAGTATTCTTTCAGACAGGAAACCTCTCCAGGCTTATAAACCCAAATTGTTCTAAGTTTAAGAAGAAGAAATTTAGTTTACTATCTTTAGATGATAACTTTGAACCATAATGTACAGACAACTGAGATTTTCTCAGAATATGAAATAGAATAAGTGTACAAGAATATCAGAGTATATTTTTTCAACGTGTAGTTTCTTTGATAAGAATTCTTCCCTGCTTCTTCAAATCTGCATGAGGCATATTTATAGTCTTCAGGAGTTAATGTCGTTGCCAAATAGCATTAAATTCTCAAGGAGACGTTTGACACAAGCTCTGACGAAGGCATTCTGAGCAGACTAGGTGCAACAGATCTGCACACACAAAGCATTCTGGCAGGAGGAGCAACGTTGTAGACTTTCCTTAAAAATGCTAAACATTTGAACGAGGAGAGAAAATAGCTCTGACTCTTATGCTAAAATAGGTAAGATCCTTGAGATGAACGTTCCTCGTACTCAGCAACGTCTTTCAAAGGTCAAACAAATGTCCTGAAGTCTTCAACTTTCAGATGCAAGGAATGCTTCAGATGAACTTCACGCTTTCAGAAGATAAACACTCTTCAGAAGGTGTTGGGTTCTTCAGACGATCTGAACCTTCAGATGATGTTTCTCATACTTCACGATCTGAAACATAACAGAATCTTGTGAAAGAATATTGCCATATAAATTCATCTCTATTTTATATTTGTTGTTCATTAAAACTCTTTAAGGGAATGAGACTCAAGGTATATTTAAATATTTAAATTAATTTTGAGACTCAACAATCTCCTCCTTTTTAATGATGAAAAATATAAAATATTCTGAAATATGAAAAGGGTTAAAAAATATTAAAGATTAGAAAATTCTCCCCCTTAACCAGATGTTTTATTTGAGATACTTATACTCCTTCTGAAATGGTCCTTCTCGTTTTGAAGCATTCTCTGAGATACTTAAGCTTTTACACTTTCAGATTTTGTTAGTCTTAAACAACATATTTAATACCCCCCTTTTGTCATCAATGAAAAAGGGTAAGCAACAGACACAATAATAAATGCAATTAAGACAAAACATCAGTAATAAAAGCACATAAGACAATGCAACAAACTTCTAATGCATTTAAGTGTTCAAAGATATATCAAACAAAAAATAAAACAAAAAGAGAAACTGAAATAACTATGACAAGACAACATCATGAACTAGGTCGTAAGCCTTCTCAGAGCCTGCTCAAACATTTCTTGCATGGCTTGCTTCTGACTATCCAGTTCAGCTACAACTGCTTCTTTCAGCTCATTGTGACTAGTCTTGATCTGTGCATGAGCAGTAATGATCTAATCTGCTCTCTGTAGGAAAGCTTCATTCTGATTACTTAAAGCATAATGTTCTCTAGAAAGAACAACCAATTCAGCTTCTAAATTCTCTTCATAGAAAATCGAAGAGATATGCATGTTGGTGAAGCGATAGTACTGAAAACCATATAGAAGATTGAACTTTGGAGGATCTTTGACTTGAATGAGAAACTCTGGTCTTTTGAAAGGAAAACTAACTCTCCATTCAGGATGGAATTTCCTGGCAGAGAAGTCTAACATATGAAATCTCCCTCTGAAGAATGTAGGTGTTTCTAGAGTAGCATTCTTCCCAATTTTCACCAAAGAGTCAACATCATCCCACTGAGCTCTAGATGAACTACCTTCCTGCTCAACTAGGTTCCAGTGATAGTTCCATATAGCTTCAGACAAAGAATGATCTATGCCTTGTTGTTCAGCAATGAATTTAGACAATCCTTCCCACTCTTCATCTGTAAGGATTCTGGGCTGGCTATCTCCACTTTCCTCAACACCTTTATCTTTCCTGGGAGAAATCTCAGCAAAAGGATATCTTGGTACTATCCTATAAGGTTGCGCCAGGATAGTAGTGGATAGCTTGGTATGCACTCTTCTGGGTGGTCTGAAGTCTTTATGCCCAAAAGAGCTTGAGAACTTGTCAATCGGCTCAGATTCAAGGCACAACATTCTCACAGCAATCCATTCTTCATATGATAAGAAGTGTTGATCCTGAGAGAAAGGATCTAGTACCCTCCACTTGTGACAAGGGTTGATTACTCCATGCCTTATCTTCTCCATTGAATCTGAGAGACTACCTCCCCCTGAACTGATAAGCCTCCTTTGTCTTGTTGCTGAAGCTGTTTCTAAAAGGAGCCTTGAGGGAGGATGGAAAATCAGTGGTGCAACATCCTTGAAGAACAACAACTCTTCATAGAGGTTGGGAAACTTAGGTACTCTGGGCCTTTCTTCAAGAGGAACATTATAAAATCTATGTGGCTGATAAGTGAAAATTAGTTGATAAATTAGAGTACATTTTAGTTCACTTATCAAGGATAAAATGGCAATTTTGCCCCAGTTTAATCCATTTTTATTAAATATTAGAGAAATTATATTTATTAATCTGAGATTTGAATTTGATGCTATTTTCATAGAAATATTGCTGATTTTTGCAGGATATTGCAAAGATTTGATTTGAAGTATAGATAGCATTAAATGAGGGAGATATCTGCAAGATTTGAGATTGATTGAAGACATTTAATGAAGATTTGAAGAAGATTTAAGGCAATTAATGAGGAGATCACTGCCAATCAATCAAGGATTCTGCAGACAAGCTTCCCAAATAAATCAAAGATTGCTCAATAAATGCAAAGATTTCATCAAGAAAAGGGAAACAAGGAAAGACAAATCTGCCAAAATCAGTCTCGGGGAGAGATCAAGATTAAAAAGAGAAAGTTGGAGCTGCAGGACGCTACCTGCGCTTCACCCCGCGCTATAGCGCAGGTGAAGCGCAGACTCTCTGGAAGTTGTGCCTCATCCTGCGCTATAGCGCAGCCTGGAGTGCAGGTTACGCTGATTTGGTCCCTGTTGCCGTTTTTAGATAGATCTCTTCCCAAATTGCTTTGTCTTTCCTTAGTCTATAAATAGGAACCTCTTGTGCCAAATCCGGTGTGCATGATCATTGTAATCCAGTCTATATTTCAGTGATAATGTACCAGAGCTAAGTTTAGAGTAGGAGAGGAGGAGCGCTTCACAAGGATTGAAAATGGTGACAGCATCTTCGGTGGTTTGTATGGCTACCTTGTGTAGTGATGGGTTTCTGGCAAGCGAACCACAAATCCAACAGTATAATAGTAAGAAGAGTATCGTATCCACAGGGAATGGTCAATTTACGTAAACTTGTGATCTGATTATCAAGGGAAACAACGGTTTGATAATATTGTTGTGGAATTGTAAATAGAAAATTAATATCAATAGAATTAGAAAGGAAGAGTTAGAGACACTTTACTTGGATTAGGGTTGGACTTCATGTAATCACACCCTTTGTGCATGTAAAAACTATTTATTATTTTAGGTTTACTCTATAATATCCTAGACAAACTTTATTGCTAAGACCCTGGAGTTACCAGCGGCCTCACACACTCAAAATAATCCATGCGGGCTCTCCCAGGCGACAGACTTACCCTCGGCTTATTTTGCTCTTTTTTAGTTAGTTTGTAAAGGAACTTAGTTGATAAACGGGGCCTATAGCTGTAGACGCACCTTCGCTCAAGTACTGTCACTACCCTCACTCATCAGGATACGCCTATGTTCGAATCCTGGATTCACAATAAACTAACTCCTTGCTATCGGTTTATCAATACCAAGCCTAATGGTCGGATTCCCTTCATTATGGTACTCACACTACCCATCAATCATTAGTAAACACCCCTTTTCGGTCAGTGGTTAACCGAGTATTCTTATGCAATCAGAGGGTGAGTCTCTTTAGAAGCCACTCCCCACTCTCAATCCTAATCAAAACTAACCTAGTTAGTTGAGATTAGCCTATAACTCCAGGCGCAAGCGCGGGAATTAGGAATTAAGTACAAAATAAGATTACCAATATTATAGATAGAGAGCACAGAAATAATAATATAGAGTTTACATACACTTGGGGATAGAATCAATTACATCCAATCCTAATGGAGAGTTAACTACACGAGGTAGCCATACAAATCACCGAAGATGCTGTCACCATCTTCAATCCTTGTGAAGCGCTCCTCCTCTCCTACTCTAAACTTAACTTTGGTACATTATCACTGAAATATAGACTAGATTACAATGATCGTGCACACTGGATTTGGCACAAGAGGTTCCTATTCATAGACTAAGGAAAGACAAAGCAATTTGGGGAGAAATCTATCTAAAAACGGCAACAGGGAGCAAGTCAGCGTGACCTGCGCTCTAGGCTGCGCTACAGCGCAGGATGGAGCGCAACTTCCTGAGAGTTTGCGCTTCACCTGCGCTATAGCACAGGTGAAGCGCAGGTAGCATCCTGCAACTCCAACTTTCTCTTTTTAATCTTGATCTCTCCCCGAGACTGGTTTTGGCAGATTTGTCTTTCCTTGTTTCCCTTTTCTTGATAAAATCCTTGCATTTATTAAGCAATCTTTGATTTATTTGGGAAGCTTGTCTGCAGAATCCTTGATTGATTGGCAGTGATCTCCTCATTAATTGTATTATATCTTCTTCAAATCTTCATTAAATGTCTTCAATCAATCTCAAATCTTGCAGATATCTCCCCCATTTAATGTTATCTATCCTTCAAATCAAATCTTTGCAATATCCTGCAAAAATCAGCAATATTTCTATCAAAATAGCATCAAATTCAAATCTCAGATTAATAAATACAATTTCTCTAATATTTAATAAAAGGGATTAAAATGGGGCAAAATTTCCATTTTATCCTTGATAAGTGAACTAAAAAGTGCTCTAATTTATCAACTAATTTTCACTTATCAAAATCCCCCCAACTTAACTTCTTGCTTGTCCTCAAGCAAGAGACCTATTTGCAATAAAAAATCAATTCTATTCCCAGTGTATTTCAAATAATTAAAACAAATTCAAGGAACTATTCCTCAACTCTTTCCTAAGTAGCAGTCACTTTCCAAACATAAGAAAAACTCAGGATCAAGGGATGTTACCAATCATCAATCAGAATAGAAATACAAACATCAATAAAACTTCTCAATAATAGCAATTAAAGTAGTAAGTGATGAACCAAGGAAATCTCTCATTCTCACGGGTAAGTGTTTCCCTCAATCTTTTTCACCACTGTTGAACAACTAGAATTGATAGTCGTTTCCAAGATCTGAACCTGCAAGCAGTTAATATGAATCAAAAGGTCTTTCATAGGTTGTATTGAGGCTGGGCTATCAAGAAATCATGGTTTTTCTGGATATTCAAGGAACACTTTGAATAGAGAGCATCTTGTGATTGTGCTTGAGACTTCTCTCAATTCACCTGGTCATTCTTGAACGGTCACCCTTTTTTAGCTTGGCCTCATTGTTTGAAGAAATTCTCCCCCCAACTTATTCAATTCCACACTTTTGTGCAGCTTTTTTTTTTTGAATCATAAACAATAACATAGAGAATTTATTTATGGAGGAATACTCTTCTCTTCGATTCCTTGTGCCTGCTCTTGAATCTCTTTGACCTTTCAATTTACCAACCTCTTGTCCCATCTTGTTGTGGTGCACCTTGCTCTCTATCCCAAGTGTTAAGGGACAGGATATAATCATTGAATATGGCTAGGGTTCATCAAAGGAAATATTCAAGGCTCAAATGGGCAAGCAATAAACGGAAACATTTAATCAGGGTTGCCTATTTGGCACTGAGCACAATATTATAATAAAAAAAAATATGCCTTTGTCACTTCCATATCTTCTTCAAGCAAGCAAAAATTTAAAAACTCAAGCAATAACAGTTGACAAGCAGCGGTGAAAAGCTCTCAATTTCAGTGTTTGGGCTCTCATCTCACCGGTTATTGGCTAAAATTTCCTTGATAAAGCACTTAATGGTTTTAACTAACTATCCTGATAGGTTCTCTTGAGAAGTATCCTAATCCTAACTGATTATGGAATTAATCACAAGACCTTATCATGTTTCCTAGAATGGTTAGTTAAACTACTTATTTACAGAGAATTTGAAAGAGTTACCTTGATTCCTAATTTCCTAAGGTCCTAAAATTTTTAAAAATTATAAAAATTTTAAAAAATATGAAATACAAAACAAAAAATCCTAACTAATAGAAAAAATAGTAGAAAATAAAAAAACTAAAAGAAAGAAAACACCAGTATCAATCTTCATCCTCTGTATTCTGTGAGTTCTTGTTCTACTGCTGCTTCCATCCTCCCTGGGAAAATAGGCCTGTCCCCAGGCCACTGCAAGAATATCCGGCACTCTTCAAGAAGTATGCTCGGGTATGGGTCTAATACTCCTGATTGGTTTGAGGGCAATTGGTCTTTATACTTTGCAGCAGTCTGTGCAATTCATGAAGAACATGGAAGCCATCATTAACCAATTTACATGCATAATTCAAAGAATTAATATTTTCACAACAAAAGTTCAGTGCACTTGGTAATGATTTCCTAAAAACAAATCATACTCATTTGTTTTGCAAGCATTCAATCAATCCATGGAAAGTGAATGTTCAAGATTTTTGAAAGAAACAGAGCATAACGCTTTCAACTTTAATAACTCACAAAACAAAGAGCATTTCAATTCAAGCAAATTGTTCTTCATGTTCCACACAACCAAAATCACATTCAAGATAGCAATAGTCAATAATGTTCACAATCCTAAAGTTGCTACCCTAAAGTGAAAATAGAGTAAATGAAGATTTCAATTGGTAACAATTAAAGAAAACATAACTGAAAGTTTCAAAATTGATGGAGGTTTGTGAGTGGAAAGATTGAAAAGAAAAGCTTAGGAAGTAGAGAAACAGCACATTGGAAAATAGAAGATTTTTAAAATTTCGTATCCTGCGCTTCACCCTGCACTACAGCGCAGGTGAAGCGCAGAAAACAGAATGCAATTTTCAGTCACGTTTTCTGCTACTTCCTATTTTTTTTAAAAAAAAAAATTATTTTCCACAAACTTATTCCAATCAATTTTGAAAATTTCCTAAATCCTAAAAAGTGAAAAATCCTAATTAACAATCAAGAAAATAAAACAAAACTGAAAATAATTGAAAACTTAAAAATCTCTGGGTTGCCTCCCAGAAAGCGCTTGTTTAACGTCTGATAGCTCGACGCCTGTTCTCTCAAGGTGGCTGAAACTGAAATATTTTGGTGAGCCTGTGTGCTGCACCCTTTCTTTATCTGGCCCATAAACCTCCCCATAATCTTGCTTTGGAGCAACTTGTAGTGTGTACTGACTTTGACCATTTGGGCTTCTTCCTGGAGTTAGACCATGCTTTTGACTCCCTTGGCTTGACTCTTCTTTTCTTTATTATCTTGCTCCCATGTGCATGAGTCTTCTTTTTCTGAAGCTTAGATGACTCACAACTGATTGCTCTCAATTTCTTTGCTTCGCAGGGGTCTTTGATATGGAACACACCTGACCACTTGATCTTCAGTCTGGCTCTAGGCTCTGAATTTAATTCTAGCTTGACTTTTCTTCTCTTTGCCTTGTCCTGGTCAGTGTGATTGCATGTCTTTCTTTTGTGAGATCTGGAAGGTTTATCACTTGCACCATGCCTTTCTTGATCTTCCTTTAAAGGACTGGTTGGATAAGGCAAGGTCTCTATTCTTGAAATCACTTCCCTTCCTTCCTCGGGCTTTGATTCACCATCTCTCTGTTCACTCTTTTTCTATTTTTCTTGATCACGTACACCCTCATATGTTGTATTCTATACCTCCCTTTCACAGTCAATTTTTTCTTTAAGCACCATCTTTATTGTTTCATCCTCTCCTTTTTCTTCCTCTTCTTCTGTTGCACCTTCTTGTGTTTCCTTTTCTTCTTCAGCTCCTTTTTCTTGTGTTTCTTCAGATTCATCTTCTTTTTCTTCTTCTTCTTCATAAGCCAGACTGTCATTGATTTCCTCCCCTATCAGCTGAACAGTGTCATCGCACTGCTTTTCGGGGTTGGGTAATGCATTTGCTGAAGATTGCTTGTTCCAACGGTTGATCATATTTTCTATCTCATCTAGTATGAGACCATGGTTAGTCCTTCTCTTTCACAATACAGCTGAAATGGCATAAATTCATCCCCCTTTTCTTCAATATCATCATCACTATCTGAATGCCCTTCTGAGATTTGTTCTGTCTGTTGGTTAGCTCCTGTTTCTTTTAATTGCTCCAACAAGGTGTCAGTGTTTCTTCTTGCTTCTTCTCTTTCCTTCTGAAGTATTGACTCCTTTTGTTCTGCTAGTCGTGCTATCAAAGCATCATTCTTTCTTCTTGCTTCTTCTCTCTCCTTCTGAAATTGTATATTGCCTTGATGAATTTCTGCAATACTCTTACAAAGTCTTGACTCCCTTTGTTCTGCCATCTGTTTCAACAAAACGTCAGTGCTTCGTCTTCTCTCTTCGCTCTCTTTCTGGAATTGTATATTGCTTTGATTGAATTCTTCGAAAAACTCATAAAATTTGGAATCTCTTTGTTGATAGGAAGAGTAACTTTGCTGCTGTTGAAAAGAAGGTTGCATACGGAGTGAAACATCATCTTGGTGCCTCCCAAAATTCTGGTTCTGGTAACTTCCCCAATCCTGTGAAAAATTGTTAGAATAATTGTTGTAATTAGAGAAGTTACCTCGAATCGGTGCATGAGAGGAGTAACTTGGTTCTTGCCACCTAACATAATCTCCAAGGGGTCTCCTTGGTTGATTTTGCCATTCATAAGCCATGTGACATTTACTTTACTTGAGGTGTTTGAACAGAGAGTGTTGAGATTGTCTCCTTGAAATTTGTCCCCTCTTCTTTTTGGGTGATTAGAGAGTGTTGAAATTGTCTCCTTGAGCTCTGCCCCTTTTTCTGTTACCTGTTCTCTCAAGAGAAATAAGATGCTAAAAAAAACAGAATAACAAAAAATAATAATTTTTTTCTAACTAATAATAATAAATATATTTTTTTAAAATAATAATAAATAATAATAATATTTTTTTTAAAGAAAATAATTAAAATAAAATAATAAAATATTTTTGTTTTCTTCTCGACTTCTTCCTTATCTCCTTTCCTTGTTTCTACTTTTGTTCTTCCTTGATGTCCTTCCTATTTCTGCTTCAAGTGGTAATTGATTAGGGGACACCTGGCCTTTCAAAAACATAATCAAGAAACTAAAAAAAAGGTAAGTGTGGAAGAAAGATTATAAATTTCCTAAAAATAATAAAAAATACCTAAAATAATACTCCCTCCGGTCCTATTTATAAGAACCTTTTAACTATATCACACGGATTAAGGAAGTTGGTTAATTTAGTTGATTGCAATAAATTTGTCAAGAATGTGTATGATATTTCCTAAACTACCCTTGAATTTATTGAGACTCATTATCTTTCTCTTTCCAATTAACTACTCAATTGTGTCATACTCTCTCTACTAATTAATTACGCACCTACCTCCACTAATGGGGTATTTTTGTCAAAAAATAATTAATGCATGAGACAATATGAAAAGGTTCTTATAAAAAGGACCAAGACCCACCCTAAAAAAGTTCTTATAAATAGGACCGGAGGGAGTAAGAAGAATAAATAAAAGAAATCCTAAGATAGATATTCTTGATAATTAGACCTCCAAGGTTTATACAAATTGGAAACGTTCCCCGACAACGGCGCCAAAAATACTTGATGGGTTTCTGGAAAGCGAACCACAAATCCAGCAGTATAATAGTACGAAGAGTATCGTATCCACAGGGAATGGTCAATTTACGTAAACTTGTGATCTAATTATCAAGGGAAACAACGGTTTGATAATATTATTGCGGAATTGTAAATAGCAAATTAATATCAATAGAATTAGAAATGAAGAGTTAGAGACACTTTACTTGGATTAGGATTGGATTTCATGTCATCACACCCTTTGTGCATGTAAAAACTATTTATTATTTTAGGTTTACTCTATAATATCCTAGAAAAACTTTATTGCTAAGACCCCGAGTTACCAGCGGCCTCACACACTCAAAGATAATCCATGCGGGCTCTCCCAGGCGACAGACTTACCCTTGGCTTATTTTGCTATTTTTAGTCAGTTTGTAAAGGAACTTAGTTGATAAACGAGGCCTATAGCTGTAGACGCACCTTCGCTCAAGTACTGTCACTACCCTCCCTCATCAGGATACACCTATGTTCGAATCTTGGATTCACAATCAACTAACTCCTTGCTATCGGTTTATCAATACCAAGCCTAATGGTCGGATGCCCTTCATTATGGTACTCACACTACCCATCAATCATTAGTAAACACCCCTTTTCGGTCAATGGTTAACCGAGTATTCTTATTCAATCAGAGAGTGAGTCTCTTTAGAAGCCACTCCCCCACTCTCACCCCTTTTCGGAATTCCACCTAATAAACATACACACACTCTTGAACCTAATATGCCATAATTTATTTATGCAACCAAAGTCAGAAACAATTATCAAATCACATAACACATTCAAATCAAACAATTACACAATTAGGACTGTATCATAAATCAACAACAACCATCCTCCAAAATAATGAATCAATCTTAACTAACTGCGTCAAGGGCGTCTTACATTCATTAGGGTTTCAGAGACACACTCTATAAGGCTTCTAAGGTAAGGGTTCTGTTCTCAGAAATTACCTAAGTTACTCTCTTTCTAACATAAGAATGGGTGGCTTTAACTTTGTTATGGAAGTATCCTAACTTCCAGGCCAAAGTATCCTACTCACATAACTGACCATAATCTCCGTATACAACACACACCATAGGAGTGATCAGTTCCTATAATGAGTACATGTACTAGAAGATCATGGTAAGTCACGGGAAACTAACCTAACCATAGTCCAATTGGATTGAACTGCTCTAATACCAAAATGTAACGCCCTGATTTCTCTACTCAAAAATAATGCCCGTTGGAGACACTATTCCTGAATCCCTTGAAATCATTTCGTTAAATTTTCGATATCGTTAAACAAAAGCTTAGGCTTTCCAACAATTAGCTTAAGCGGTTACAAAACATACATCGAAATCCCTAAATAACCAAAACAATTCAATAACATAAATACCATAACATTAGAATTAAGCCTCCGTGGCCAATCCAGGAGCATTCATACATATACAATATACATAAGAAATTAACCAATTATGAAATACAAATACTTCAGGAACTACTTCTATTAAATGAATCTTCCAACTGAAGTAAGACTCAGCTCCACAATTCCTCTTCCCTGCTTTATCAGCACCTATGATTTCCTGCACAACTAGACTATATCCCCAAAACGTGGGGTGAGACTACAATCTCAGCGAATACAACTATGCAAATGCAGTGTGGGAATCATTTATACAAAATGCAACCCACGATACATATCAACATGAAACTCATGATCAAATTCTGATTCATTATATAATGAAAACTTATATTAACACAAAATAAGGATACATGTACATTTACACAAGTGTGCAACGATATACTTAAATCCAAACTTTCATAAAGGTGAATTTAGCATAACATGAATTACTTTTCCCTGCAGTAGGGTTCTTTTCACTTAACATGCAGTTAGGCAGAGCTCAGACTACAAGGGGTATCCCCCTTAGGGATATTACGTCGCCACCATTACCATGACGGCCGAAGCCAAGTTTTAACATAATTGGTCCAAGACCCGTGATGGCCGAAGCCTTAACATGAATCTTTCACTTGAATATTAAGTAGCTTGATTACTTGAACATGATGGTCCAAGACCCGTGATGGCCGAAGCCTTAACATGAATCTTTCACTTGAATATTAAGTAGCTTGATTACATGAATTTTCTTAATAACATGAGTGTTTCCTCTTAATCATGAACAAGGCATAAAGGTAACTATATTCATACTAATTCAATAGATTATGTACATTCCATATTATTTCAACTTATTAACCTTACCTATACATAACCCTCAATGGCATTTTTAGCTAATTACATAATCATAATTCACGTCTTCATGCTCTTAATCACACTGATCACAAACATAACAACCTATATGACAACAAAACCCTAATCCCTCTAAGTTTCATAACCTAATTCCAACAATAAACAATGCATCTACCATTCATAATCTCTAATAATCAATATTCACAAACATAGAGAAAGGAATTTGAGAGTAGGGATCGTGCTCAAGCATAAAATCAAAGAATGTAAGAGTGGGTGAGTTGTACTCACTTGATCCTTGATAAATCAAGGGGAAAAATTGATGATCTAAGGTAGATGGGAGAAGGAATTCCTTGGATTGCACCTTCTTCAAGCTTGGACACCACTTTCTCTCACTTTCTCTCTCTAAGATTCTCTCCCTCTCTCTCTAAAACCCTAAGGAAGAAGAAGAAGTTATGAATTATGATAAGAAAAATAGGTTTTTAGGAACTTAAGTGTATTCTCGCTTAGGCTAAATATTCTAGCATGGGCTAGAAAGTTGGTTGCATGCTGTCAGGCCATTCTAGCTTAAGCTAAACATTTCTAGCCTAAGCTAAAAATGTCCAGAGAACATGCACAAACACAGAATTAGAGGCTAGCTTAGGCTAAACATTTCTAGCCTAAGCTAAAAATGTCCAGAGAGCACGTACAAAATCCCCTGATTCTAGCTTAAGCTAGCTAGATCTCGCCTAAGCTAAATATGCAGAAACTGAAAGTGTAATCTTTTTTGCATATTTAGCTTAAGCTAGCCCATTCTAGCCTAAGCTAAAATACTGATTTTTGATTTTTAAGTTTCTTTACCTTAATTACATTTCCAAACTTTCTAAACTATTTTCCTCACTTACTTAACACCTAATTAGCCATCTAAATCCTACTCTACATAAGAAATTTCCTAAGTATTCCTTATTAGTTATTACACATTCAAATTCATATCTTTATCCTTTATAACTCATTCCAACTCTCACCTATTCCATATTCCTAGTTTCCTTTACCCAAAACACATTTCTAACTTGATTACTCTTCTAAATCTTCCCTGTCCAAGACTTTTGAGGTTTATAGTGATGCATCTGGCAAGGGACTAGGATGTGTGCTAATGCAAGAAAAGAGAGTAGTGGCCTATGCATCTAGGAAATTGAGACACCGTGAGGAGATCTACCCGACCCATAACTTAGAGTTAGTTGTTGTGGTTTTTGCCCTCAAGATTTGGAGGCATTACCTGTATTAGGGGTGAGCCTGACCCGTTTCAACCCGGTGGCCCGTCCCGAGTTGTTAGGGTTGTAGATTGACCCGGCTTCGGGTAGGACGGGTCCGGGTTCAAGCTCGGGATACCCAACCCGGCCCGATATAGATGTACACAGTTCACTATAATTTTTTTTGTTTTTGTTTTAACTTTTAAAATGTTACCCTATCTTATTTCTACCCAAATTGAAAATTTTCACTTTTGTACTGCTTTGCTTGACTGCTTCTGTGGGTTTCTCCCCGGGTCTTTGTGTCTGCCACCACACCTCACCTTTCGTCATGTGGTCGTCTGGCCGCCGGCCTCCACACCTCTGTCCTTTTTGTTCAGCCGCAACAGATCGCGAGTGTGTTTTAGTTCCAAACTTTCATTGTCCCTTCATCGTCCGTTGCAACTCTTCCTCCCAGTTTGTCCCTTCCGTTCTTGCATCGTTCATTGAAATTTCCGCTGGAGATTCAATCAGCCAAAGGTTTGTTCATCAACACCTAAAGTTTTACTTAGTTCTAGGTTTTATTAGTATTTTATTTCGAGAAATTAAAATTTAGTTTTTATGAATATTTTATTTTAAGAAATTAAAAGCTAGTATATGTATCTATTAATACGTACGTTGTTTTGCATGATGGAAAAGCCAAACTTGTAATGATTATTAAATTACCACTTATTTGTAACATGTATGTTTCCTTTCAAGATAGTATATTATTATTTACGCTAGTATATATATATATATATATATATATTTTGTTTAACCACGGGTATCCTCCACGGGAGGCAACCCTGTTCGAGCCGGGAACATCCACATCATGGTGGGGCTAGCTCTCCCAGCGGGGACTTTTTCCATCCACAAGACTCAAAGTTGAGGTCTTTCTTAAGGGGAATCAAGCATGTACCACTTGAACCAACCCCCGTTGGTACGCTAGTATATATATGTTCTTTCAAGAACATGTTTTAGACTTTACAAGCATGGACCAAAAGACTTGTTAGTCAAGGTTAAATAATTATTCTGAAATGCTTTGGACCAAAATGTAGAAACCACGGGAAACACTAGAAGGCGGTTGAATAGTATTTTATAACTTCAAACTGATTTTAGGAAAACCTTTAAAACAAGCTCAACTTTTCAAAGATATTTGTGCAACTTGCTGAAACTGGAAGTTAAGGTACTTGCTGAAGTTGCTTCAGCAGGTCCAATAAAACAGTTTTGAAAACTTGTTTTTAAGTACGTTTTGATTTGCTTTCAATTTCAACTTATAAAAAAGTTTACTCAGAACCCTCCAGGTTAGTTTAAACAAAATATAAAGAAGGGTAAGAGAAAACTTAGCCACAAATTTATACTAGTTTACTCACATCCACCGTTAGTTACGTCCAGTCCTAATGCCAAACCAGCAAAGGATTTCCACTATCTGAACAGATACAAGTATTCTTTTCCAGTCAAGCCTCTTCAGGCTCTATACAACAAGTATTCTTTTACAGTCAAGCCTCTTCAGGCTCTAAACCAAGTATTGTTTAAACAACAAGCCTCTCTTGGCTCAAACAGAAACTGTTTATGCAAAGAGATTGCTTAAGCTTTGAAACTACACAAGTTTAAAGCCTAAACTGGGTAAGATGTACAGATAACTGAGTATAACTCAGGATAAGAAAATGGTGTACAAATGAAACGAATGGATATATTTCATAGAGAGAATTTTGCAGCAATTCAGCAGGTTCTTTTTCTTTTATGCATGAGACTTCGTTAATATAGAAGAAGAGAAATGAGACCGGTAGACTTCTCTAAATCCCGTTGAGAGATAGCTTTCTTCTCGTTGAGACACATAGCTCTGGTAGCTTGCAGCAGCAGGCACAACAGGTAGTAGGTGTCAGTAGCGCAGACTCTACTTTTCTGAGCAAAGTGTACTTTCACAGTAGGGATTCCTTTTTGGTGAACAATGATTTGAAATATGCCAAAAAGCAACTGTTCTGACTTTCCAGAAGGAGAAGAGGCACAGGCTGCTGGGGAAAGCTACGGAAGATTTGAGTCTTCAAAAGGGATGAACAAAGAAACTCTTTTTCGAAAAGATATATAAGTCTCAGTACGGCGTTTCTCGTCTTCAGAGAGTTTACAGGCTTCAGCAAGTCTTGATCCTTCATCAGGTTTCTTGACTTTAGAAGGTTGCATCACATCAAAGGGTTGCACTCCTTCAGAAAGTTGCTCCTTCGGAAAGTTGCTGAAACATAGAAAATACCTTGAGCAGAAACTGTTCCTTCTTTTAGGAAACTTAACCAAATTTGTTAATCATTAAAACTCAAGGTTATGAGACTTAAACATTATTAACCAATTAATAATATTTTGAGACTCAGCATTCTCCCCCTTTTTAATGATGACAAATTTGCTTAAACTATCAAATATCTGAAGGGAAATTCAAGATAAGATAAGTTTAAAGAATTCTTCCCCTTTCTCAGATTTTTTAGCAGAATGAATTGCTCCTTCTTTTTCAAAGACGCAAGCAGAAAAACATGCCTTGGTCCCCCTGAATGAGAGATATCTTTTCTGAAAAGCACTTAAACTTCAGATTTTGTTAGTTTATATTACTCCCCCTTTTGTCATCAATCAAAAGGGTTATGAGAGCATGCTGAAGTAAGAAATTCAGAGTGAAGGGAGTTGCTGAAAGATTATATATATATATCAGTAAAAATGCAGCAAAAACCAGAGAAGTTCGGCAAGTAAGCACATCACAACAGGTTTAATTTTCAGATAATGCAGGAATGTGCAGATTATCTCTAATGAACTTAAACCTATCTTCAGCAAGAGGTTTTGTGAATATATCAGCCCATTGATGCTCTGTGTCAATGAACTTTATATCAAAAACACCTTTCTGAACATAGTCTCTAATGAAATGATGTTTGATTTCTATATGCTTAGCTCTAGAATGCTGAATTGGATTTTTAGACAAATTTATGGCACTTGTATTATCACAAAATACAGGAATAGATTTAATAAGAATGTTAAAATCTTCAAGTTGATATTTTACCCATAGCAACTGTGAACAACTACATGCAGCAGTAATGTATTCAACTTCATCAGTTGAGAGGGCTATGGTGCTTTGCCTTTTGCTAGCCCAACTTATCATATTTTCTCCAATGAAGTTGCATCCTCCACTTATTGATTTTCTTTCAACTCTATCTCCAGCAAAGTCAGCATCATAATATCCTAATAATCTGCAGTCCTTACTCTTCTTATAGCATAGACCAAGATTAGTAGTACCATTTAAATACCCGAAAATTCTTTCAACATCCTTGTAATGAGTTATTCTTGGGTCTGATTGAAATCTTGCACACAGGCATACACTGAACATAATGTCAGGTCTGCTTGCAGTAAGATACAATAGAGAGCCAATCATGTCTCTGTACATGGTTGGGTCAACACATTCTTCTCCTTCATCTTTACTTAAGATTGTTGAAGGGTGCATAAGAGTTGACATAGGCTTGCGATCATGCATGTTAAACTTCTTAAGCATTTCTTTTGTATATTTCTCCTAATGGATCCATATACATTCAGAATCTTGCTTAATTTGAAGTTCTAAGAAAAGTTTTCGTTCACCCATTAAACTCATTTCAAATTCAGATTGCATAAGCCTCAAAAACTCAGTGCATAGAGAAGTATTTGTTGATCTAAAGATAATGTCATCAACATATATCTGAACCAAAATTAGGTCTTTGTTAGACATTTCCTCTTTCAAAATCATTTTTGAGTAAGAAATTGCTCAATCTGTCATATCAATCTCTTAGAGCTTGTTTAAGACCATATAGAGCCTTTTTTAGTTTAAAAACATGATCTGGAAAGGTTAGGGCCTGTTTGGTTTGCATTTTCATTTTCTGTTTCCATTTTCTGTTTTCTGAAATTTTACAAAGGAAAAACTGGAAATGCTGGAAACAAAAATTTGCTGTTTTCAGCATTTCCAATTTTTCCTTTATAAAATTTTAGAAAACAGGAAACAGAATGAAAACATGAAATGGAAACAGGAAATGAAAGCATAAACCAAACAGGCCCTTAAGTTTTCAAAACCAGGGGGTGTTCTAACAAACACCTCTTCCTCAATGAATCCATTTAGGAAGGCACTCTTTACATCCATCTGATATAGTTTGATGCCATTGTTGGCTGCATAGCAAAGTAAAATTCTAATGGCTTCAAGCCTTGCTACTGGTGCAAAAGTTTCAGTGAAGTCAATACCTTCTTGTTGATTGTAGCCTTGAGCAACCAGTCGGGCCTTATTTCTGACCACTTGACCATCTTCAGAGAGTTTGTTTCTAAACACCCATTTGGTTCCAATAATAGTTTTCCCATGGGGTTTAGGAACAAGAGTCCAGACATCACTCCTGGAAAATTGATTTAGCTCTTCCTGCATAGCTAGGATCCACCCTTCATCATGTAGAGCTTCATCAATGTTCTTTGGCTTAATTTCAGAGAGGAAGGCAAGATTATTGACTTCTCTAAGTCTTGATCTTGTTCTTACTCCTTCTGAAGTATCACCAATGATTTGCTCTCGAGGATGATGAGTCCTGTATCTCCACTCATGCCTGCGAGAGAATACATGCTCATTTTGAGACTTAACATTAACTCTGTGAAGAGGATCAGTTTCAGCAGGTTGATTGGAAGTCTGTTTAGCAAGTACTTCAGAGGGTCCTTCAGCAGGTACTTCATTCTTGACCTTTGGAGTCTCTGAAGTAGTATTCAGCTCCATTCCTGCAAAATCATCTTCTAGATCTGATAGTTCCGTATCAGTCTCTTTAGCATCATTAAATCTAACATGAATAGATTTTCCTACTGTCAAAGTTCTAGAGTTATAAACTCTATAGGCCTTGGATGTTTTTGAATGACCAATGAAGAATCCTTTATCAGATTTAGAATCAAATTTACCCAGATCATCTTTGGTGTTGAGTATGAAACACTCACAACCAAAAATGTGAAAATTAGAAATGTTGGGTTTTCTTCCTCTCCACAATTCATAGGGAGTTCTTTTGAGAATTGGTCTTACCAAAATTCTGTTTTGAATGTAGCAAGTTGCGTGAACAGCCTCTGCCCAGAATGACCTTGGTAGATTGCTTGAAATGAGCATGGTTCGACCCATCTCCTGCAAGCTTCTGTTCTTTCTCTCAACAACCCCATTTTGCTGAGGTGTTCTAGCCATAGAGAAATTGTGTGAGATCCCATTCTCATCACAGAACATGTTGAAGCTTGTGTGAGATCCCATTCTCATCAACAATGACTAAGCCATATTTCTTACCAGCCATGCTTTCAGTTCTTGTAGGTCCAAACAGATCAATGTGAAGTAGTTCTAAAGGTCTTGAGGTAGACACAACATTTTTATTCTTAAAAGAGCTCCTTATTTGTTTACCTCTTAAACAGTTTTCACACAAAATGTCAGATTTGAAAGAGAGCTTGGGCAGTCCTTTTACAAGGTTGTGATTTGTTAGCTTTGAGATTAATCTCAAGCTGACATGCCCAAGTTTCTGATGCCAAATCTGTTTTTCATCTTTAACAGAAAGAAGACAAGTCACATTTTAATATGCAAGTTCCTCAAGATCTATTTTATACACATTACTGTGTCTCTTGGTAGTAAAAATGACTTGGTCAGAAGCATCTTTGACTACACATCCATCCCTGGTGAAGGATACAACATATCTACTGTCACATAATTGACTTATGCTCAGCAGGTTGTGTTGAATACCTACAACAAGGAGAACATTTTGAATAATAGAGAGAGGGGATATACCTACTGAACCAATACCAGTGATTCTGCCTTTCTGGTTACCTCCAAAGGTGACCACCCCTCCATCCTTAGGTCTAAGGTTTTGGAACAAAGACCTTTCTCCTGTCATGTGTCGCGAGCACCCACTATTCAGGTACCATTTGAAGGGAATCAAGCATGTGGTCAGGGTGCAGCGGAATAAATGGATTCCCTCCCTTGTTATGATCGTTAATGCGAAAACACGAATTAAGGCATAAAAGGCATAAAACAAAAGGTCGTACCTTTTAAGGATTGCGAACGAGGCAATAGCAGCCATGTCTCTAGTGGTGTCCACGTCAACAGCCGGACTAGGAAACCCTCCTCAACTCTGCTAGTAGCGTTTAGAGAGTAAGAGCGACTACTCTTGTGTGTAGGGTAATGCATCTCATGCTTTATTTATAGAGTGGTGGCTAGGGTTTTACCCCTCACTCACTTATCCCTAACACATATGGGCCTGGCCCATTAGGTTATAATTCTAATTAAATTAGAATTATTATCTTTTCCTAGCGGCTTGTTGTATGCGTGTGACCCAATAGGCTTTTAATATTGGGTTATGATATTAAAATAAAAACCTTTTATATTTAATATCATAAATAGTGAGCGGTATCTAGCAATACATCACTATCCAAACATTGAGATTGTGAGCGGTATGTATCAACAACTTTGATGAATCCTATATTATGATAATTTATATGATATGTCCCTTTGTCCAAATATCTAATTGAACACAAGGGCATGGATTGTGTCAACCTTGCATAGTTCAATTTATGTTTTCTTGATCCCCAAGTAGACTGTACAGAACATAAACATCTCATGTTTATCCTTCTGAGAATGGCCATGCATTTTGCAGTCTCACTTTATCAAGAGGCCTACAGATATAACTACTGTTACATAAGAGGGACAAGTCCCATCTAGGTCACTCACATCCCACCACATAATTTATTATGTGTCCAAATACCAACTTTATGATCACCTTGTTACATGAAACGTTTGATGATATTTAAAACACAGAATTCCTTATGTAGGAATCGTAGTGATTTCAGGTCAAAGGACTTCATATAACATTTATCAATTTAAGAAACGTTCATGACACTTATGTAACAATCCATGCTTTGTTCTTAAGGTGGGTCTGTTCAGTACACCATTACTCTTAATGTGTACCTATGTGAGCACATGATATCTCATATCCATGATCTGTGAGATGTGACCATCAATGAACTAACATATTAGTCTAAATGCATCTTTGTCCTAAGATGATACTTAACTAGGGACTATTTTAAGAATAGTTCTTCATAAGATCTCACGATCAAGTCATCTACTTGATTTTTTATGAAGTTTAAGCTTACTATTCTAAGGACATTAATTGTATTCTTAAAAGAATGAATTGCCTTTATAAAACAATATGATACAAGTGATGGATGTTTCAAAAACATATAAGTCTCTAGTGCATATACCTAACACCACTTGTGGTGTCTCCTTTGTCCTATTAAACATATCTGCAACAGGAATAATTAGATGTTAGAACCACAGGAAACACTAGAAGGGGGGTTGAATAGTGTTTTAAACTTTTTAGATAATTTTGGAAATATTGAACTAAATAACACATGTATTAAAACAAGTTATCAATAAGAACTTGAAACCAGAGTTAATAGAGAACGTGCGGAAGATAAGAAAGATAAATTTGATAAACTTTCTAACAAAACTTGAGAAGGTTTTTAAATAAAAATTCAATTAAATTAGTTACTGATTAAAGACTGAGTTTATTAAAGACATCTGAAGGTACCTTCTGAAGGTTATCACAGAGAATCTTTTCAGAACTGTTTCTGAACTACTTCAGATGATTGGTGATCGTCTGAAGTCTATTTTTAACTTCTGAACTGAGTTCTTTTCAGACTCACTTCAGAGAGTTATTTCAGAAGTTCTTCAAAGTGCATTTTCTGTAATACTTCAAATGATATGAGATTGACTGAAGGTTTGTTTTATCTTTGAAAAATTGTTTTATTGAAATTGTTGAATTAGAGTTTGTTATGAAAAATACTTTTCAATCCCCTTCGAAAATATAAAGCTGAAAATAAATGAGTTTAAGGGAAAGAAGACTTAACCAAAATTTATCCTGGTTCATTCCACTATCGGAATCCACAGATACAAGTATTCTTTTGCCACAGCCTCTCCAGGCGTAACCACAAGTATTCCTTTGTTTTCAACTGCCTCTCCAGGCAGCTCATGCAGTATTATTTTACAGACAAGCCTCTCCAGGCTCAACACCAAGTATTCTTTCTTCCACCAAGCCTCTCCAGGCTCTGAGACACAAAGTGTTTACAACAAAAACTAAGTTTAGGTTTCTAAGAAACATAAACTCAGATTCTTCTTGTACAAAGGGATTACTGAGTCTAACTCAGGATACATGAAATGAATTCTAAGTACAAGGGTAAGACAGAGATACAAGTGTATGAATTTGGGTACAATCTCGTCTTCTAAGTGAAGCATAACTTCCTCAAAGAATTGGCTAAGTAAAATATTTAATTAAGCTTCAACCAGTTCTTTCTTGGGCTATTAATGCCATCTCGGCCGTCCCGATTGGTCAACAGACCCTACCAACGCTCCGACCTTCTCCTTCAAACTCTTTCTTGAGGCTATTTATATGTTCTGATAAAATATAGCCGTTTGAAGATTTCTTGGTTACCGTTAAGAAGAAATGATTTGGCTCAAATAGCCGTTGTGAAATAACTTCTTAAACAGTTGCTTCTTCTTAAGAAGAATAGGTGTGCAGATAACTTAGCTCTGACACACTGTAGATGAGTTCTTTAACCTTGAGAGATTTTCCTTAATCACGTAGATGTTTTCTTTTCTTTCTCCCTGCTTCTTCTTTTCTGTCACCATTTCCTTTCTGTGAATGTGAGGATGTATTCGTTGGATTTGTCCTTTAGCCTAAATTGTGCTAGCTTCTGACATTCTGCTGTTCTCTCCTTTTTCTTTTCTTGACCATAATTCCTTCAAATATTTAGATAATATTCTAGTCGTTGAGCAAGTGGTCTTTGCCTTTGTTGAGACTTCTTGTAGATTGAGATTTGTGTGTTCAGGGTTTGACATATCTCATTACATGGTTTGAGAGTCTTCATATCTTCAAATAGTTTGACATATCTCATTACATGTTCATAGAGTATGTGTGTTCAGAAGATTGAATTCTTTAATCTTCACATACTTTCAGATGATTCGTGAGCTTTCAGCTTGATGTATTATCTCATCCTGATTTCATCAGCTTCAATATAAGTTTATCTCAGATGATTGTTTCATGCAATTCTTGATTCTTCATATTGAGGACACTTTCAGCAAGTTCCTTTCTTTTATCAAGAGTTGCTTCTTCTCTTCTTCAGATGATTTCAGTTGTGTTCTTCTTTGTCTCTACTTGTTCTTCTGAAATTCAAATGGATACAGATGTTGAATTAAATAAGTTTAGTTCAAACATCTTTCTTGTCACTTTTGTTCAGTCTTCTGATTTGTTCTGGGCAGCAGCAGGTGTAGTAGGTCTGCGCACACAATGCCTTTTTTTATTCCAGGTGCAGCAGCCGTTGCAGACTTTCCTTATCTGTGCAAGACTTTTGCTCGAGGCAGAAAAGCATGTTTAACTCTTGTGCTGAAATAGGTGTAGTCCATTGGGTAGAGTGTTCTTCATGCTTGGCAATGTCTTCACGAGATCAATCCTTGATTCTGACACGTTCAGCCTTCAGATTTACAAAGTGCTTTAGATCAGCTTCAATTTTTCTGGTGATAGTCATTCTTCAGAAGAAGTTCTTTTGTCTTCAAGTCTTCAGATGATGGATAATTTACTTTGGTCTTCAAGTCTTCAGATGATGGATATGCTACAGATCTTCAGATTTTGTGTTGTCCTTTTTTTCTCTTCAGATTCAGTGCTTTGCTTTATCTTTCTTGTGGATTTCTTCTTTTTAGATTCTGCGTCTTTTCTTCTTATTCTACATTTGTTCTTCTTCTGATTCTGCATTTGTTCTTCTTCTGATTCTGCATTTGTTCTTCTTCTTCTTCTGATGAATACTTCAACCTGAAACACAATTTACAAAGCAATACCTTTCTCAGTAGAATCTGCTTATATGATCTTATTTGTTAATCATTAAAACCTAAGGATACTGAGTCTTAAGTTAAGTTTGAATACTCAGATTAATTCTTAGACTCAACAATAGAGACTTAGGTACCCACATCCTTTTGGGTCCTTTTCTGTTAGCAGCAAGTTTGCCCTTTTTCTTGTGCTTTCACTGAGACACACTGTGCCCAAGCTTCCCACAATGAGAGAATCTCCTACCTTTCTTAGCTTTTTCAGCAAGTTTAAAATTTGAATCATGTGATGATTCATTGTCTTAGTATCCCAACCCACTTTAGTTTTTGGAGTTCTTTTGAACACCCAACATTTTGTGCAGGTTCTTAGTTCCATTGACAAAGTTGGCAAGGTCTCTAATAAGTTCAGCAACTTATTTTTTTTTATTTAAGAATTTCATTTTCTATGATTAAACTTTCTGAACTACTAGCCTCAGAGTTCCTCAAGATTCTTTCCATAAGTAGAAGATTTTCTATCTCAAGAGCTTCATTTTTAGTTGCAACTTCAGTATATGCTCTAGACAAATCTTTGTACTCTTGGAAAAGCTCTTTAGAACTTTCTAGCAAGTCATCATACATGTCTTGCAAAGTTGATAAATGCTAATTATATGATATATTCTTGTATTTTTACTGCACTTATCAATGGTAAAATAGTAATTTATGCCCCAAAATAATCCCTTTTTATTAATAATTGCAATAATTGTGTTTATTTAATTTGGATTTGAATTTGATGCTATTTTAATATAAAATCTATTGATTTTGCAGAATTATGAGGAGATTTAAATGAGAAGAGAAGATAACATTATTTGAGGATAGGATTTGCAGATTTGAAGTTTAAATGAGAGCAAATAAAGATAAGATCAGCAGCCATTTAAACAAGGGTTCTGCGGATAACTTCCCAATTTAAATTCAAAGGCAAGATATATACAGAATCAGATCAAAAAGAGGGAAACAAGGAAAGCCAAGCAAGCAAGGATAAGATCAGGAAGCGATCAAGTTAAAAAGAGAGAGAATCAAGGAAAGCTGAAACGAGAAATACGCTTCACCTGCGCTCAGCGCAGGTGAAGCGTAACTATTAGGATTCCTCTCTGGATCCTGCGCTTCAAACGTGCTGAGCGCAGGTGAAGTGCAGAAACACGAATTTAATTTTAGATCTGTTTTCAAAATAGATTCCTTTCATATTCAAGATAGCTTTCCTTAGTCTATAAATAGGACCTTTTGTAAAGATCACAGTGGCGGTTAGCAAAGGAGCGTTTAGCAAGGAGATTAGAGAGATGGCAAAGGCAGAGCTAGGATTGAAGAAAAGCGTGACAATTTCTTCATTGGTCTATATGGCTACTATGCGTAGCTAAACTCTCCAATAGGGTTGAATGTAGTTGATTCAATCCTCAAGTGTATGTGAATTCTCTTTATTATTTATGAATCCCTGTTCTATAATATCGGTACTTTTATACTTTGCTTAATGCGTAGCTTCCGCACTTGTGCTAGAGTTATAGGTTGTTTTTATAAAATGCATTGGTAAATGGTTTTATTAATTCAACAACGAGTTTGGGGGAGCCTAGACATAGGAAACTTAAATTCTGATTGGTAAAAGTACTCATTAATCGCTATAGGAATATAGAGGGAATCAATGATTGAAGAATTGGGATGTGACAGCCTCTTCATAGTAGTCTCTATAGGAATATACGGTTATTTGATAGTGTTAACGAACGGAAAGGTTGAGCAATACAGCCGGGGTAATTTGTCGCCTGGGAGAACCCGCATGGATTATCTTTGAGTGGTTTACTACATGGTAACTCGGGGTAAAGCAATATAGTTTGGCTAGGATATTATAGAAATATATTCATAAATAATATTGGGATTCACATGTATAAGGTGTGCGATGATACGAAGTTCAATCCTGATCCAAGTAACGTCATCTTACCTTATCTCAAATATCTCTTTACTTCATGCAATTTTACTTTCCGCACCACAAATTCTCAAAATACAGTTTCTTACTTGATAGTCTGATCACTAGTAAATACGAAGCGAATCGTTCCCTATGGATACGATAAACTCATACTTACTATTATACTGCTGGAATTTTGGTACGCTTGCCATAATCTCATCAAGTATTTTTGGCGTCGTTGTCGGGGCATGGTGTATCAATTCGTGGACTTGGGAGGTCTAACTATCAAGTTGTATATACTCTATCTTAGGATTTTAGATTTTTATTTTTTATTTCTAGGAATTTTTAAGAATTTTTTCTTTTTGTTTTTATTTTTTCTTTTTATTAAAATTCTCTTCCACACTTACCCTTTTCAAGTTTTCTTGTTTATGCTTTCGAGAGGCCAGGTGTCCCCAAATCAGTTACAATTTGATCCAGAAATAGAAAGGACATCAAGGAGGAACAGAAGTAGAAACAGGAGAAGGAGAAGAAGGAAACTTGAGGAAGAACCCAAAAATATGGCAGGAGAACAACCAAGAAGAAAGACCTTAGGAGAATATGTCATGCATCAAGGACCTCACCATTTTTCAAGCATTGTCTTACCCACAACTGTGAAGTCCTTGGAGTTGAAGGCTGCTCACCTTAATCTTATTAGTGCCAATCAATTCCCAGGCTTGGATCATGAGGATCGAAATACACATCTTTTAAACTTTTATGAATTAATAGGCACTATGGGTTTTAAGGAAGGTGATTTAGAGTCCGTATACGTACGCTTATTCCCTTTTTCATTGATAGGAAAAGCTAAGGAGTGGCTGAAGTCGCATCCAAACCAAAGTCTAAACAACTGGGATGTGGTTGAAGAAAAATTTCTGACAAGATTTTTCCCACCAGGAAAACACATGCAAGCCAAAACAGACATCTCCACATTCCAACAAGGATCAGATGAACCATTATGTGAAGCTTGGGAGAGATACAAATCTATGCTGCACAAATGTCCTAATCATGGCTATGATGACATTGCCCAACTCAATATTTTCTGTAAAGGACTCAGGTCTGATTCCAAATCTTTCATAGATGCTGCAGTAGGAGGAACTATCTTATCCGTGGATGCAGAGCGAGGAATCTCAATCATTGACAACTTTGCTCAAAATGATCAGCAAGCCCAGTGTGGACGACAACCAGCTCAAGTACAGAAGAAAGGAGTGTTGGAACTCAACAATAGTGATGTCATTCTAGCGGAAAACAAACTTATCAAAAGACAGATAAATGCACTCACAGAACAGTTGAAAGCACTTCCTCAACAGTTAAAAGTTGTCCAATCCCAACCTATTCAGGCCCAACCTTTGATCTGTGACTTTTGCGGAGGCGACCATCCCAATGGTCAATGATCTTACCAAGAAAACCAAGTCGAACAAGTCAACTTCATGGGTAACCAGGGGAGGCAAGGAAATTTCTCCAACAATAACAATCAGTACTCACAAGGATGGAGGAATAACCAAAATAACTCCGGATGGGGTCAGAATGGAGCGAACAGACAGACACCATACCAGCAGCAACAACCATCAACGTATGACAGATTGAACAGGTTGGAAGAGAAGATTGATGCATTCATACAAGGATTTGATGGATTCAAGAAGAACACTGAAGCATCAATCAAAGCATTAGAAAATCAAGTGGGCCAACTAGCAACAGAGATGGCAGAACACAAGAATGACCACTTTACAGCAAACACTCAGACAAATCCAAAGGAGCACTGCAATTTGATTGCTACTGATGGCAATATTACGAAAGAAAGTGATGTAGAAGAAAGCATCCCATTTGAAGAGCAAGAGCCCAAAGAAGAGATTGTCAAGGAGAGTGTTCAACCAGAAGAGAAGACATAAGAGATTTTGCAAAGAGAAGAAGGAGAACCAAGAGAGGTCTACACCACAGGCAAGTCACTTGATCCAGGTAAGTTCACTGTACCTCTTTCTATTGGTAATCAATCAGCTACATATGCTTTATTGGATCTTGGAGTGAGCATCAACTTGATGCCGCTATCGTATTTTAACAAGCTGGGAATTTTGAAGGTCAAGCCTGCCAACGTAAAGTTACAACTTGCAAATAAGTCCACTCAAAGCCCATATGGGAAGATTGAAGATTTACCAATTAAAGTGGACAAGTTTGTATATTTTGTTGACTTTTACATTGCAGAGATAGAAGAAGAGGATATTGATGTCCCCTTAATTTTGGGAAGACCCTTCATGAAAGTTTCCAAGGCAATAGTGGATGTTGATCGGGGAAAATATCAATTGAGCTCTAAAGATGAGAGCATTGTGTTTCACATTGACAGAGGAATCCCCAAAGTACAAAAGACTCCAGAAAAATTAAAAATGGATCCTACTGACGGGATCTATAAATTTAAATCTAAATCTCAGCTGCCAAAGGTATGAAAGAAAGAAGCTCCTCCATATATTGTGGAGCAAAAGAAGAAAAAGGTTTCTGGATTTCTGAGGAAACCAAGAATAAGAGTAAAGCAGCTAGAGTCAATCATGGAGTTCAGATTTAAAAAGAGAAAAAGAGCATCATCAGAGGAAGAAATGAGTGAAGACAGTGATGATGAGAAACTAAGAAATTGGCATGGAGGATGGGAACTAAAAGGAAGAACTGGAACAGAGTCAACCATCATCCTCCAATTGAGGCCACCATAAATTCTAAAAGTTACCAAGAGTCGAGCTATCAAACGTTAAACAAGCGCTTCCTGGGAGGCAACCCAACATCATTTTTTGTTTTAATTTTTCTTTTGTTTTTTTATTTTGTTTTGTTTAGAGTCAATACCTGTGTATAATTATAAATTGTTAGAAATTAGATTGATTTTTAATAGGAAAAGGATGAGAAACAGTTAAAATTAAGGAGAAGTAGAAAACAGAACTAAAAATACAATTTTGTTTTCTGCGGTGATCGTAAGTGAAGCGTAGAAACAACAATTTGCTTCTGTTTTTCACGCTTCAACCTACGCTGAGCTTAGGTGAAGCGCAGCGGGTCGCTTCAAATTCTATGAAGCACGCGTTGCACTTTCGCTGAGCGAAAGTGTAGCGCAAACGCGCGCTGCAGCCTATATTTGAATTTTGGAGCGAGGAAAGGTCATTTCAACCCTCCCTCAACTCCTGAGCTTTCATTTTCTCTAAAATTTCATCATTTCCTTTGACCTTTTCACCTCCATATATACTTCTTTTCAGTTTCTGAAGCTACACTAGGTATGTTTTTTTAGTTTTAGTTAGTTTGCACCGATTAAAATTTTCAGTTTTTCATTTATGAGCAAAACCTTAGGTTAGAAACTTAGGCTCTTAGGACCTTTTAACTTAGGAAAATTTGTCAGTAGAGTCTTTGTTTAAGTATGTTTGTTACTGTGGTATGCTTAGTGGTGTGTTTTGATATGTTTAGGTAGTAGTCTTTGAAGTGCTCAATGAACTTTTGCATGTTATTATGTTTGGTGCATGTACGCTCAGTTTGTTCCATATTTTTGCATGACTGATAAGTGAAAAATAGTTGATAAATTAGAGTACTTTTCAGTTCACTTATCAAGGTTAAAATGCTAAATTTGCCCCTATTTAATCCCTTTTTCTCTAAATATTTAATAATTTAGATTTATGAGCCTTGTATTTGAATATGATGCTATTTTAATATAAATTGTGCTTATTTTGCAGGATATTATAAACATTTAATTGAGGAGATAAAATAGCATTAAAGAGGAAGATATTTGCAAGATATGAGATTGATTGAGGACACTTAAATGAGGAATTAAAGCTGATTGAAGATCATAAATGAGGAAAGTAAGGCCAATCAATCAAGGATCCTGCAGACAAGCTTCCCAAATAAATACAAGATGCTCAGTAAATATAGAAACTTCATCAGAAAAAGGGAAACAAGGAAAGACAAAGATGCGAAAACCAGTCTCGGGGAAAGATCAAGATTAAAAGAAGAAAGTTGGAGTTGCAGGACGTCACATGCGCTTCACCCTGCGCTATAGCGCAGGTGAAGCGCAGACTCTCTGGAAGTTGCGCTCCAGGCTGCGCTATAGCGCAGATTGAAGCGCACGTTACGCTGATTTGTTCCCTGTTGCCCTTTTTAGATAGATCTTTCCCCAATTCTCTTTGGTCTTCCCTTGTAATATAAATAGGAACCTCTTGCAACCTTTTAAGGGTCCTTGGGGGGCACGATCATTGTAATTCAGTCTATATTTCAGTGATAATGTACCAGAGCTAAGTTTAGAGTAGGAGAGGGGGAGCTCTTCACGGGGATTGAAGATGGTGACAGCGTCTTCAGTGGTTTGTATGACTACCTCGAGTAGTTAACTCTCCATTTGGATTGGATGTAATTGATTCTATCCTTGAGTGTATATAAATTCTATATTAGTATTTCCTGTGCTCTCTGTCTATAATGGTGGTAGTCTTATTCTGTGTTTATTCCTAATTCCCACGCTTGCGTCTGGAGTTATAGGCTAGTCTTAACTAAAGTAGTTATTACTAGGAGTGAGGATGGGGGAGCCTAGACATAGGAAACCCAAACTCTGATTGAATAAGATTACTCGGTTACTACTTTGTTCCGAAAAGGGGTGTTTGCTAATGAGCGAGGGGTAGTGTGAGTACTCGAAGTGAAGGGGCATCCAACCATTAGGCTTAGTAATCGATAGCAAGGAGTTAGTTGATTGTTAATCCAGGATTCGAACATAGGCGTATCCTGATGAGTGATGGTAGTGACAGTACTTGAGCGAAGGTGCGTCTACAGCATTAGGCCTCGTTTATCAATTAAGTTCCTTTACAAACTGACTAAAAAAGAGCAAAATAAGCCGAGGGTAAGTCTGCCGCTTGGGAGAGCCCGCATGGATTATCTTTGAGTGTGTGAGGCTGCTGGTAACTCGGGGTCTTAGCAATAAAGTTTGTCTACAGTATTATAGAGTAAACCTAAAATAATAGATAGTCTTTATATGTACAATGGGTGTGATGAGATGAAATCCAATCCTAATCCAAGTAAAGTGTCTCTAACTCTACCTTTCTAATTCCATTTGAATATTTACTTTCTCTTTACAATTCCGCACTTATACTCTCTAAACTGTGCTTTCTCTTGATAAGTAGATCACAGTCTGCATAAATTAGTCGTTCCCTGTGGACTCAATTTTTTTGCTTAACATAAAATTATTCTATTTAATTATTAAATAATTTATTTGATTTTGTGTTGGAAAGTTGAAGAGTGAGAAGTTTAGGAATGTAGTATAGTATTTATTTTTATTAAGTTAAATTTAACATGAATATAAGGTGATTTTATATAATGCAGTTTATGGCTAGTAAAGCAAATCAAGCAAAATGAGATTCTTATATCACAAAAATTTTACTTGATAGTATGCATTTGAAGTATGGATATTAATATGTATTTGAATTTTACGTTGTTATTAAATTGATCTTTGCTTTCAAATTGTCCTAGAGATGTCTTCTAATCAAATCAATCAACACTCAGGGAAAGTTAAGAAAAGGAAATCTGCACGGTTCTTTAAAATGATATATAGTGCAACAACAATTGCTTGTGTATATCAAATGAAGTATTTGGTGAAGCAAGGTAACATATTTCTCTATTCTCAAGGTTGGAGTTGGGTTCGAGAAACCCTTAACACTCCGGGTGAAAGTTATAATATGTTTAGGATGGAATCTCATGCCGTATTGAAACTTGAGAGGTTATTGGTGAATAAGGGATGGCTACATCCATCTAATGAAATGACATCATTGGAGGCACTTGCTATGTTTCTTTGGAGTTGTGCACATAGTGAGACAAATCGAAATGTCCAGAATAGATTTGGAAAATCAGGAGAGACGGTAAGTAGGAAGTTTGGTGAAGTTTTAGAGAGTTTAATTTTATATGCTAGGGAAATTGTCAGGCCTCCAGATTTTAACTTTGAGGAAGTCCCATCCAAAATTAGACATGATAGTAGATATTGGCCATTTTTTCAAGGTTGCATTGGTGCTATAGATGGAAAACATATTTCTGCAATTGTTCCTACTAAAGATCAAATTCGTTATATTGGTAGAAAGGGATATCCAACACAAAATGTCATGTTAGTGTGCAATTTTGACATGTTATTCACTTTTGTTGTTGTTGGTTGGCCTAGTACTGCACATGACGCACGTATTCTTTCATCGGTGCTTGAAGAAATGAAAGATGTTTTTCCTCACCCTCCTGAAGGTATGAATAATTTTATTTATATATTTATATTTATATTTATATTTATATTATTCATTTTTAAATTTTTAGGAAAATACTATCTAGTGGATGCTGGATATCCAAATATGAAAGGGTATCTAGCACCATACAAGGGTGAAAGATATCATATTCCTGATTTTAGAGATGGTAGTCAAGCAGAAGGTTTACAAGAAATATTTAATCATGCACATTCTTCTCTAAGAAATTTCATTGAAAGGACAATTGGTGTTTGGAAGAAAAGATGGCATATCTTATGTGATATGAGGCCATATCCATTGGTCAAACAACAAAAGATCATAGTTGCAACAACAGCACTCCATAACTTTATTCGAACGTGTGGTGTTCAAGATGAAGAATTTGAAAAATGTGACCATGTTCCTGGATATATGGATGAGTGCGAAGAAGAAATGAATATTGATGAAGAAATTGGTTCATATAATCCTAGAAGAGTATTAGATGGTGGTTACATGGATAGAGTTCGGAATCAAATAGCACTTGCATTGAGGGGCAATAGAGATATATGATAATTTAGGATTTTAGGATTGATATATATGATGATTTAGGATTTTAGGAATATTTAGGATTTTATAACTAGATGCTCTTTATGTTAAGTTTAAAGAAAATAAGATAATTTTAACATCTTATTTTACCAAACAGCTTTTAATTTAAAAGTGGCTTTTAAGTTAAAAAAATATCAAACTGCCAAACAACTTATACTTTACTTTTGAAAGCTCTTATTTTTCACTTTAGCTTTAAAGCTCCTTATAAGTAAAAGATAAGTTAGGCCAAACGAAGCCTTACTATTATACTGCTGGAGTTTTGGTTCGCTTGCCAGAATCCCATCAAGTATTTTTGGCGTCATTTCCGCGGAACAGTTTTCAATTTGTGTAGACCTTGGCGGTCTAATTATCAAGTTTTTCTTTTATTATTATCTTAGGAATCTATTTTTCTTTTTTTTAGGATTAGTATTTAGTATATTAATTTTATTTTCAAAATTATAAAAATTTCTTCAACATTTACCCTTTTTTTTCAAGTTTCTTGTTTATGCTTCTGAGAGGTCAGGCGACTCCTAATCAACTTCAGTTCGACCAGGAAATCAAAAGGACGTCGCAAAGAAATAGAGGTAGAAACTCGAGGAGGAGAAGAAGGAGGCTATTTGTTGAAGAACCAAAAACAATGGCAGAAGAAGCCCCAAGGAGGAGGCTTGGAGATTACATCTCCCACCAAGGACCTCGTCACTTCTCCAGCATTGTATTACCACCCAATGCAAGAACTTTGGAGTTGAAGACTGCACATCTTAATCTCATCAGCGCCCACCAATTCACTGGATTGATCATGAAAATCCAAATTCTCATCTCTCTGATTTTTATGAATTGATTGGTACTGTGGGTTTTGATGAAGGTAGTTTGGAATTTGTGTACTTACGCTTGTTTCCTTTCTCTTTGATAGGTAAAGCTAAGGAATGGTTGCAGTCACACCCAAATCAAAGTCTAACTAACTGGGGTGTGGTTGTAGAAAAATTCTTGTCAAGATTCTTCCCACCAGGGAAACAGATTGAAGCCAAAGCAGATATTTCCACCTTCAGACAAGGGGATGATGAACCACTTTGTGAAGCTTGGGAGAGATATTCCCAACCATGGCTTTGAAGACATAGCCCAACTGAATATGTTTTGCAAGGGACTGCGCTCAGACTCTAAATCATTCATAGATGCTGCAACAGGAGGAACAATATTATCCGCAGAAGTTGATCAAGCTATGGAAATTATCAATAATTTCGCATAGAATGATCAACAAGCTCGAAGTGGAAGACAGCCTGCACAATTAAAAAAGGGGATAGTTGAACTTAATCAAAGTGATGCTCTACTAGCAGAGAATAAGCTCATCAAACGTCAAATAGAAGCACTCACTGAGACCTTGAAGGCACTCCCTCAACAACTCAAAGCTGTCTACTCACAACCCGTCCAAGCCCAACCATTGATTTTCGATTTCTGTGGAGGAGACCATCAGAATGGTCAATGTGCTACCCAAGAAGTACAACAAGAGCAAGTCAATTACATGGGTAATCAGGGGAGGCAAGGGAATTTCTCCAACAACAACAACAATGAATACTCTCAAGGTTGGAGAAATAACCAAACCAACTCTGGTTGGAATCAGAATGGAGGAAGGCAACCACCCTACCAATAGCAACCCTCAACATATGATAGGTTGAATTCTATAGAGGGAAAAATTGATGAATTAGTGCAAGGATTTGGAGGATTCAAGAAAACCACTGAGGCTTCAATCAAAACTCTAGAGAATCAAGTGGGTCAATTGGCAAATGAGATGGCAGAGCACAGACAGCGACACTTCTCTGCAGTGACCCAAACAAATCCAAAGGAACAATGCTACTTGATTGCTACTGATGGCAACAAGTCAGAAGAGGAGGAGCCTGATGAGGAAGAAGACATCATCTTCGAAGAACATTTACCTCAAGAGGAAGTTGTTCGTCAAGATGAAGAAAAAGCAGCCCAACAAAAGAAACCTCATGAAGAAAAGGTCTTGGTAACAAGAAAGTCACTTGACCCAGGTAGGTTCACTATACCCATTTCTATTGGTAATCTACCATCTACTCATGCTTTATTGGATCTTGGGGCGAGCATCAATTTGTTGCCGCTATCTTATTTTAATAGGTTGAGTAATGTGAAGGTTAAGCCTGCTAGTGTGAGATTGCTTCTTGCAAACAAGTCTGCTCAAAGCCTATATGGAATAATAGAGGATATTGAAATAAGAGTAGACAAATTTGCATATGTAGTAGAGACGGAAGAGGAGGATACTGAAGTCCCCCTGATTTTAGGAAGACCATTCATGAAGGCTGCAAAAATGATAATAGATGTTGATAGAGGGAAATATGCATTAAGCTCAAAGGATGAAACCATTGTGTTTCATATTGACAGGGGTATACCCCAATTACAACAACCTGATGCTATTTCCAAAAGTTCTCCACAATTGCCAGGCTCTGGATTTCTGAGGAAGCCTAGGATGAGGGTAAAGCATCCCGAGACAACTTGGGAGTTCAAGCTCAAAAGGAGAAAAAGATCAACATCTGACACTAAGGAGGATAGTGACAATGAAGGAAGAGTCACAGATTGGCATGGAGGATGGGAACTCAGAGGTAGGACTGGTATGGAGTCCAACATCATCCTCCACTTGAGGCCACCATAAAAGAGGTTGCGAAACCAGGCGTCGAGCTAAAGACGTTAAACAAGCGCTTCCTGGGAGGCAACCCAGTGTTTGTGAGTTTTGTTTTTAATTTTATTTTTCTTTTTGATTAATTTTTAGTTTTAGGGATTACCTGTGTAATTAGTAAATTGTTAAATTGGGGATGTAAATTTAAAAAAAAGAATGCATGGAATCGGGTAGGAGTAGTAGAAGCAGGGAGTATACTGCACATCTGCGCTTCAGCCTGCGCTATAGCGCAGGATAAAGCGCAGGATTTACTGGAACTAATTGGCTCACTGGATTCTGCGCTTCACCCTGCGCTATAGCGCAGTGGTGAAGCGTAGCGGCACGCTTCACATTCTGAAATGGTGCGCGCTGCACCCTGCGCTATAGCGCAGGGTGAAGCGCAGGGGAACGTCTTTAAATTTTGAATTTTTCAAACGAGGGAGTTCATTCGAACTTCCCTCCGTTTCCTTTCCCCTTATTTTCTATGATACTCTGAGTCCTGTCTTTGCCTGTTTCTCACTCATATCTCCTCCTTTTCAGTTTCCGACTTCACAACACGTATGTTTTTATGCTTTTCTTCCTTTCTAACCGATTGGAATTTTTATTTTTTTATTTTATTTGAGCATAGTCTTAGGATAGGAATATTAGGAGTTTTAGGACCTTTAGGAAAGAAATAATTGTTTATAAATATTTAAATATAGTTTGCATGTGGTTAGGATCCTTTGTGAGATGATTCTGTTTGCTTTGGTGGTAGTTTTTAAAGTGCTCAATAATTTTTGCAAATTATTTTTGTTGGTGCATGTATGATTAATTAATTTCTTTGATATTTTTGCATACCCTTACAAAAATAATTATGCCCCTTTGCATGTTGTGATAACATGATTCCTTGAGCCTGAGTTCAATTCTCACTTTTGCCAGATTAGGACTGTTTAAGACTTGCTTTAATTGATCATTTTAGCTTGTCTTAATTAATTAATTGGCATTTATTGGGTAAGAAATAAAATCAAAATTTTTATGCACAATTGCTTGAATGATTGCTCTGACTTTTGAAATTAAATTAGCCATTTATTTCATAATTATGAGTAATTAAATATTATGATGCATAAATAATTTTGATTTATTTCTCTTTTGCAGATGGCTCGAACAAAGACTATTGGTGTTCCTAGCTAAATGGAATACATCGGAGTTCAAAGACTTCGTTCAATCCCGGAGGAGGAGGTTAGCCACTCATGGAGGAGGGCAACCCACAAGGTGGAGATGGAAGAGGTGGAGGCGCTGATGGGTTTCTGGCAAGCGAACCAAAAATCCAGTAGTATAATAGTAAGAAGAGTATCGTATCCACAGGGAACGGTAAATTTACGTAGACTGTGATCTAATTATCAAGGAGAACAACGGTTTAGAGAATATTGTTGCGAAATTGTAAATAATAGATTAAATATCAATGGGATTAGAAAGGAAGAGTTAGAGACACTTTACTTGGATTAGGATTGAACTTCATCTCATCACACCCCTCATGTATGTCGAGACTACCTACTATTTATAGGCTTTGAACTATAACGTTGTAGACAAACTTTATTGCTAATGACCCCGAGTTACCAGGCGCCCCTCACACTCAAAGGTAATCCATGCGGGCTCTCCCAAGCGACAGACTTACCCTCGGCTTATTTTGCTCTCTTTTACCGTTTGTAAAAGAATTAGTTGATAAACGAGGCCTAAAGCTACAGACACATCTTCATTAGAGTACTGTCACTACCCATCACTCATTAGACACATCCTTGCGTTGAATCCTAGATTGAAAATCAACTAACCTTTGCTATCGGTTTATTAATACCAAGCTTAATGTTTAGATGCCCTTCATTATGGTACTCACACTACCCATCAATCATTAGTAACACCCATGGTTCAGTCAGTGGTTAACCGAGTATTCTCATTCACTCAGAGGTTGAGTTTCCTATGTCTAGGCTCCCCCAAACTCAATCCTAGTCGTAACGTTAATTACAAACTAGCCTATAACTCCAGCGCAAGCGCGGAAGTTAGGAATAAAGCACAGAACGAGATTACCAGCACTATAATTAGGGAACTGCATAAATAAATAGATAGAGTTCAACATACACTTAGGAATGGAATCGATTACATTCAATCCTAATGGAGAGTTAACTACACGAGGTAGCCATACAAACCACCGAAGATGCTGTCACCATCTTCAATCCTTGTGAAGCGCTCCTCCTCTCCTACTCTAAACTTAGCTCTGGTGCATTATCACTGAAATAAGACTGAATTACAATAATCGTGCACATCGGATTTGGTGCAAGAGGTTCTTATTTATAGACTAAGGAAAGACAAATCAATTTGGGGAGAAATCTATCTAAAAATGGCAATAGGGAGTAAATCAGCGTGACCTGCGCTCCAGGCTGCGCTACAGCGCAGGATAGAGCGCAACTTCCAGAGAGTCTGCGTGTCACCCTGCACTATAGTGCAGGTGAAGCGCAGGAACTTTCTCTTTTTAATCTTGATCTCTCCCCGAGACTAGTTTTGGCATATTTGTCTTTCCTTGTTTCCCTTTTCTTGATAAAATCCTTGCATTTATTGAGCAATCTTTGATTTATCTGGGAAGCTTGTCTGCAGAATCCTTGATTGATTGGCAATGATCTCCTCATTAATTGTCTCAAATCTTCTTCAAATCTTTATTAAATGTCTTCAATCAATCTCAAATCTTACAGATATCTCCCTCATTTAATGCTATTTATCCTTCAAATCAAATCTTTGCAATATCTTGCAAAAATCAGCAATATTTCTATCAAAATAACATCAAATTCAAATCTTAGATTAATAAATACAATTTCTCTAATATTTAATAAAAAGGGATTAACTGGGGCAAAATTACCATTTTATCCTTGATAAGTGAACTAAAAAGTACTCTAATTATCAACTAATTTTCACTTATCAAAATCCCCCCAACTTAACTTCTTGCTTGTCCTCAAGCAAGAGACCTCTTTGCAATAAAAAATCAATTCTATTCCCAGTGTATTTCAAACAATTAAAACAAATTCAAGGAACTATTCCTCAACTCCTTCCTAAGTAGCAGTCACTTTCCAAACACAAGAAAAACTCAGGATCAAGGGATGTTACCAATCATCAATCAGAATAGAATACAAACATCAATTAAACTTCTTAATAATAGCAATTAAAGCAGTAAGTGATAAACCAAGGAAATCTCTCATTCTCACGGGTAAGTGTTTCCCTCAATCTTTTTCACCACTATTGAACAACTAGAATTGATAGTCGTTTCCAAGATCTGAACCTTCAAGCGGTTAATATGAATCAAAAGGTCTTTCATAGGTTGTATGAGGTTGGGCTATCAAGAAATCATGGTTTTTCTGGATATTCAAGGAACACTTTGAATAGAGAGCATCTTGTGATTGTGCTTGGGACTTCTCTCAATTCACCTGGTCATTCTTGAATGGTCACTCTTTTTCAGGTTGACCTCATTGTTTGAAGAAATACTCCCCCCAACTTATTCAATTCCATATTTTTGTGCAGATTGTTTTTTGTTTTTTTTTACAGAAAGAATAACATAGAAACTTTATTTGTGGGGGGATCCTTCTTTTGTGATTTCTTGTGCCTTTTCTTGAGTCTCTGTGACCAACCTCTTGTCCCATATTGTTGTGGTGCACATTGCTCTCTATCACAAGTGTTAAGGGACAGGTGATATTCAATGAATATGGTTAGGGTGCATCAAAGGAAATATTCAAGCTCAAATGAGCAATCAATAAATGGAAACATTTAATTAGGGTTGGCTATTTGGCACTGAGCACAATATTAGAATCACAAAATATGCCTTTGTCACTTCCATATCTTCTTCAAGCAAGCAAAAATTTAAAAACTCAAGCAATAACAGTTGACAAGCAGCGGTGAAAAGCTCTCAATTTAAGTGTTTGGGCTCTCATCTCACCGGTTATTGGCTAAAATTTCCTTGATAAAGCACTTAATGGATTTAATTAACTATCCTGATCGGTTCTCTTGAGAAGTACCCTAATCCTAACTGATTATGGAATTAATCACAAGACCCTATCATCTTTCCTAATCTGGTTAGTTAAACTACTTATTTACAGAGGATTGGAAAAAGTTACCTTGATTCCTAATTTCCTAAGGTCCTAAAATAATTAAAAATCCTAAAAATTTAAAAATTTAACAGAAAAACACAAAAAATAACTGAGTAAGTACTTCATAATATATAATGTATCAGTGGAGAATTATATATAGTACATATCAAAAGAAAAAGAAAAAGAAAATAAGAAAATAAGATGAAAAAAAATAAGAAAATAAGAAAATAAAAAAAAACAAAAGGAAAAGAAAAAGAAGGAAAATCACCAAATAGGAAAGAAAAATCAGTCCTCCTGGTCCTGATCCATGTGAGCTGCTCCATCCTCAGCTCTGGCTGCTCCATCCCCCCTGGGAAAATAGGCCTGTCCCCAGGCCACTGTAAATAATCATGAAAGAATGCAGGGAGCATGGGGTCCACATCGGCCTGGTAATGACTACTCTGAAAGTGAATAGCGGCACGGTGGAGAGTGGACATCTGAGCCATCATGTGAGTGTTCTAGGCCCTAAGTCGCTGAGCCCAGACAGGAGCATCCATGTCTGCTGCTGGTGGTGGTGGTGGCTGCTGTTGCTGCAGCTCATCCTCAATCTGTAACTCTGCAGTTGTGATACAGTTGGCTTCAATATAAGCTTTGGTCATAGGCGGTAAGATGCGAACCCTGGGGTTCACCTCCACACCCCTAGATCTGCAAAGTGATGTGATAAGAGAAGGGAAGCCAAGTCTGATCTTGGAGTTGGGTGTCCGACGCTCTAAAGCAGTAGTATAGTCTGCTATCTTCCGAGTGATGATCTATGAGACGTCGATAACCGCGTTGGTGAGGATGGAGTAGATGAGGTGGGCCATGGGCATAACCGCATCTGAAACATGCCCAGTAGGATAGATGTTGGCCAGTATCAGTACTGTCCACATCTGTGAAATGCTCCTCATATCCTTCCTATAGATCCTAGCAGCATGCCGATATGCGTTCCTTTCAAAGGAACGCCCTGGTAAACAGAGTAGCTGAGCGGTCTCTATGTCGAGGGGATCATTGTCGTTGACACCAACGGCCTCCATCCTATCCTGGTATTGGCACTCCACCAGGTCTCTGTCCTCCTCTATGGGATATGCTAGGAGTGCATTGATTGCATCGCAATCAAACCTGATCACCTATCCCCTCACATAAGACTCCTTCCTAATGTTAACGCCTTGGTCTCCAATGGCGTTAGCATAGAATTCCCTGACGATATCTGGGTCAAAATAGCTGTCAGGGCGGCTGAGGCGGCCCCAACGCCTCCTGTGAATCTCAGCGGAGAACTCCTCATACTCGCCCTCCTCAAGGACGACTGGTCACTCCTTAATGAATTTTGCAGTCGGCGATGTCAGTGTAGGCTTCAAAGGACTTGAGGTCCTTGAAGCGGTGAGGGTCGAACTCAGGTTCCCTCTGGGGAGCCTTCCTCTTGGCACCCCCTGTGCCCTTCCTAGAGGAACTAGGAGCACCAACGTTCTCTGTACGGGCCATCTGCAAAAGAAACAAATCAAAATTATTTATGCATCATAATATTTAATTACTCATAATTATGAAATAAATGGCCAATTAATTTCAATAATTAGAGCAATCAATTAATCAAACAGTTGTGCATACAAATTTTGATTTTAATCCTTACCCAATAAATGCCAATTAATTAGTTAAGACATGCTAAAGTGATCAGTTAAAGCAGTCCTAAACAATCCTAAACAGGCAAAAGTGAGAATTGAACTCATGCTAAAAAATCATGTCATCAGTAACATGCAATAGGGCATAATTATTTTTTGTAAGGGCATGCAAAAGTATCAAAGCATTTAATTAATCATACATGCACTAACAAAAATAATTTGCAGAAATTATTGAGCACTTTAAAAACTACCACCTAAACAAACAGGAATAACTCACAAAAGATCCTAACCACATGCAAACTATTTTAAACATTTATGAACAATTATTTCTTTCCTAAAGGGTCCTAAAATCCTAAACTTCCTATCCTAAGGTTATGCTCAAATAAAAAAAATCAAAACTTCAATCGGTTAAAAAGAAAGAAAACTATAAAAACATACATGGTATAAGCTCAGAAACTGAAAATGAGGCTATCTGAGTGGGAAAAAGCAAAGGAAAGGTTAGGAATCTCAGAGAAAAGGGCAAGGGAAGATTTGGGTGGAAGTTCAAAATGAATTCCACGTTCCAATTTTTTGAAATTTAAACAGCGTCCCCTGCGCTACACCCTGTGCTATAGCGCAGGTTGGAGCGCGCACTGCTTCAGAAGATGAAGCGTGCCGCTACGCTTCACCCTGCGCTACAGCGCAGGGTGAAGCGCAAAAGTCAGAGAGTTTGAATTTCCAGTTTAATTCTGTGCTTTGCCTGCGCTGTAGCGCAGGATGAAGCGCAGATGTGCAGTATTCTCTCTGCTTCTGCTACTCCTAATTGATTCCATGCATTCCTTTTTAAATTTGTATCCCCATTTTAACAATTTCTTAATTATACAGATAAATCCTAAAACTAAAAATTAACAAAAAGAAAAAATGAAATTTAAAAACTCACAAACACTGGGTTGCCTCCCAGGAAGCGCTTGTTTAACGTCTTTTAGCTCGACGCCTGGTTACACAACTTTTTTATGGTGGCCTCAAGTGGAGGATGACGTTTGACTCCATACCAGTTCTTCCTTTGAGCTCCCATCCTCCGTGCCAATTTGTGACTCTTCCTTCACTGTCACTATCTTCCTCAGTATCAGATGTTGATATTTTTCTTCTCTTGATCTTGAATTCCCAAGTTGACTCTGGGTGCTTTACCCTCATCCTAGGCTTCCTCAGAAATTCGGAGCCTGGCAGTTTTGAAGAGTTTTTGGAAATAGCATCAGTTTGTTGTAACTTGGGTACACCCCTCTCAATATGAAACACAATGGTTTCATCCTTTGAGCTCAATGCATATTTCCCTCGATCAACATCAATGATCATCTTAGCAACCTTCATAAAAGGTCTTCCTAGAATTAGGGGAACTTCAGTATCCTCCTCTCATGTCTCTGCAATGTAGAAATCTATAACATATGCAAATTTATCTACTCTGATTTGAATATCCTCTATTATCCCATGTAGGCTTTGAGCAGATTTATTCGCAAGAAGTAATCTCACATTTGCAGGCTTGACCTTCACATTACTCAACTTGTTAAAATACGATAGCGACATCAAATTGATGCTCGCTCCAAGATCTAATAAAGCATAAGTAAAGGGTAGATTACCAATAGAGATGGGTATAGTAAACCTACCTGGGTCAAGTGACTTACTTGTAACTAGGATGTTTTCTTCATGATGTTCCTCTTTTTGTTGGGCTGCTTTTTCTTCATCTTGATGAACAGCTTCCTCTTGAAGCAATTGTTCTTCAAAGATGATTTCTTCTTCCTCATCAACTCCTCCCCTGACTTGTTGCCATCAGTAGCAACCAAGTTGCATTGTTCCTTTGGATTGGTTTGGGTCACAGCTGAGAAGTGTTGTTGTATGTGCTCTGCCATCTCATTGGCAAACTGACCCACTTGATTCTCCAGAGCCTTGATTGATGCCTCTGTAGTTTTCTTGAATCCACTAAATCCTTGCACTAGGTCATCAATCTTACCTTCCAAAGTATTCAACTTATCATATGTTGAAGGTTGCTGTTGGTAAGGTGGTTGTCTTGCTCCTCCATTCTGACTCCAACCAGAGATGTTTTGGTTATTCCTCCAACCTTGAGAGTACTGGTTGTTTTTGTTGTTGGAGTAATTACCTTGCCTTCCCTGGTTACCCATGTAATTGACTTGCTCTGGGTGTATTTCTTGGTTAGCACATTGACCATTTAGATGGTCACCTCCACAGAAATCACAAATCAATGGTTGGGCTTGGATGGGTTGTGAGTGGACAGCTTTGAGTTGTTGAGGTAGTGCCTTTAGCGTCTCAGTGAGTGCTTCTATTTGACGTTTAATGAGCTTGTTTTCAGCTAACAAGGCATCATTCTGGTTGAGTTCCAGCATCCCTTTCTTTGGTACTTGCGCGAGCTGTCTTCCACTTTGAGCTTGTTGATCGTTCTGAGCGAAGTTGTTAATGATCTCAAGTGCTTGATCAACGTCTGCGGATAAGATTTCCTCTTGCTGCAGCATCTATAAATGACTTTGAATCTGAACGCAGTCCCTTGCAGAATATATTGAGTTGGGCTATGTCTTCATAGCCATGATTGGGACACTTGCGCAGTATAGACTTGAATCTTTCCCAGGCTTCACAAAGTGGCTCATCAATCCCTTGTCTGAATGTGGAAATATCTGCCTTGGCTTCAATCTGCTTCCTTGGTGGGAAGAATCTTGTCAAGAATTTCTCCTCAACCACACCCCAATTGGTTAGACTTTGATTTGGGTGTGATTGCAGCCATTCCTTAGCTTTACCTATCAAAGAGAAAGGAAACAAGCGTAAGTAAACAGATTCTAGATTACCTTCCTTGAATCCCTTAGTACCAATCAATTCATAAAAATTAGAGAGATGAGTATTTGGATTTTCATGATCCAATCCAGCGAATTGATGTGCACTAATGAGGTTGAGGTGTGCAGTCTTCAACTCCAGAGTTCTGGAATTTGGTGGTAACACAATGCTGGAGAAGTGACGTGGTCCTTGATCGGAGATGTAATCTCCTAGCATCCTTCTTGGACGTTCCTCTGCCATGTTTTTGGTTTATTCAACAAGTATTCTCCTTCTTCTCCTTCTCGAGTTTCTACCTCTGTTCCTTCGCGACGTCCTTTCTATTTCCGGGTCGAACTGTAATTGGTTGGGGGACGCCTGACCTCTCAGAAGCATAAACAAGAAACTTGAAAAAGGTAAGTGTTGAAGAGATTTTTTTCATAATAATAGAAAAACAATAAAATTCCTAAGATAATATGTCCTACAAATAATAAGAATAATAAATAGAAATCTTAATAGAAACAAAATCCTAAGATAATTAAAAGAAAACTTGATAACTAGACCGCCAAGGTCTACACAAATTGGAAATCGTTCCCCGGCAACGGCGCCAAAAATACTTGATGGGTTTCTGGAAAGCGAACCAAAAATCCAGTAGTATAATAGTAAGAAGAGTATCGTATCCACAGGGAACGGTCAATTTACGTAGACTGTGATCTAATTATCAAGGAGAACAACAGTTTAGAAAATATTGTTGCGAAATTGTAAATAATAGATTAAATATCAATGGGATTAGAAAGGAAGAGTTAGAGACACTTTACTTGGATTAGGATTGAACTTCATCGCATCACACCCCTCATGTATGTCGAGACTACCTACTATTTATAGGCTTTGAACTATAACGCTGTAGACAAACTTTATTGCTAATGACCCCGAGTTACCAGGCGCCCCTCACACTCAAAGGTAATCCATGCGGGCTCTCCCAAGCGAAAGACTTACCCCCGGCTTATTTTGCTCTTTTTTATTCCGTTTGTAAAAGAATTAGTTGATAAACGAGGCCTAAAGCTACAGACACATCTTCATTAGAGTACTGTCACTACCCATCACTCATTAGACACATCCTTGCGTCGAATCCTGGATTGACAATCAACTAACCTTTGCTATCGGTTTATTAATACCAAGCTTAATGTTTAGATGCCCTTCATTATGGTACTCACACTACCCATCAATCATTAGTAACACCCATGGTTCAGTCAGTGGTTAACCGAGTATTCTCATTCACTCATAGGTTGAGTTTTCTATGTCTAGGCTCCCCCAAACTCAATCCTAGTCGTAACGTTAATTAAAAACTAGCCTATAACTCCGGCGCAAGCGCGGAAGTTAGGAATAAAGCACAGAACGAGATTACCAGCACTATAATTAGGGAACTGCATAAATAAATAGATAGAGTTCAACATGTACTTGGGAATGGAATCGATTACATTCAATCCTAATGGAGAGTTAACTACACGAGGTAGCCATACAAACCACCGAAGATGTTGTCACCATCTTCAATCCTTGTGAAGCGCTCCTCCTCTCCTACTCTAAACTTAGCTTTGGTGCATTATCACTGAAATAAGACTGAATTACAATAATCGTGCACACCGGATTTGGTGCAAGAGGTTCCTATTTATAGACTAAGGAAAGACAAAGAAATTTGGGGAGAAATCTATCTAAAAACGGCAATAGGGAGTAAATCAGTGTGACCTGCACTTCAGGCTGCGCTACAGCGCAGGATAGAGCACAACTTCCAGAGAGTTTGCGCGTCACCCTGCGCTATAGCGTAGGTGAAGCGCAGGTAGCGTCCTGCAGCTCCAACTTTCTCTTTTTAATCTTGATCTCTCCCCGAGACTGGTTTTGGCAGATTTGTCTTTCCTTGTTTTCCTTTTCTTGATAAAATTCTTGCATTTATTGAGCAATCTTTGATTTATCTGGGAAGCTTATCTGCAGAATCCTTGATTGATTGGCAATGATCTCCTCATTAATTGTCTCAAATCTTCTTCAAATCTTTATTAAATGTCTTCAATCAATCTGAAATCTTGCAGATATCTCCCTCATTTAATGCTATTTATCCTTCAAATCAAATCTTTGCAATATCCTGCAAAAATCAGCAATATTTCTATCAAAATAGCATCAAATTCAAATCTTAGATTAATAAATACAATTTCTCTAATATTTAAAAAAAAGGATTGAACTTGGGCAAAATTACCATTTTATCCTTGATAAGTGAACTAAAAAGTACTCTAATTTATCAACTAATTTTCACTTATCAGGCGCAAACCCTAGCAGAGGAAACTTGGAGAAGAAGGTTATCTAGAAAAACTCCTGGCAAAGTTTCTCTTTCTTCCTATTATATTAAGCTCGAAACTTGACGAGATTTGCGCGCTTCAGCCTCCTAAGTGAGCTTCAACGCATTCAATTCCTTTAGAAAGTGTAGCGTGCTGAAGCACGCTATGGGGGCTTCAGCTCGCTAAGGAAGCTTCAGCTCGAAAGAGGGGGCTTCAGCGCGCACGAGGGGCTTCAGCTCGCTATTAGAAAAAGTGCGCATTCGCTTTTCAGGCTGAATATTGTGCGGGCTGAAGCGCACAAAAGTGTGCTTCAGCCCACTCTCAAATATTGCACTTGTGGGTGATTTCTTTCTCTGATTCTTTCTATAATTCTTTTTCCTTCCTCCAAAGTCTACAAAAGATCATTTTCTTCATCAGAATAGCTTCAAAACTCAGATTTGGAATAAAAACTACATAAAACTAAATTTAAGCAATAAAAGGGCAATTAGGGGCTAAACTAAGAACAATTGTCATCTCAAAGTGCTAAATTTATATCCAAAAAATTACTAATTCTAAGCACTTATCAGAATCTCATCAAAAGTTTGAGGGATTATCTCAGATTCAGAATTGTCTGATGAAGGAAGGCTTGCCATTAAACATAGGTTGGCTTTTTCAGCGGACCCATCTTCCTCTTTAGAGGTTGAATCATCTAGATCCTCCCAGGTGGCCATCAAACCCTTTTTCTTTTTAAAGAACTTCTTCTTAAAAGAGGGTTTCTTCAGCTTGGGACAATCAACCTTCATATGTCCTGATTGTCTGCATTCATAACAGATTATCTTATCAATAGATAAAGATTCTTTACCTGACTTACCCATTTTAGTTTCATAGGATGAGCCTTTTCCGAACTTTCCCTTCCTCTGAAGCATCCTCTTGTTCTTCCTGCACAAAAGAGCCAGATCATCATCATCATCAGAGCTGCCTTCAGAGTCCTCACTACCTTCTGAAGTTTCCTCAGCTTTCATGGCTTTATGTGTCCCATGCTTCAGCAGCTTGGACTTGGCATTAAGAGCCAGTGAATTTTTCTTTGGAGCATCTTCACCAAGCTCTAACTCATGGACTTTGAGGGATCCCAAGAGTTCCTCCATTCTTAAGGTATTAAGGTCTTTAGCCTCTTGAATGGCAAAAACTTCGGGCCTCCAAGCCTTTGGTAAACTCCTAAGAATCTTGTGATTATTATCATCAAAATCAAAGGTTCTGCCTAAAGAATTGAGTCCATTAGTTATGGTTTGAAACCTCCCAAACATTTGATCAATGGTTTCAAACTCTTGCATCTTGAACATCTCATATTGATGAACAAGCATGCTGATCTTGGATTGTTTGACATTATCAGTCCCTTCATGGGCTGATGCCAAAGTATCCTAGATCTCCTTGGCTAAAGAGCATCCATGCATCTTCTCATATTCAGATTTACTCAAGGAGCAAACTAAATAGAGTTTTTCCTTTGCATTAAGTTGTACACGTGCCTTCTGTTCACCAGTCCAATCTGCTTTAGGGATAGGCACACCACCATTTGTAGGAGTGTAATCACCATTAGTGACTATAACCCAAAGATCTATGTTGCTGCTTTCAATAAACAGCTTCATACAATCTCTCCAATAATGGTAATCTGTACCATTAAAAGCCGGGGGCCTTGAGACAGAGGCTCCTTCTGCAATGTAGTGAGGATTGCTTATTGAGGTTTCCATCTGGATCTTCTTCCTCAGCACTTGTTAGATGCTCAACCCGAGGTTAAGCTCTGATACCAACTGTGGAAACCCCATGAAACACTAGAAGAGGGGTTGAATAGTATTTTATAACTTCAAACTGATTTTAGGAAAACCATTAAAACAAGCTCAACTTTTCAAAGTTATTTGTGCAACTTTTTGAAACTGGAAGTTAAGGTACTTGCTGAAGTTACTTCAGCAGGTCCAATAAAACAGTTTTGAAAACTTGTTTTTAAGTACGTTTTGAATTTGCTTTCAGTTTCAACTTATAAAACAATTTACTTAGAACCCTCCGAGTTAGTTTAAACTAAATATAAAGAGATAAGGGTAAGAGAAAACTTAGCCACAAATTTATACCGGTTCACTCACATCCACCGTGAGCTACAATATAATTAAGTTCTTTCTATTATAATAATTGACTAATATTTCATATAAGAAATTTTAAAAAATAAGTAAAATTAATACAATATAAATCTAAAAAAATGTTTTTAAAAACTATATAAAATATAAAGAAACTTATATGTGTGTATAATCATTTTGAATAAGTAAAATATAAAGAGAATATAACAAAAAAGTGAAAATATGAAAGTATAAAAATATACATATTTATTAAAAAATATAGTGTTTTATGTTTTAGAAAATACATTACTAGTAAAATTTAAATTTCCCGAGATATATATATATATGTATATATATAACACCATATAAAAAATTATGATTTTTTTAAAAAAGTTTTAGCTAATCATCATTCTAATTTGAGAGTTTAACTCACAACTATGATGATGGGATTCCAAGAGTTAACAAATTCATACAACTAAAAATCATATAACAACTCATACAACACACTTTTTTTTTTATTTCTCTCCATCACATCACCGATCACATCCCACATTTCTCTTTCTTCCCTCTCTATTTTCTCTTCATCTCTCTTTCTTATAGGTTGTATTGTTGTATAAACATGATTTGTCGGATTCCAATTGTGAAGACCACCGAGTTGAAAGCTTGCAGCCTCGTCACTGACCCAAATCGGTCCAACCAATATACACGTTGGAAATGATGAAGAGAATACAGATGTAATGTACTTGCATCATTACTATATCCAAAAACCAACGGAGGGAAAAAGAAAATTAGACAAAAAAGAAGAAAATGAACTTTGATTCAATTCAGCTGCGAGATTATTTACATGATTTCCTTTCCTCTCACACTGGATCAGATCTCACCTACCCCAGGTGTTATATATAGTAGACTAGTAGTTAATTATATAAGTAATTGGTTGCGGGGGCACGAATGAACTGAGCCCCGATTGTTCCGGGTCTTACCACCACCACAGAGCTGGGTGGAGCTTCCCGGCTCAAGTGTACGTTTTTTGTGAACTTAGCTATATATGAATTTCTTACTATGATAATCATAATATCACTATATCAGTGTTGTCTTTCATAAACTTGAATTGGCAAGCCACCCTGTACTGTGGCGGTAAGTCCCGGGACAAATCGGGGCTCCGTAATTTCTCTCACGACCCGGATATCAAACCGCCTTACCAAGGCAGCTACAACAGACTTTATTTCCACCAAAGCCAACTCCTTCCCCAAACAGACCCTAGCACCTGCCTGAAAAACCGGGTACTTGAAAGGACTCTCTGGTACAAACACACCGTCCCGCAACCACCTCTCAGGCTTGAATTCAAGACAATCGGGGCCCCAAATCCGCTCCATCCGACCCATCGCATACGGGTGGTATGTAACCCTGGTGCCCTTCCGTACAAACGTCCCATCCGGTAACACGTCATCCTCTTTAGCGAACTTGGAGTCAAACTGAACCGGAGGGAAAAGCCTCATGCTCTCGTAAACCGCAGCGTTGAGGTAATGCATTTCACGGATTTGTTCAAAACTCGCTAGTTCCTGAACCGGTTTCATCACACGGTCCAGCTCATCCCTGATCAGCTTCTCCACCTGCGGGTTCTTTGACAATAACCAAAAGAAACCGGTCAACGCCGCTGCCACCGTGTCACGACCCGCCAAAAGGAAACTCACCACGATGTCCCTCAGGTATTTGTCGTCGTTGATCAAACTCATGAACCGAGAAAGAAGGTCCTTCCGTGCGGTGAAACCAATTTCCTTACGCTTGTTTATCATCTCTTCTGCTAACTTGTTCACTACGTTGATCGCTTCCTTCAGCTTCTTCTCCGATCCCACATTGAAGAGCCGCTTGATCTTCCATACCGCCGGCGACGCCGTCAGTGCACGCTCCGCCGAGAGCTTCGACGCCGTGTCGAACGCGACGGCTAAGTCCGAAACCGGTAGCAACGGTTGGAGGCAGCATGGGTCCAACCCGAAGGAGAATTTGCAGATGTTATCGAAGGAGAACCGTCGCAATATGTCTTGCAAGTCAACGATTCTGTTACGCTCGCCACGTGCGGCTGAAGCGATGAAAGGAATGAGCCTCGTGTGGATCTCCTCGGTGACTATCTCAAGCGCGTGGGAACGAATCGCCACGCTTCCGAGTTCCAGGCTAGCCATTTTGCGCTGGAAGTTCCAGGAGTCGCCGTCGACGTTGAAGATTCCGCGGCCGAGAAGGTCGCCGAGGATGGTGGAGAATGGCTTCCCTTTGGGGTAGTTGTCGAAGTGGGTTTTGAGCATGTACTCCACGTTCTGCGCGTTGCACGTGATGGTGTTGCCCAGCACGTGCACGTGGATGGTCCCCGTGGGTGATTTGCGAAGAAGGTAAGTGTACCAATCGCAGAGGTTCCCAAACTCGCTGGCCCAACTCATGGACAAGTAGTTCCGGCAAATGTCGCAGTTACACCAAGGCTTCATCCTGGAGATGAAGATGAGGAAGGAAAATGCGGAAAATAAAAAGGTGAAGGAGAAAAACAAGAAGCCAAAGGTGGAGGGCATGGATTGTAACCATGGTGAAGCTTCAAAACTCATCTTGAACGGAGAAGAAAATATGCTGTCTTGACAATGGGGTCTGTAAGATCGAGGTTTAAAATGTCCAATATATAATGGGAGGATTTGGTTTACTGTTGTTTGAATTATGATTATATAAAAATATAAAATCATTTTTCATTAAAAAAATAAAATGAAACAATAAATTGGCTAGTGTCGCTGTCACAATAGTAGTAATTTTGAGTTCTTATATAAAATTCATACAACAGAAAAATATAAACACATTCTTTCTCTATCACGTTGATGACATTATCAATCCTTTCTCATATTTTTTTCTCCTCCTTTTCTTTCCCTATATTATATATTATATATGTTATACAATTAACGTTACTCTTTTGAGTTCTAACTTCTGCAGTTTGATGAGAATAGTTGTTTAGCGTACCTCTGTTTATTTTAGAGTTGACACAATACAAATTCATGTAATTAAATTTAAATTATTTTCATCTATCATATTTCATTAAACATATATTAATAAACTCAGTCATGATTTTTAAAATCAATTCTAACGAAAGACATTTATTATGTATTGATTTTCCATCAAAATTATATTTTAAACATAGATCTATATTAAATTAATAAGAGTATCTTCTGTCCGGATCATTTAAAATATGAATGAAGTGTAAACAAAATACACTAATAATACCACCGATGACGTAAATTAGAAGGTTGTTCCAACTTAACCAATGGTCTCGAATTCGAGCTATCTGTATGCAGTTGTGTTAAAATTTAAATACTTGGAGGATAAGTGTGGTATTGAAAAAAAAAAATACATTAATAATCTTTTTAATTTTTTGGTTGGGAATTAAACACGGTGGGAAGTTGAAGTTGACACCTGACACGCAGTCGCAGAAGTACAGAAAGACATAATGCATGAATAACACGTGCGCAAAGTACCAGCACTCTGTTCTGCAAACGTCATGGACTGGCACGCATAGGTTCAGACTCAACCATTTTTATGCACGTGACTTCATTAGGGAGATAGGTATGAATTTAAGTTAATCTTCACATTTCACGAAAATAGAAATGAATTTAAGTTAAAAAAGTTGTCATAATGTTGAAATTCAAAGAGAAAAAAAATAGAAATGAATTTACAATGCAACCCAAACTGTTGAAATAAATTACACTTAATCAATTCAAATTTGAAAAAAAAAATTATAAAATAAAAAATTTAAATATTTTTAGTCTTTAAATATTAATTTATTTTTTATTATAGTTAAAATTATTTGTATTAATTAAAGTAGTTTTTCCAAAAATAATTTTAAATTAACTTATAATTGTTTACACAATATTCATATTATGAATCAATTACCTAATAATTTATTTTCAAAATATAAAGTAAAAGAAAATATAATAAAAATGTAAAAGAAACGTGACACAAATTAACATGAAATTTTTTTCAATAATTAAATTAAAATTTATGACTTTAAAAATATTATTTTTTAAATATCAACATTATCTATATTTTAATTTTTTTTCATTAAAGTAGTTTTATAAATCATATTAATATTTTAAAATATTTTATACTTCTTTTTAATGTTTCTTAAAATATTAGCATAATATATATGATGTATTTGTTACTTTAGTTTTAAAATTCTGAAAAGAAGAAAAATAAGAATAAATAGAGAATAGAAGAATAATGCATGGAACAACATAATGCCAAAATATTTTATTATTAATCAATTTATTTTTTAAAAACTTAAAAAACAAAAATTTCAAATATCTATATTTTAATATTTTAAAATAATTTTTATATTTCATAAAAAATATCCACATAATATATTAAATACTTTTTAGTTTAATTTCAAAATAAAAAATTAAAAAGGAATTTGAAATTAAAAAAGAATGTAAAAAACAAAATAATATATGACAGAATCATAAAACTAATTTATTATTAATTAATTTTTATATTTTATCATATTTTTATTACCATTGAATTAAATTTTATCAATATAAAAATTTATTAAAAAAATTATTTTATTTTTAATATGATGAACATAATTTTTTATAAATTGAATTAGTTTATTAAATATTTTTAAATTTATATTTTAATATTAAAGAAAATAATCTAATTTTATAATTGAGAAAAATAAAAGGATTAATAGGATTACTCTGGGTAATAATAAGGGATACCTATATATGGCTTACACCAAAAAAAGTTTGATGTGATATGTGGGATCCAAAAAATTTCACCCCATAATACCCGTAATGGATAGTGCCCAAAGTGAATTGGAAGGTTTTCAAGCGTATAGATTAAGTATTGAATAAAGAGTAAAGACGCTTACTTGACGGATTTTAGGATAAATTTCCTGTATATTGTGAGTGTGAAGTACATCTTTATTATTAATAGTATAAATTTAATATTAAAAAATTAATAATAAAGTGTGAGGTTTACAATGTACGTAGACTTAAATGATTTATCCTAAAATTACTCCACTTATTTTAACATTATGTTTGTTCAGCAAGAAGAATGTGAGAACTAAGATGGGAAGATAGAAATGTAGGTGAGATATGTCATTTCTCTAGTTCGGTTGACATGGGCACTAATTGAACAGGTTTGTGGTCTCTGCTCGCGACCGCAACGCGAGGACGAGGGATGGTGGCATTGTAGTGGTTGTTCAAAAGAAGGGGTGAGCGGGGTGGCGATAGAGCGGTGAAGAAGGTGGTGGCAGTGTTGCAGTGACGACAACACGAGGCTTGGCTTCCTTAGGTGATCGAGTTTTTGAGGTGGAACGACGATTCGACGACGATACGTTTTAGGACATGACTGCGGAGGAGGGGTGAATGGGATCTTGTTTAAACGGCATTGTGGCGCTTGTTGCAAAAAGAATAGGTTCCTTATAACTTGCATTCTTCTAGGATTAAACTACTTCCAATTTAGATTGTTTTAATTTTTTTAATCTGTTTATGGATACTCCCTAATTTTATAATTAACTTATAGCTACGATTTCTGGTTAAAGGCACGGACCACCTTGAGCATGTATACGGTTTTATACTGCTACTGCTATTGACATTCACCTTCCGGCAACTCTTAAAAGTTTCTTAAACTATTATTTTATAATTTTTTACATTTTTATATTATTATATTATTTTTACCATTTTAAACAACGCAATTACTTTTTATCTCTATGCCAATAACTCTAAAAAAAATTTTAAATAGATCCCACAATTCACTTATCAACCAATCACATACCACATAATAATTTTGTCTTTTATTTTATTATTAAGCATGGTGCTTCTATAAGCACTCATGCTAACATAAGAACCAACAAATAAAATGCTCCATCGCACAATATTAGTAAGCACTTCTGCCAACTTCTGACAAAAAGTTAAGAACCCGGGTTTAGCATCACCGATGCTGATGCCCTTATAACCTTGTAGTTTTCACCGACATTACCACTATTTTCCATATGGTTTAAAATTCAATTTATATTGTCAACATAAGGTGAATATGTTTTCATTCTCTTTAACAGGGCTAACCTTTGATAGCTTAAAAGCATCCTACAGGTAGCCTAGCTTGTTTCTATTGTGTTTGGTAAGATGAGAGAAATAGAGAAGAGAGTAATAGAAAAGATAGGAATAGGAGAGAGAGAAACAGAAATGAAATAAAGATGATTTAAATGTTGTTTGATAAAAGAGAAATAGGGAAGGTTGATTGTTTGATTTTATAGTAGAGGTAGAAAAGAAATTATTTTATTTTGTAACTTTATGAACATTTTTTCTTTAGAAACCATCCACCCTTCTCAAAATGTTCTTTTGAAAACCCAGATGTCCTAATCCCAGAACCGCCCACCCTGGACTATGCGAATCCCATCAATTCCTCTCTTTGGCGCAAATAAATTGGTCAATGGCAAAAGGCTGGTTAATTTCTTCGCCATCTCTCTACATTTTAGGCAAGAAATGTGATATGTGTGGGTCTCATTTCCTTTTTCAATTTCTCCACTATTTCTATACATAACCAAACCCAAGAAGTAGAACATTTTTCTACCATTTCTCTATTCTCTTTGATATTTTCTTTGCTACTAGAGTAAGGTATATGGGTCACGGTTTGCGGGCCGACTCGCGTAACCCGCGGTCTGTGCGGGCTTGTACAACTAAAATCTTGACCCATTTAAATTGCGAGCTTTTATGTGAGTTGGTCGGCATAACTTGCGGGTTTGCGGGCCAACCCGTTTACCCGCATAAAAATTTGAAAGAATATTTTTCAATAAATTTTAACTAATTTAAAAAATTTATAAAAATAAGTATTAGTAAAATATATTTATAATAAATAAATAAGTGAAAAAAATATTGCGAGTTAGCCGGCAAACCAACCTGTTTTACTTGCGGGCCTAGACGAATTGATGTAATGTAGGCTCATTTAAATGCGAACTTATGTGGGTTAGGCCTATTTGGTCCGCGGGCCATACAGACCGCCTCAGTCCGTTACCCAACTCTATTTGTTACTTCTAGCCAACCAAACATAGGGGAACATGTGTATTGAACAAAATGTATGCAAATAGCATATTTTAGGTTATAGGAATGGTTCCTTATCAAATTTATTATGCAATGTTTTCACTCCTATTATTTTAACAAATTTAAAATAATCGATTTTGTTAAAGAATAGGTCGATTATCAGGTTGTTGGTCGCAAGAATTATTAATAAAATAAAAAAGTACTATTTCTCTCATATTTCTTTAACCAAATCAAATAACTCAAATTCACATTTCTCTTTCATTAATTTCTTACTTATTTCTTTCATATCAAACAACCCATAAATAATTTCTATCTCCACTATATCTCACTCTTCCCTATTTCTCTTTCCTATATTTCTCTCTTCTCTATTTTCTTAATATCTATCAAACAACTCATAAAAAGAAGAGAAGTCAAATTCATACAACCATACAATGATACAACCAGGGTAGATGAAGAGAGAAAGGAAAAAGAAGAGAAAGAAATGTGAGATGCGATAGGTGATGTGATGGAAAGATATAGATAAAAAAGTGTGTTGTATCTTTTGATTGTATGAATTTTTTATCTCTAAAAAGAATTAGTTGAAGTTTGTTGTGATAGACGGGACTCATAAAAAATTACAAACCCTACAATACCCCCAATGATTAACCGTTAAATTATGATTGATATTTTTTACAACATTCATTCCTATTTAACTGTCCACATTTAGCCCATGTTTGGTGACTGTGGAATAGGGGGAAGTGGAGTTGGGTGGGTTGAAGTGGAGGGAAATTCACCTCCTGCACTTGTTTGGTATGCCTGTTAAAAAGAGGTGAAATTGCAAAATATGGTGGGTCTCACGCTATTAACATTTCACGGCTTATGCCTAGAGAAAAGGAGAGAAATAGCTTCTGGCCCAAAAATTTTGATTTCTAACTACCAGAAAATCGATTTCTGGCCAAAAAAATCGATTTATGTACTGAACCCATACAAAGACCAATCAGTGCAGCTGCAGACAATCGATTGTTATGCAGTGAAAATCGATTTTTATTGTACTCTGCCGCCAAAATATGTCCAAAATAATAAAAATTTTATTTCACTTCTATTTCATCTATCACACCAAATAACCTATTTTAACATTTCTCTTTTATTTCTCTCATTTTCCACTCACACCAAACAACCTTAAAATCATCTCTATTTCTCCTCTATTCCTCTCTCACCCACTTCTCCTCTCTCCATTTCCATACTCCCACCAAACAAAGCATTAGAGAAAAATTGGTCCTATTTAATTTTCAATTCACAAATCAAACATAGTAATAATTACTTTTTTCTCCATTTTAGCCTTATGTTAATTATGATATAATAATAAATAACCAACTATTGAAAACTAATGAGACCCCATAAATATTAAGAGACATAAATAATAAAATAGAATGTTTACAATTTTTTATGATAAAAGAGTAATTATTGCATTTCTTAATCTATGTGTTTTTTTATCTAAGTTGACAATTAAATAGGAAATAGTACTTTCTAGATTAAACCCTCAATTTGGTAAAGATACGCACGAAGCCAATTAGGCCCTTGGAAGTTTAGAGGATCGCCACGTTAGTGATTAGTCCCCCAGTTACTCATTGTTGGTCCCTTAAAGATTTCAGTCACCGATTAGGTCCCTCAATTATTAACGTGGTGACTATTTTAAACTTTTAGGGACCATGCAAATTGCAAACTGCTAACTATAAACTAATGGTAAATAATTGAGGGACTAATGTGGTGACCCAACAATGAAGTGCCTTTCAGACACTCAATTCTTTTAAAAATTATATATATATATATATATATATAATGTGTGTATTTATATTGTTGTGTAAATTTATATATTACTCCCTCCATCCCTAGCTATTTATAAGACTCCTTCTAGAAGAATTTAGTGTCCCTTAATATAATATAAGACCCTTTACAGATTTTTAGATAAATTAATTATTATTTCCATATTTGCCCCTCATTAATATTTAACTCTTTTAATTCCCCATATATTGATGAGTGTGAATAATTAATGAAGTTTTATCCACATGCTCAACTACACCATCTGAAAGTGACTTTTGGAGTATTCCACCACATGACAATTAATATATCTAAAATATAGCGACTTCTAAATAGGGGTATATTTGGAATGCTATAATGTTTTTTAAAAGACCAATACATTAACCAATTTTTCTTAAACTGTGTGAAATGTAACATTCCGCTAATTAAGACCTTAAATTATAGGAGAATTATAACTTAAAATAGAATGAAGTAAAGAGTAGGCACATGAAAGCTTAAGGGACAAAAATAAGAGTTTTAGACACCAGGGATCTCGCTCAAGCGAGTGAATCTCGCTTGAGCGAATTATGCAGCAAAAACTACAAAAGTCAGTTCTGCAATTCTCGCTCAAGCCAAAAATTCTCGAATAAGCCAAAATCTTCCAGAGAGGGTGTATTTTCGTGAGCATTCTCGCGCAAGCCAAAAATTCTCACTTGAGCCAAAATGTCAATCTTGCTTAAGCCAAAAATTCTCGCTTGAGCCAGAATGACAGTTTCAGCATATTTAAAACATGACTGCAGACAGTTTCCACTCAGTTTCTCTTTCGTTTCTTCGTCTTTTCAGAGAGAGAAAGAGAGGTTCTAGTGAGATAATGTGCCAGTGAAAGTCAAGAACGGTTTCTACGCTCCAAGATCAAGTCTTTCATCAATCTTTCCTCCCTCAACGCCAATTACTCTTCATTCGTTCTTCGTTTTCTCAACGCTCAGGTGGGTGTGACTCTCACTTGTTTGTCTTGATTGATGCCATAACATGACCCCTATTCTTATTTCCCTTCCTTTCATGGAATAATGATGTATGTATGAGATGAATTTAGGAAATACGAATGCATTGATGATTGTTTGTATTGAATTGCCAAAACCATAGGATAGATGACTTGGATGATTATGTATAATGTATCTTGAGTATGTTATTATGAAATCATGGGCCTTTGGCCATCACAGCCATGAAATTATGAATTTAAGAAATCACAGAGCCTTCGGGCTATCACAGGATCATTGACCGTCACAGGCCTTCGGGCAATTTAATTAAGAAAGACGGGGTAACCACATCGAACTCATGGCCAAGAGGGAGATGGGGTCCCCAATCACAGAATGAAATTTAAATGTTACTTAAGACTTAATCATAGGTATCCCTGGACGACGGTCCTTGGTTACATGGCCGAGTGCTCATCACAGTCACGTTACAAAGAAAAGACCCCGGGTGTCGGGTACAACACCTCACAGTCATGCATTGCATAATAAACGTTACTTCAATGATGATATATTATGTTTAATTCATTTATTTATGATGCTTTAGATAGATATGTGTAATTGTAATGATTCTTGATTGTTTCCCCACACCGCACACACTTGTTACACTCACTGGGACGTTGGTCTCACCCCATTCCATGGGAACAATATTTCAGTGGTACAGGATACTCTTCAGGATTATGACGAGCAGTAGAGGACTCGTGAAGAATAGTAGTATAGTGTTTAGTTACATTGATGTATTTAACTTTGCTTAGGACCACTATTATTATTTGTTAGGATGTTCTTAGGAATTATCATGTTATTTTAATACTTTGGATTAGAACCTTGATGGAAACCTTGTATTGGCTTTCTTTAATTTATGTATGTAATGTTGGAGCTTTAGTAATTGTTGGGTTAATCAAGCGACTATGTTTTATTTTGATACGTGAAATTGACGAATTAATTTCACGAGTTTGGAAATATAGTGCTCCCAATAGGCATTATTTCTGAATTTAGAAATTAGGACGTTAAATTTTGGTATCAGAGCAGTTCAATCCAATTGGACTGTGGTTACATATTACTCCTTAAGTTAGTCATAATTTTATATGCATTATTAGGGAATTGATAGCTGATCACCTGGATATTTCTTAATTATGTGTATAGGATCATGGCTAGCGGTAGGAGGGGACGTTCTCGTGCCAATTCACCTCCTTCCTCACCGGATCAATCTCAGGATCCCGTGGCGGTAGCCCTTCAAATGCTCACTCAAATTATGGGGGAGTAAACAACTTCTAATGTTGCGGTACTCCAGGCCTTGCAAAGGCAGTCCACTGGCACTCCTTCACCAGGGACAGTAGCAGATCCTTTCCTTCAAGGATTAGCTGAGTTCAGAAAACACTATCCTCCGGCCTTTAATGGAGCTTATGATCCAGCAGCAGCAGACACCTGGCTCGATGCCATGAACAAAATCTTCGAGGTGATGGCTTGCACGAACGACCTAAAAGTGAGATTTGCTACCTATATGTTACAAGGAGAAGCAGAAAACTGGTGGAAGAACGTGAAGGTCAGCTTGAATGTTCCCGAAGCCTTACTCTCTTGGGATGCATTCCAACATGTATTCCTAGAGAAATATTTCCCCGAACCAGTCAGGAAACAGAAATAACTAGAGTTCCTCCAGCTGAAGCAAGACAACATGACTGTGGGCCAATTTGTGGCCAAGTTTGAAGAACTTCCCAAGTATCACTCCCTGCTGCAAGCCAATCCTAACGAGGGTTGGAAATGCTCTAACTTGGAGGCGGGCCTCAAGCCCGAGATCAGAAAGATTGTTTTAGCCTTCCAGCTTAGAGAATTCTCAGCCTTGGTGACCAAGTGTTTGGTCGTCGAGCAAAGTTTGGTGGATGAGGCACCCAGGCCTGCGACGAAGACTTGGGTTGAGGGTAAGAGGAAGAGAGAGGATGCACCTACCAGTAAGAATTTTTTACCTCAATTCCAGGGAGGAAGGGGCAAGCAGGTCGCCCTTCCCTCCACTCCAATTTTTTCTGTTTGCCCCAAGTGTGGCAAGAATCATCGGGGCGAGTGCTTGGCAGGGCAACGAGTGTGTTTCTACTGTCGTGACCCAGGTCATATGATTGGGGATTTCCCAAAGAAGAAGAAGGACCAGCTCAAACTCCAAGCTACTGGTAGGGTCTATACCCTCAGCGGTGAAACGACGGCTCAGGACGATGATCTGATGCAAGGTACATGTACCCTAAATGATACTCCTTTGATTGTACTGTATGACTCTGGGGCAACCATTCTTTCATTTCTTGTGACTGTGTGGAAAGGATGAAATTGCATGTTACTCCCTTACCTTTTCATTTGAATGTTCACACCCCGGCTAAGGAAGTCATTTCCACTTCCTTAGTATGTCTTGCATGTCCCTTAGAAATCCAAGGTAGAATCTTTAAAGTTGATTTGATCTGTCTGCCTTTGAAGAAACTTGATGTTATTTTGGGTATGAACTGGTTATCTCGTAATCAGGTCATGCTTGATTGTTGGAATAAAAAAATTGTTTTCCCTACTCTTCTTCTTCCTCCGATGGAGAGGCCATCATATCTCTTATCTTGCTTCACTCAAATTTATGAATGCCTGACTGATGTTAGTTATTGTTTTATATTACTGCTTTCCTCAACTGTAGTGTCGAAACCCGACCTAAATAACTTAGCCATTGTTAGGTAGTTCCGGATGTTTTCCCTAGTGAGTTGACCACCTTACCCTCGGATCGAGAGACTGAGTTTTCCATAGACCTTGTGCCGGGCACAAGGCCTATTTCTAAGGCTCCCTATAGGATGTCACCCTTAGAGATGAGTGAACTTAAGAAGCAACTAGAAGAATTAATAGAGAAGCAATTCATTAGGCCTAGTGTGTCCCATTGGGGAGCTCCAGTGCTCCTCGTCAAAAAGAAGAATGGCAACATGAGGTTGTGTGTTGATTATAGACAGTTGAACAAGGTAACAGTCAAGAACAAATATCCCTTACCTAGGATAGATGACCTGTTAGACCAGCTTAGAGGGGCATCAGTGTTTTCTAAGATAGATTTAAGGTCAGGTTACCATTAGATAAAGATTAGGAGTGAGGATATCCCGAAGACTGCTTTTAGGACTAGATATGGGCATTATGAGTATCTGGTGATGCCATTTGGTTTGACCAATGCTCCAACTGTATTCATGGACTACATGAATCGAATCTTTAGACCCTACTTGGATAAGTTTGTGGTCGTATTCATCGACGATATTCTTATCTATTCTAAAACCTTAGAAGAACATGATCAACATCTTAGGGTGGTTTTGGGAGTATTGAGAGAGAAGAAACTGTTTGCTAACCCTGAGAAATGTGAATTTTGGTTGGATAAAGTTCACTTCCTATAGGGCATGTTGTATCTAGTGAAGGTGTGTCAGTGGACCCTAGTAAGATAGAGGCGGTGATTGGTTGGGAGAGGCCCAAGTCAGTCATTGAGGTTAGGAGTTTCTTAGGATTAGCTGGGTATTATCGCATATTCATCAGGGGTTTTTCTCAGTTGGCCTTACCTCTCACCCGGCTGACCCGTAAGGGCCATGATTTTGTTTGGGATGAAAAGTGTGAGAAGAGTTTCAAGGAACTCAAGGAGAAGCTGGCCACCACCCCGGTACTAGTATTGCCAGATTTGTCCAAATCCTTTGAAGTGTATAGTGACGCTTCAGGAAAGGGGTTAGGTTGTGTTTTGATGCAGGATAAGAGAGTAGTGGCTTATGCCTCTAGACAACTTAGACCCCATGAGGAAAACTACCCAACTCATGACTTAGAGTTTGCTGCAGTAGTGTTTGCTCTTAAGGTGTGGAGGCACTACTTGTATGGGGTACCGTTTGAGGTCTTTAGTGACCATAAGAGCCTTAAGTACCTCTTTGATCAGAAAGAACTTAATATGAGGCAGAGAACGTGGATGGAATTTTTAAAGGACTATGATTTTGAGCTTAAGTACCACCCAGGCAAGGCCAATGTAGTGGCTGACGCCTTAAGTAGAAAATCCTTGCATGCGTCATCCATGATGGTGCATGAGTTAGAGTTGTTAGAGAAGTTTTAGGGATTTGAAGCTTGAGGGGAATTATGAGAGAGATAGTATGAGACTCTACAGGCTATAGGTGGTCAATGAATTAAGGACAAGGATTAGAGAGGCTCGGGTCTCAGACTTAGAACTCCAGTCCCGGAAGGGACAACCAGGGTTTTTTGAATCAGGAGATGGAATGATTCTCTTCCAAGGGAGAGTCTATATCCCTAAGGGACTAGCATCAGAGAGGAGATTTTAGAGGAGGCTCATAAGAGCAAGTTCACGGTGCATCCTGGTATTACCAAGATGAACCAAGACTTGAGGAGCATGTTTTGGTGGGATGGAAAGAAGAGAGAGATAGCTGAGTTTGTTTCTAGGTGCCTTGTATACCAACAGGTTAAGATAGAACACCAAAATCCCTCAGGTATGCTCCAACCATTAGAAATTCCCGAGTGGAAATGGGAAGCCATATCCATGGACTTCGTGATGGGACTAACTAGAGTCCCAACAGGCTTTGATGCCATTTGGTTGATAGTGGACCGGCTGACCAAGTCAGCCCATTTCTTACCAATCGGAGCAACTTACCCTTTAACCAAGTTAGCAGACATTTACATCAGGGAGATTGTGAAGCTCCATGGTGTACCTTCCAGTATAGTATCAGATAGAGATCTCAGGTTTACCTCTAGGTTTTGGAATGCTTTACACCAAGCCTTTGGTACTAAACTAAAATTTAGCACCACTTACCACCCTCAGACTAATGGGCAGTCTGAGAGAACTATCCAGACCTTGGAGGACATGCTTAGATCTTGTGTTTTAGAAGAGAAAGGTAGTTGGGATAAGTATTTGCCACTCATACAGTTTGCCTATAACAACAGATTTCATAAAAGTATAGGTATGACACCCTATGAGGCTTTGTATGGTAGGAAGTGTAGCTCACCTTTGTGTTGGTGTGAGGTTGGAGAGAAAAATTTTCTAGGTCCGGAGTTGGTATAAGAAACCATAGAGAAGATTAAGAGAGTTAGGGAGAAGTTGGTAACTGCCCAGAGCCGGCAGAAGAGTTATGCTGATAAGAGGCGGAAAGACCTAGAGTTTGAGGAAGGTGACCATGTGTTTTTGAAAGTTACTCCCATCAGTGGCATGAGAAGGTCCATTAAGGCCAAGAAGTTGAATCCCCGTTTTGTCGGTCCTTTTCAAATATTGCAAAGGATTTGTCCCCTTGCATACATAATAGCCCTTCCACCCCATTTGGCCAACATCCATGATGTATTCCATGTCTCACAGCTCAGAAAATACCTTCATGACCCTTCTCACATCATAAGTTCAGAATCAGTACAATTAAGGGAGGATCTGACTATTCCCACGAGACCTGCACAGATTATTGACCTTAGCGTCAAAACCCTGAGGAATAAGGACATTCCGTTAGTGAAGGTGTTTTGGGAGGGTCAGTCGCCAGAGGACGCAACTTGGGAAAAGAAGTAAGATCTTCGCTATCAGTTTCCAGAGTTATTCATTTAAGGTAAGGAAGTTCAATTTTCCCCATTCTCTTCTTTATTCAACTATCTTTAGTCAATTTTAGGGGACAAAATTGTTTTAAGGGGGTAGAATTGTAACATCCCGCTAATTAAGACCCTAAATTATAGGAGAATTATAACTTAAAATAGAATGAAGTAAAGAGTAGGCACATGAAATCTTAAGGGACAAAAATAATAGTTTTAGACACTGGGGATCTCGCTCGAGCGAATTATGTAGCAAAAACTGCAAAAGTCAGTTCTGCAATTCTCGCTCAAGCCAAAAAATTCTCGCTTAAGCCAAAATCTTCCAAAGATGGTGTATTTTCGTGAGCATTCTCGCGCAAGCCAAAAATTCTCGCTTGAGCCAAAATTTCAATCTCGCTTAAGCCAAAAATTCTCGCTTGAGCCAGAATGACAGTTTCAGCATTTTTAAAACACGACTGCAGACAGTTTCCACTCAGTTTCTCTTCCCTTTCTTCGTATTTTCAGAGAGAGAAAGAGAGGTTCTGGTGAGATAATGTGCCAGTGAAAGTCAAGAACGGTTTCTACGCTCCAAGATCAAGTCTTTCATCAATCTTTCCTCCCTCAACGCCAATTACTCTTCATTCGTTCTTCATTTTCTCGACGCTCAGGTGGGTGTGACTCTCACTTGTTTGTCTTGATTGATGCCATAGCATGACCCCTATTCTTATTTCCCTTCCTTTCATGGAATAATGATGTATGTACGAGATGAATTTAGGAAATACGAATGCATTGATGATTGTTTGTATTGAATTGCCAAAACCATAGGATAGATGACTTGGATGATTATGTATAATGTATCTTGAGTATGTTATTCTGAAATCATGGGCCTTTGGCCATCACAACCATGAAATTATGAATTTAAGAAATCACAGAGCCTTTGGGCTATCACAGGGTCATTGACCGTCACAGGCCTTCGGGCAAGTTAATTAAGAAAGACGAGGTAACCACATCGAACTCATAGACAAGAGGGAGATGGTGTCCCCAATCACAGAATGAAATTTAAATGTTACTTAAGACTTAATCATAGGTAGCCCTGGACGACGGTCCTTGGTTACATGGTCGAGCGCTCATCACAGTCACGTTACAAAGAAAAGACCCCGGGTGTCGGGTACAACACCTCACAGTCATGCATTGCATAATAAACGTTACTTCAATGATGATATATTATGTTTAATTCATTTATTTATGATGCTTTAGATAGATATGTGTAATTGTAATGATTCTTGATTGTTTCCCCACACCGCACACACTTGTTACGCTCACTGGGACATTGGTCTCACCCCATTCCATGGGAACAATATTTCAGTGGTGCAAGATACTCTTCAGGATTATGACGAGCAGTAGAGGACTCGTGAAGGATAGTAGTATAGTGTTTAGTTACATTGATGTATTTAACTTTGCTTAGGACCACTATTGTTATTTGTTAGGATGTTCTTAGGAATTATCATGTTATTTTAATACTTTGGATTAGAACCTTGATGGCAATCTTGTATTGACTTTCTTTAATTTATGTATGTACACTACTAGAGTGTTAGCATTTAGTGCCCGATTTAGTGACCAATTACATCATTGGAAGCAAAAGTAGTGACCAAAATATTTTTGGTCACTAAATCGGTCACTAGATATTAGTGACCGAAGTTTTGGTCACTAAATATGATTTTGTGACTAATTTAGAGGCCGAATTGGTCAAAATATTAGTGACCGAAATAATCGGTCACTAATCACTAAATTTGGATATTTTATTTTTTTAGAAGAATTTAGTGACTGAAATATCAGTCACTAACTGGAGAGAAAATTAGTGACCGCAAAATCGGTCACTAAATATATGATTTTTAAGTTTTTAAAGGGTTTAGTGACTGAAAAATTGGTCACTAAAGGGTGAGTTATTTAGTGACCAAAAAATCAGTCACTAAATTTGTGTTTTTAATTTTTCATAAGATTAGTGACCGAATTTTTCGGTCACTAAATTAATGATTTTTTAAATGTATTTTACAAGGTTTCGTGACTGAAAAAGCGGTCACTAATGATTGAGATAATTAGAAACAAGAGAATTAAGTCACTGAAATTGGGTTTTATAATTTTTAAAAGATTAGTGACCGAAAAAAACGGTCACTAAATTTATGGTTATTAAACAAATAGTTACGTTTTTTATTGATAAAAAATATGTTTTGGGATAAAACGTTATTTTAATAATTATAAAATATGTCCTTAATTTTTTTAGATAAATATATATCTTTATTCAATTAAACTAATGAAATAATTTATACTATTCTAATCTAATTAAGCTATTTGATACTCAAAAATTTAATATCTTTCTTCTGAAATAAAAACTAGTTTAGATAAATATTCATAATGATTTTTCATTTAATTTTTTTATAAAAATAATTATAGTAATATTGAAACAATTGTTAATTGAATATTTAAAATTTATTTATTATCAACCTAAAAGCTTTTATATTTTCAGGTATTATTTTGAAAATCAATTTATAACAAATGTCATTAATTGAGTTTTTTAGATAAATATATATATTTATTCAATTAAATTATTTAAATAATTTAAACTAATCTAATATAATTTAGTTAAATTGATTTTTTACTTATTTTTTATAAATATATCTTGTTCAACTTAATTTACACTAATCTAATCTAATTTACTTAAATTGATATTTTTACTTACTTTTTTTTTATAAATATATCATATCCAACTTAATTTACGATCATATATAATTTGCATAAACTTTAAAAAATATAATATAAAGACTCAAAAATATTATTTTTATAATAATTTTTAATAATTCTAATTTATAATTTTTTATGCTTAATTCTAATTTATAATTTATGTACACTATAATTGATATATCATATCAAAAAGTGGAAAGATTTTATTAAATACTAAATTCATAAATTTTAAAAATGATTTAAAGAAAATTTTAATGAGAGCAAAACTAATAAAGTTATAAATGAGCTAAACAAGTCAAACCCAAACTTTGTTTTTCTTTAACAAGTCAAGCTCAAGCTTTAAGTTTGGTTCGTTTAAATAAATGAGTCAAACTTGAGTATATTCATATTTGAATATATCTTTAAAATATTTTATATTTTAAATTTTAATTTTATTGATTATTACAATAAATTTAAAATTCATTATTTTTTAAATTAAACGACTTTATTACATTTTAATGTTCACACCATTCTATTTTTAAATTTTATGATGAATTCATTTTAATTGAAATCTAATATTTACTTTTTTATATTTAAATTGATCAAATGTAGTAAATTAAAATTTAAAATGAAATATTTATATTCACATGCCAAAAGTATAATATTATGGAATATAAATATTTATGATTCTAATAAAAAAATCTATTTATTCAATGTCGAGTCTTTTTTAAATGCAAACTTGATTTTTTATTTTTATCATTTAATAATATATTTTTTCAATTAATAATTCTAACAATTGGTCACATTTAAAATTTTAAATAATATTATAATATATTAGTATTTTAAAATTGTAATTACATAAAAATTATGATAATTTTAAAATTATATGAAATATTACTGGTTGAATAGTATGATTTGAATAACTAGTTTTTGTGAATTTAAAATAATTATCCTTTAATATATATATATATATATTCAAATTAGATTTTTAATTCAAATTAATTATATATTAATATTTATATATTGAATTGAAATTATATACATTTATTTAAAAGTATTATATTATAATATTTACATATCAAGTTTATATTATTTATTCTAAATCTAATATAAATTTCATATTTGAATGTATTTATTTATTATTAAAAATGGATTTTTATTTTTAAATTTATTTTTATTGATGTTTTAGAATAAATTTAACATTAATCGTTTTATTAATCAAATGAGTTTATTACATTTGTTTTTTTTGTCAAATTACATTTGTTCTTTAAAAAGGATTGTTATTGTTATTTTTCGGATTCAAATGAACGTCGATATAAAATAAAGTAGAATTTTTTTTTTGTCGTGAAAATCAAGTTGAATTTATCCAGCTAATTTAATGCTAGGTAGTAAATATAATTGGGGTTGGGCTTGCGGACGGTGGGCCTGTGAGTTTCTAGAAGAACCTTTAGGGTTCACATAATGTTATTGTTAGGGTGAGAGATAAGGGGGAATGGGAGTTGGATGTGCAGCAACACTGCAGCGGCTGGATAGAGAGAGAAATGGAGAGGAAGAGAGGGGGGGTCACAGCCAGAGAGCGCAGTCATGAAGGTAGCTACAGGCGGCAAGGATAATGGCTCACGGGGGAGGTGGTTGGGCGGCGGACAGTCGCGCTTCACGGTGGAGGACGGCTGCGCTTCACGGTCAGATGCAACATTGTTCCTCTTCCTCTATTGTTTTTATTTGGCTTCTTTGACCTTCTCTTTTCTTTTTCTGGTTCATATTTTTTCTGGTTTTGGTTTACAGTGAACGAGGTTGAGTATGACGGAGCGACGACGGCCAGAGTCGTGACCGGGGGCGGGGTGCTGTTGGCTTTAATGTGGTGCATTTCCAATCTTTTCGTTCTCAAATCTCAGTGTTGTTGGCTCTAATGGAGTGGTGGGGCGCTGTTGGCTCTGATTGGGGTTGGGCGCTGTATTTTTTGTTGCTTCTTTTTTGTTTTTGTTGTTGATTTTTAGTGAAGTGCCTCTTATTGTTTTTTTGTTCTTCTGATGTTGGATAATTAATGGTTGGATTAGTCCCAGGCACTTCAATGAATTTGTATTTGCTTATCCAAAAATTTGTATTATTTCTGTATATGAATCTACAGATTCTTAACTGTATGGAAATTCAATTTCAAATTTCAGTTTCAAGTTTCAAATTTCAAATTCAAATTATTAGTATCCGAATTACTATAATCTTAATTAGGTAAAAATTCTTTAAGTAATATTAAATTATTTTGTAGATAAATAAAGTAGAAAATAGTAACTAAATCGGTGATATTTTTTAAAATTGGTCACAAAAACGGTCACTAAATTCAGTCACAAAAACGGTCACGGAACTAAGTCACAAAATCAGTCACTGAACCCGGTCACAATTTCAGTCACTAAAAGTGGTCACAAAGTCGGTCACTATAAATTCGGTCATAAAATCAGTTACTATATATTAGCGACCCAAGGTTTAGCCACTGAACAGTGCGGTCACAAAATCGGTCGCTATATAGTTTAGTGACCGATTTTAGGCCATTAATGACCGAAATTTCGGTCACTAATAGGCAATTTTCTAGTAATAGTAATGTTGGAGCTTTAGTAATTGTTGGGTTACTCAAGCGACTATGTTTTATTTTGATACGCGAAATTGACGAATTAATTTCACGAGTTTGGAAATAGTGCTCCCAACAGACATTATTTCTGAATTTAGAAATTAGGACGTTACATGAAACAGTTGAAATGATTATATAATAAGGAACGAAGGGAGTATATATTATTGGATGAAATTTCAGAGTAGAAACTTAGTTAGAATGAGATATAGGCTATATTTAAGAGACCTAACGGATAACACTTTTTTAACTATAGGTATCCTCCATGGAAGGTTGCTCGAGTCACGAACATCCATATGGTGGGGTTAACTCTCAATGGAGATTTTTTCCATGTAAAAGACTCAAACCCGGAATGTATGTTATGTATCACTTGAATCAACTTAATATTTATTTGATTTACAATTGAGTATAATTGATTCTGAATATTAATGATTGAAATGAGTTATGTACATTTTACGAAACACATTAAAAGAACTTAATTTAAAATTAATTTCTCAATATCATGGTTTGATTTTTATAACGTAAAAGCAAACGAGCGATTATTCATGATATAAACTTATCTTTCATGATATAGTAACACTTATCATCAAGTGAGTCATGATTTTTAAATTGCTTAATCCTAATGTTTCTGTTCACATGTCGGGAGTGTAAGTCTGCGGAGACAGAGTGAGCCGTAGGTTGGACTAATTGGTTGCCTTCTGCTCTGCGTCTGCGGCTCATTTACTTGTGGTCATTTTCAACTCATGTCGGCTTTTGTCGGGAGGTGGAAAGCTGAAAGCAGAAAGCCTGAACCTCATGTCGACTTTCTTGAACTCGCTTTTTGTTGCTCACAGATCACAACAGTACATCGCAGAGCTCGTGACTGAAAAAAAGGTTTATTTCATTTCTTTATTTAAAATTTGTTTTTAAATTTTGAAACTGTTTGGGTGATTGTTTCTTATTACCTATCGTGAAAATTATTATTTCAATAACCATAAAATTAAAATAGTTTTCCGTTTTCATTTATAGTTTAAATATTTTTAACAATAAATAAAACACAATATAAAACAAAATTACAAAATGATTTTAACAGACCTTAAATATATTTTTAATATTTTAACATATATCGAAATTTGATTTTAATCTTTCATTTATTTTTACTTTAATTTTACTTCTTTATTTTTTAAAGATTATATCTTTTTTACCCATCACCATTAGTTATTTTCTACTCAAGAATTACATAACAATGTTTCTTATTGAGTTTTCTATGAATTATTCTTTAATTAAATTTTCAAATGGATTTTGTTATGCACTAATCCTTTAGGCCCAATAATCAACATGACCCAAAGCAATCTTAGCAGAATTTGTTATGTCATTATTGATCACTTACTATAATTACATATATGTCTACTTACTACAATTACATATATGTCTACTTACTACAATTATATATTTGTCTACTTACTATAATTATATATCTGCCCATTTACGACAGTTATATACCTGCCTACTTTTATAATACCTGCTTATTTACACATGTCCAAGACCCGCACTTACCATTTTATAATGATACCTGCTTACCATATTTATACAGGCCCAAGACCCTTATAAATAGGAGGTATAAAAAATTCACAAGGTATGCAATCTTTACTCAGTCAATCACATTGGTTGTTTAATATATTTGACTTGGGCGTTGGAGTGCCTTTGCAGGCACACCCCCATCAGAGGACAACTCGGATCCACTCCCTGATGCCGCCCATATCTGAGTTCGACATCAGGCGCCTGAGTCCAAGTTCTACCACCAGAACATTTCGGAGTGCCTTTGCAAGTACACCCTTCATCTGAGGACAACCTGGATCCGCTCCCTGACGCCGCCCAGATCCGAGTTCGACATCGGGCGCCAGAGTCCGAGTTCTACCACCAGAACATTTGGCGCTAGAAAGAGGGCCCCCTTTCTCCAACATGACTGTCAGCACCCGCCTCCAGACGATGAGGATGAGGCCAGCTAAGTTCAAAGGATGAGAAATCCATTTAGCTGAAGCTTCTTACAGCACCTAAGCGCAACAATGAAACCGAGATCTTACTTATTAATAAAAACAATTTTTCCCTCCAAATTTGTCTATTTCACTTTATTCGTCTTTCTCACTTTATTCGTTCTTATTACTTTAACTTCAAACCGGATGTGAAGAACATCTCGACTACACCAAAATAGAAAAGGAAAGTTGTTATGCAATTCATAATTATAAGGATGTGAAGAACATCTCGGATCACCAAAACCAGACGTGGAGAGCATCTCGGTTCAACCAAAATCGGATCTGAAGAGCATCTCGAATCACCACCAAAACCGGATGTGAAGAACATCTCGACAAACCAAAATAGGAAAGTAAAGTTGTTATGCAGTTCATATTTATAAGGACGTGAAGAACATCTTGGATGTGAAGAGCATCCAGATGTGAAGATGTGAAGAGCATCTCCGATCAACAATAACTGGATGTGAAGAGCATCTCGGATCAACAATAACCGGATGTGAAGAGCATCTCGAATCAGCAATAATCGGATGTGAAGAGCATCCTGGCTCACCAAAACCGGATGTGAAGAGCATCTCGGTTCAACCAAAGCCGGATGTTAAGAACATCTCGGATCAACAACAACCGGATGTGAAGAGAATCTCGGTTCTTCAATAACGATGTGAAGAACATCTCAGATCAACAAAAACCAGGTGGGAAGAGCATCTCGGTTCTTCAATAAAGATGTGAAGAACATCTCGGATCACCAAAATCGGATGTGAAGAGCATCTCAGATGTAAAGAACATCTCGTCTCAACCAAAACTGGATGAAAAAGCATCTCGGATGTGAAAAATATCTCGGATCAGCACAACCGGATGTGAAGAGCATCTCAGATCAACAACAATCGGATGTGAAGAGCATCTCAGTTCTTCAATAAGAATGTGAAGAACATCTCGGATCATCAAAACCGGATATAAAGAGCATCTCGGATCAACAACAACCGAATGTGAAAAACATCTCGGTTCTTCAATAAGGATGTGAAGAACATCTCAGATCACCAAAACCGGATGTAAAAAGCATCTTGGATCAGCATTAACCGGATGTGAAGAGCATCTCGGATCAACAATAAACGGATGTGAAGAGCATCTCGGTTCTTCAATAATCACATGTGAAGAGCATCTCAGATCAGCAATAACCAGATGTGAAGAGCATCTCAAATCAGCATTAACTGGATATGAAGAGCATGCCAGATCAACAACAACTAAATGTGAAGAGCATCTCGGTTCTTCAATAATCACTCAAATCAGTTCAAGTACACAAGTCGGCACAGTAACAAGTCGGCTAGTCGTAACCAATATCGGTTGAATCACTAATAAAGCTCAAGCCGACTTTACCAAGTCAACTTAAGCTGGGGGCATCTGTTATGGACTAATCCTTTAGGCCCAATAATCAACATGACTCAAAGCAATCTTAGCAGAATTTAATTTGTTATGTCATTATTGACTTGCTATAATTACATATATGCCTACTTACTACAATTACATATATGTCTACTTACTACAATTATATATCTGCCCACTTACGACAGTTATATATCTGCCTACTTACTACAATTATATATCTGCCAACTTACGACAATTATATATCTGCATACTTACTACAGTTATATATCTACCCACTTACAACAATTATATACTTGCCTATTTACTACTTTTATAATACCTGCTTACAATATTTACACATGCCCAAGACCCGCACTTACCATTTTATAATGATACCTGCTTACCATATTTATACAAGCCCAAGACCCTTATAAATAGGAGGTATCAACAATTCACAAGGTATGCAATCTTAACTCAGTCAACCACATTGGTTGTTTAATATATCTGACTTGGGCGTCGGAGTGCCTTTGCAGGTACACCCCCTATCCGAGGACAACCCGGATCCGCTCCCTGACGCCGCTCAGATCCGATTTCGACATCAGGCGCCCGAGTCCGAGTTCTACCACCAGAACATTTCGGAGTGCCTTTGCAGGTTCACCCCTCATCTGAGGACAACCCGGATTCGCTCTCTGACGCCGCCCAGATCTGAGTTCGACATCAGGCGCTTGAGTCCGAGTTCTACCACCAGAACAGATTTCAAAATTCGTAGAAAACTTTTTGCGGATTTTAAATTTTACATGATATTTCTTACGGATTTTTCTATAACAACAAAAAATAATTCACAACAATCTTTTTACGTAAAAAAATTGGTGTTTTTTTATAAAATTCACAAAGAAATTTACTGCAAAATTCCTCAAAAAAATTATAGGAGAGCTGCATAACAACGAGGACTAAAAATATTAAAAATTCTAATAACCAAATAATTATTTTTACATTTTATCATCTAAAATATATCGAATAAATTAACCACCACTTTCATCCTCGAAGTATCACTCTCTCTCATACTTAGTCCCTACACTAAATAAAAATAAAAGTTAGTCCTAAAGAAACTAGTGCGTGAACCCGTGCGATGAACGAAAATATAACGGTACAAAAATAATAAGTTTTAATTTTTTAATAATTTAATATATTTGTTTCGATAAAAAAACATTATACAATGTAATAAATTAATCAATATTTATGTACTAACATATCTATTGACAATAAAATTAATTTGAGAAAATTTGATACCCCACATCATAAATAATTTAATTGTATTAGAACTGTGTAATTTTTTATAGGGAAAAATAAGTTTTTCGTCCCTATTGTTTCAGTCAACTTTGGTCTTCGTCCCTGAACTTTCTAAACCCAACCACACTCCCTAGTCGTTAGTGAGATCTGTTAACCTAATGAGCCAGGTAACAAAAGTTACATGTTAACCTCAATAATGAGTCCCAAATAGCTGAATCATCTAATAAATCTTTTTTTATTGATTTTTTAATTATTAAAATAACCATAATTATGAAATTAGGTTTTTTATCGGGTAAAATTGCTTAAGTGAAAAACCCTAATTTAGCAATTAGGATTATTTTAATAATAAAAAGTATTAAAAAAATTAATTAGATGATCATTTGGTTATTTGGGACTCACTATTGAGGCTGACATGTAACTTCTGTTAGTCAGCTCATCATGTTAACAGATCTCACTGACGGACATGGACCACGATTTAGGGGTTTAGAAAGTTTAGGGACAAAAAACACAGGATTTAAAGTACAGGGACGAAGACTAAAGTTGACCGAAACTATAGGGACGAAAAACATATTTTTCCCTTTTTTATACTATGAAATATTATATAATAAAACTCATAAAATAAGCAAATGAATAAATAAAAAATAAAGTTGTAAATAAAATATGTTCTCGAAGCTCCTAAAAAATTAAAAGTGTAAATGCAATATGTTCTTGAAGCTCCTAAAAAAATGGAAAAATATTGTAAGTTGAAGATATGAAACAAAAGTCAATTGAATAATTTTTTTATTGAAAAGAAAAAGTAAGAAAACATATATGGAATGCATAAGAAAACAAAATGATATATATATATATATAAAGGTATTATTAATTGAATCATTTATTATTATTAAAGACATGACATTTAAATCGTACGTAATTGTATTTTCTACATAAAAATATTATTCACAACATATATAACAAAAGATTAATAATTTACGTAGGATAACAATATAGATTTTATAGTAGGTTCAAGTGTGATACTATTAGTGTTATTAGACAGTAAAATGCCTTGATTGAGTATTTCATTTAGCATAACTTTATATTATTATTTAGTATTAATTGAAGTGTGGAGTTATAAATCTAATTAAGACACCTTATATTATTAGATGCAAGCAATTTTATTGTGTTTGCGCTTTAATATCAAAGGTTCGATTATTACATTCACAACATAAGATGCTAAGAAGTGATGTTAAAGGAGTTAAAAGAACATGTATAAAAGGCTATTGATTATAGATAATAAATTCCTGGAAATATATAGGGAAAAATATGTTTTTCGTCCCTATAGTTTCGGTCAACTTTGGTCTTCGTCCTTGTACTTTAAATCCTTTGTTTTTTGTCCGTGAACTATCTAAACCCCCAAACCATGGTCCCTAGCCGTTAGTGAGATCTGTTAACCTGATGAGCTAGGTAACAAAAGTTATATGTTAGCCTTAATAGTGGCCCCAAATAGCCGACTCATCTAATTAACCTTTTTTTTATTAATATGTATAATTATCAAAATAATTATAATTATGAAATTAGGTTTTTTATCGGATAAAATTGCTAAGATGAAAACCCTAACTTAGCAATTAGGATTATTTTAATATATATTACCACTACACATATTTATATGCAAATTAATTATACTTTAAATAATCCACTACAATGTGACTTTATTTTTTGTAATTTTTTTTACTAAAAACGTAAAAGATTTGCAATTCTCAACATTAACTGGTCGGCCTAGTGGTTGGGAGTTTGGGTAGTTTAACATGAGGTTCTTGGTTCAAACCTCATTGCTTTCCTTGTAAAAAAAAATCTCAACATTAACTAAGTTAATTTTTCAAAAGACTTGTTCAATGTAATTGTGTCTAAATAATTTGTCATTTTTTTAATTTCTTTGTTATAATGCTTAATAATCATCATTCCACTCTAATAATGTTATACTATTTTTTCATATACATAATATACAATTCTTTGTTTGAGTTTATTTATATAAACTATTGAAATTGGGTTCTTTGACTTCTTTTTTATTTAAAATATTTGATTAGGATGATGAATATATGTAATCATAATTTACAAATAAAAATAATGAAATAATATCGTGTGTAAAATATTTTATATAATTATAAGTATTTTTTTCATAGAAAATAATAAAAGTAACTATTTTTTCATTTATAATTCATTTAATTTACAATTCTATAAATGAAAAGGCATATTTGTTAAACTCACATTATCGTTTGAACACACAAAAATATCAAAAATACTCTCTGCTTAAAATGAATAGTAAAGTGCAATTGAATTGAATTCGGCCGATGAATTTTTAAATATATTATCATATTTATAAAAAAAGATTCTATTTTTAAAAAATGTCATTATATGGAGGCATACCTTCATTGAATTGATAGATCAAATTTGCATAAGAAAGTTGTTAAAAACATATGCATATTAATCCCTTATTTCGATGAAAAGTAACACATACATATCGGTTAACTTATAATATAAATAAAGTGAAATATTAAAATATAATAAATTATAGAGTTTAATTACTATACACTGACAGTGACAATGTAAAAAAATTGTACACGGTAATCCAATGATGTGCTGTCACATCAATTAATGAGTACGACACCTCATGTGTTATTAAACTCAAAAAATGATGTGGCAGCACATCATTGGATGACAATGTAAAATAAGTTTACATTGTCAATGTATAATTATTAAATCCTAAATTATAACGGTAGGATATACATAAAAAAATTAAAATAAAATAAAAGATACAAAGAATATATTAAATATATCACTTTTAATCTCTTATATCTCAAAATTATAAACTTTTTTATAAGTTATAATTAAAATATTATTGAAATATATCATTTTTTTTATCTCATATATATCAAAATTTTATATAATATTCTCTTATTCATGTGTATGAATAGAAAAATATTTTAAAAAAATACTTCAATTTTATTATAATTTTTTATTTTCAATTAATATTATATCATCTAAGATTTAAGATAAAAAATAAAAAATTAAAAAAATTATAATAGAAATTTTATTTGATGATGTATTTGCCTAATATTATCACTTCTTTTGTATAAACCTTAAGTAATAAAAATTATAATAAAAATTTATATATCAAAGAAAATATATAATAAAAAATATTTTTAATTAAAGCATATGAATCAAAATAAATAAAATAAAAATTTCCAAAAGAAATCATATATATATATATATATATATATATTAGAAGATGAGGGTTCAACTTACACCAGTGTAAGTTACACCAAGTTTTACACCGCTAATAACTCTAGATCGAATGTGATTTTTATTAATCCAACCGTTGTATTATGTTTATTCATCATCTTGATCATCTGTGTAAAATTTCATAAAATTTGAACATTAATAAACTGATAATCAAATGGTGTTTTTTTTCATAAATTTCAAATGTATATATGACGTTAATTTTGAGACATCTCAATGACATATCAAATAATTCCAGATTAATATAAAATTTTATATGTATGATCTATATGATAGTAACTTTCAATCCAACGGTAGATTAGTTAATACGATGATCTGTTAAAAAGTTATTTGACAGTGTAAGACTTGGTGTAACTTACATGGGTGTAAGTTGAACCCTCCTCATATTAGAAATAGAATTACTTCTAATATATATAATTTTTTGTAACATTATTTTATGTAAATAAGTTATATAATATGACATTTTTTCTTGAAAAATTAATAAAAATGATCATGAAGCTAATTTTTATTATTAATGAAATAAGTTTTTCATTAATTTATTTTGTTATATTTATTTGTATTTTTACTCCAATAATATAGATATAAATAAATTTTTATCTGAATGTCTCTATTGTATTAAAGTAAATATATTAATATATTCAAATATTTCAAATAAATTTTATCGTGTGTTTTTAAATTTTAAAAAATATATTAATTTATTTAATATTTTAATTTATTAATTACTTATAAATTGTTAGAAAATGAAAAAAAAGTGTAAAAGCACTGAAAGGAATAATAAAAGATGAAATCTCATTAAAATTGGAAGTTATTATAATGATGAATATAAAAAGCCCCCAACATTAAGGGATGCAAAATTATATCGAAGTGATATAATCATTTCAAGAGAGGTGGAGCTACCCTGGGGCCATGGCCCCCCTCAACCTCTTTTTGTTTTAACTTAAATACTATATATATATATATATATTATTTATAAAAACTATATTATACAAACATATATCTAGACACAATAAATTATAAGTCTTAAAATGAGATATAGATTATATTTGATAAGCTAACTTATTGAATTAGAATTATTTAAATAGCTATATATTTTATGTAAAATAACATATTCATATAAATTTTATTGTATAAATACTATTTTTGTTTTTTTAGACAAAAATATAATATTAGGTAATAATATGTAATTTTATATATTTTTTTATAAATTTTAAATTTTTATTAAAATGATAAACAATTTTATTAAAAAATAAAATCAATAGTAAAATAATTAAAATAAATAATATAAAATAACTAATAAAAAGAGAATCCTTCGCCCCTGCATCTCAACAATAGAAGTTGAAAATGTGTCTTTGAAAACCAATCAACATTATTAAAAAAGACATTAATATGATTTGTGTTAATATGTATTTAACTAGTGTGGAGCCCGTGCTCATCCACATGATACCAAGTTATGTTTTCTTAGCTATAAATTGATTAGGAAATGTAGGCCGTCATTGAATATGATAAGCAGTGGTAATATAAGAGGTAATGAGATGAATGACCTTATACCTGTCTTGACAGGGTAACCGTATAAAATGGTGAATAATCTAGTCTATTTATGCCACCTATTTATATATGATATGTCAATAGTCGATAGGAGTGGCATGAGCAGGTTCACCATTCATATTGGAGGTAGGATGAGATGTTATGTAGGCATGCGAGTATCCCCTGGTACCCCGTACCATACCCGCTAAAATTAACGGTTACTCATGTGACTAGTGGATATCCACGAGTACCCATTAATATTTAAGAAATAAAAAATAATAGAAAGGAAGAGAACAAATGTCATGTAATATATCATAATGTCATATAATATTAATATTATATAATATAAATTATTATTATATAATACCATTACCTGTTAATCTAAACAAAAAATTATTAAAAAGTAGTGAAATAATATTATTTTATCATAAGATAATAATTTTTTTAATATTTTAAAATATTTAATAGAAAAATATATTTTAATGAATAAACGAGTACCCACAGGACGAGTAGTGTAATATCTGTCCCCACCCGTTTAATAAAAATGTGGGTACTCGTCTAATCATTGATAGATATTACAGAGTTAATTGATATACACAAATAGTGAAATCAATTTTAATATATATACACTGTGAGTCTACATAAATTTTACACAAATATCTAATGATATGTTTCCACGTCATTTATTAAATTTAATAGCACATGGGGTGTTATATTCATTAAATGACGTGGCGACACATCATTAGATGTTTTTACACTAACAATATATCAATTAAATTCAAAAAAATAACACTAAGTAATGTAAATATATGAAGGCATGTAAACATGGCGGGGCGGGGCGGGGGCGAGTAATACACTTGCACCCATGCGGTTATTGGGTATCAATGGGTGCCCATTAATATTTTAAAAATTAAAATTTATAGAAAATTCAAATATTTTAATATATTTAGCAGAAAATATATTTTAATGAATAAATGGATACCGGCGGGGTGGGTAGTGTAATATCCGTCGCCAACATATCATTAATAAAAATGTGGGTACCCATCTAACCATTGATATCTATTACAGATTTAATAGATATATACACAAATAGTGAAATCAATTTTAATATATATACACTGTGAGTCTACAGAAATTTTACTCAGACATCTAATGATATGTTGCAACATCATTTACTGATTTTAATAGCTCATAGGGTGTTATATTCATTGAATAATGTGGCGGTACACCGTTGACATGCATTTTAAACTTATTTACACTAGCAGTGTGTATCAATTAAATAAAAAAAAATTTAACACTCAGTAATGTAAATTAAATATATGAAGGCATCTCAACGGGGCAGAGCGGGGGCGGGTAGTACACTACCCGCACCCATGTATGATTAAATTAATGGGTACCTATGCAGTTAGTAGGTATCCACTGATACCTATTAATATTTTAAAAAAATTAAAATTTATAGAAATTAACAGAAAAGATGTAATATAACATATCATAACATCATATAATATTAAAATTATATAATATAAATTAATATTATATAATACCATTACATGTTAATATAAATAATAAAATTATTATAATATAGTAAAAATAATTTTATATCATCGTAAAGTAATAGATATAGGGTTAAGTAAAAAAGGATTATTTTAATAAAAAAATTGAATGAATAGTAAGATTCCTTTAGAGAAGCGGGTAGTACACTAGCCGCACCCATATATGATTAAATTAATGGGTACCTATGTAGGTAGTAGGTATCCACTGATACCCATTAATATCTTTTAAAAAAAATTAAAATTTATAAAAATAAACAAAAAAGATGTAATATAACATATCATAACATCATATAATATTAAAATTATATAATATAAATTAATATTATATAATACCATTACATGTTAATCTAAATAATAAAATTATTATAATATAGTAAAAATAATTTTATATCATGTTAAAGTAATAGATATACGTTTAAGTAAAAAAGGATTATTTTAATAAAAAAATTGAATGAATAGTAAGATTCCTTTAGAGAATTGTAAAATTATAGATAGATAGATATAGATATAGATAATGGAGAAAAAAAATCTAAAATCAAATATTTTAAGCAAAAGAACATTTTTGCCCTTAAAAAACTATTCCTAGGAACACCTTGAGATTACTTTATTTTTATATATATATAAAGATAAAAATAATGATATACTCCAACCATCAATACTCTTTCTTTCATGCAATAAATACAGGTATTAATATTGTGTAAGTCTGAAAGTGACGTTTAGATCAGCATGAGCATATTTGAGTTTTTATTTAAAAACACAAAATTTTAATTTGAATAAAATTATAAAGGCTTAAATGCACTTTTAATCCCTATACTTTTATAAATGAGTGATTTTGGTCCCCTAGTTTTAATTGCTCAATTTTGGTCCCTATACTTTTGTAAATGGGTGATTTTGGTCCCCTAGTTTTAATTGCTCAATTTTGGTCCTCTTCTTTAAAAATTGAACAAATTTTAATCCTACCGTTAGCCTCCCATTAAATATTTAGCAGAGTTTGCTGACATGGATTTAATTTTATGACGCGTAAACTATCACATGACAAAAATTATTATTTAATTTTATCTCTTAATTTTTTTAAACGAAAAATCAGAGCTTGTATATTCCAGTTCACTTTTGATTTCATTTTAAATTTCATTTCATGCCCAAATAAGATTTTAATTAGTTCGCTTGATTGATGGCTTGAAGCAGATCCCTGCAATTGTTTTAGTTTTGGGACTTGTATTTGCTTTGTTGTTTTTGAGGAAATTGGAGAATAGTAGTGAGATTTTGTTTTCTTGTTGAGCCTGTTTGGGTGGAACTTCTGCAGAAGTGCTTCTAGGTGAAAAAAATAACATGAATCAAAGAGGTCAAATTCATTTAACTTCTTCATAACTTAAAATTAGTCTTTATAGACCACCTACTCCAAAAGCTCTCTCATTTAACTTCTCCAAAAATAACTAGTTTTAACTTATGGAGAAGTTAAATGCATTTAACCTCTTTGATTCATGCTATTTTTTTCCACTTAGAAATACTGCTATTTAATTGTATTAAATTATGCAGAATCTGATTTTATTTTCTGATTTTTCGTTTAAAAAATTAAGAAATAAAATTAAATAATAATATTTGTCATGTGGTAGTTTACACGTCACAAAATTAAATCCATGTCAGCAAACTCTGCTAAATATTTAATGGTAGGCTTAGGATTGGATTTGTTCAATTTTTAAAGAAGGACCAAAATTGAGCAATTAATATTAGGGGGACCAAAATCACCCATTTACAAAAGTATAGGGATCAAAATTGAGCAATTAAAACTATGAGGACCAAAATCACCCATTTACAAAAGTATAGGGACCAAAAATGTATTTAAGCCAATTATAAAAGATACATTTTTATCTTAAAAAGTTTTATAGGGACCAAAATCATAAATATATTATAATGGGAGGATAAAAATGTAATTAAACCTAAAAGAAAAAAATTATTAAATTAATAAAAAGTATTAATTATTTTGAAGTGCAAAATATTTTATATTTGTTTTTAAAATAACTATAATATGAAAAAATATTAATTATTATAAATCAGCATTCTCACAGCACGAATTAGAAATACTTTTTATTTATTTGAATAATTATATGCAATTATTTTATATTTAAAATTATTACCACCTATTTATGAACTTAATTTACTCATTTTTTAAAAATACTTAAAAGAAAAATAAAACAAAAACAAAAAGAAGGAAAGCTGTACCCTTTAAATTAAATGGCTATACACCTATAGTGTACGCAAGCAGGGGACCAAAGACCAGCATGAAAGAGAGTTGAAAATATAGTAATAATTACATTCATTACCTTTAGGCTTTAGGTCCAAGTTTCGTTCGTGAGTTTTATTCTTCCTAGAAAATGAATTCTCCCAAATTCTTTAAGTAAGATCATGACAAATTTCCCATACATAAAATAGTCGTATCCAACGAAACGAGTAATATCCAAGACAAATCGCGTCTCCTCATACATCACCAAATCAGCCCTATGTATGTTCATGGTCTTGTTCCAAACGACATCAACATATAGGGTGATAAAATAGGCCAAGATGCTTTCCAGTTTAAAAAAATTATAGAGTGTCCTGTTTTACAATTTAACGATCATACTTTTTTTAAAAGCTTTTTAATTTTTTTTAAATCATGAATTAAAAAAATAAATGACCGAGATATCATCCAATTTAAAAAAAATGGAGAGGATCCCGGGCCATGACAAAATCACATTGGGGAGGTCCCCAACTGACCCATCTACCATTCGTGTAATTTGGCTAGCTAGTCTGCAGATAAGCTTTAAACCAACTGGATGAAAGGATATAGATCCACTCAATTTAATTAAGTAATTGATGAGTTTATTTAAAGATTTATCCTCTTTAGTATAAGTGGATGTTTTCAAAATTGAGTAAAAGTAAATTAATCACATGTGATAATGGAGAGAAAATGATTGCACATTGAGACGAATAACATCCACTTATTTGGTAGATATTACTTTTTTTGGTAGATATTACTTTTATTTGGTAGATATTACTTGCTTCTAATTTAAAAACTAATACTTAATTAAATCATCACATGCCGTTTTAAAAAATAGTAGGATCAATTTATTTTGGCCTTAATTAATTGTAATTTTGATCCACCTACTACTATTAATATGTGATTTTGGTTCTTCCATAATTCTTTTTGCTTGAATTAATTCCCATAATTTTTTAAATTACTTCAATCAAGTCTTTACATCAATTTTTCTCTATTTTTAAAATGCTCAATTTTTTATTTTATGTCCAATATTCGAGGGATTGTGATAAGTTGTTCAAAAATTATATATAAGAGTTCATAAGCAAAATATTTGGTGAAATTTTGATAAAATTTGAAGGATTTGATATATATGCAAATAGGGTTTAGGATTTGGTACTATTTTTTTTTGTTTGGGTGAAATATGATGATTAGATTTGTGAGTTTTAGGTGGGAGAATTTTTAAAACTATTTAATCGATTCATGATGAATTTGTGGAGGTTTTGAGAAGAAAATGAGAATTTAAGACTTTCAAGTAAAAGAAAAGTGATAAATTAGGAACTTAAGCATACTAACTAGAACATTTGAGGAACTAAATTCACATAAAAACTTATTGGGGGCCAAAATTTCACATTACCAATAATAGATGGACTAAAAATATCATTAAATCTTATCTATTCTTACAAGCATATATGAACATGGTATAAATTAAATCAGCAAATTTTGGTATTATTGAAAATTACACAAAGAGGCTAGGATATTCTTTTATATATCATACAATCATACACCAAGTTACGGATTTTTTACCACATTGGTGCAAAAAAAATAAAAAAACACCAAAATAATGTTGCTGAAAAAGTATTTACCTGTATGGGGTGGTGACAGTTGTGACAGGCTACGTGGTAGAGACGATGCGCAAAGTGAGTAAGCGACTTGCGGGAAGCGCATACTCACTTTGCGCTTTTTCCACATATGTGCAATGTGACCTTGCGCTTTCTTAGTGATTTTGGATGTATACATTGGTCTTTGCTTAGGTCAATTTGCTTCTTTTTATTTGTCAAAGCATTTGGTGGTGATGAGTCTAATGACTTCTTATAATGATAAAGCTTTGATGATGGTTTGGCTTTTCTTCTTTCTCTTTTACTTTTCTTGGTCTTTTGTGTCACTACTACACACGAGATATTCTGCAACATTTATTTTGCAACACCCGTTAAAATGTTGTTAAAGCCCATGAGATAATATCTTTCTCAATGTTTTTTTCATTTAAATGTTACTATTGGGCTATTGGCTATGGCTGGTTACAATCTATCTATATCTATATAACGATAAATGATATAAAAAAATGGTAGTGTCTACGGTACTTTAACGGGTAGGTCGTGTACCGGTACCAGACCCTTCCAGGAACGTCAGATTTAATTATAATATATTCAACGGATCAGATTAGTTACCTACAACCTCTTGCTATTTAAGAGTCTAAAATGCTAAGTTTTTAGATAGATTTGTGATTCTCATCCAATATTGTATTCTATTTCATTATTTGTCCCACACATTTGAATCCCTGAAGGGTGATGAGACGTTTTGAAGTGTTTATATAAGTTTGAGAAATTATATGTGGTGCCTGTCCTTGCATCTATGTTAGTGAGGTTTGAAAGAGTGAAAGATGGTTAGTTTTGATTAATTTTTTCTCGTAATGGCGCACTTATCGTTGATCTTGTGTCAGGAATTTGGCCGGAGAAGGAATTGATGGAGAGGCCAAGGTTTTGGAGGTGGGGAATGGTGCAGACGGAGGGAGGGAAGGGACCAGAGAGGTTGTTGCGGTGGAGGAAGACGTTGTGGAGTCTGGTGGCGTTGAAGAGTTACACACTGGAACTAAGTCGTAGAAATTGGAGGTTGAGCGTTGAAGAGCTCCTTTGTTTTTATTTTAACCCACATTCTTGTTGTCATCATGGATCACTTTATTTTCTTCTAAGCGATCAATTAGTGACCTTTGAAAATCTCCTAATCACCATCTGGATTTTATTTAGGTGCAGGGTTTTGAAGTTCATGGTTAGTGACAATATATTTTTAGTATATTTTTAATTTTATATTCATTATTATTGTGGCTTATACATTTTGTATATTTAGGTTGGCTCTTCGACTTGTGATTTTGACAGAGAATATAGAAGCAACACACATCGGAAAATGAGAAGAAGAAGTCGTCACAATGCGTCATTTAATTTTAAACCAGGAGGAACAAAAACTAATTATTGAAGTTTTCGGGTATAATCTGTAAATAAAAAATGTTCACTCATCCGGTGGCTTTACCTACTATAATAGGTCAAAATTGTTGGGTACCAATACATGACCTGGAAGTCACATGTACCGTAGAAGACACCTAAAAAAATAGCCCTAAACCTTTTGAGTTTTTTTTCTCTAATCATACTTTCTCTGTTTGCAGAGCACCGACATTTTCATATTAGCTTATCATATTCTCTCTTTGAACGTCCTGTGCCATTTTCGCATTAATCTTTCGTCTTGGCATATCGCAATTTTGCATTTTCATTTTCTCTTAACCCTATCTTCCAATCGTTGCCTGCAACCATAATGATGCCGCCATAGCTACTTGAACTTCGCAATCGCTACAACGGGAAAGCAATAGAAATTGGTCCACATTTGTGAGGCTTGTGTTGAGTCTCAAAAATATCATAAAGTGGTTTATGATGTTTTAAGACAGAAATATTCCCAAGTTTTAATGAATAGCAAATTTGGCTTAAAATACTTATCATAGATTCTCATAAAGTTAAATCTTTCATCTATGATTTCAGCAAAAGCCATTAAAAGTTCATATAAAAAGACTAAGTGCAGAAGCTGTCTGAAGCAGTGCACCTTGTCTGAAGCATCAAGGCTGTCTGAAGTCCCTTGATGACGTGGCATCTCTTGTCTGAATTTGTGAAGACCTGTCTGGATCTCATTTTGAATCACACACGATCTCTGCTACAACAGCTGGCACTCCTCGTTGCATTTCAAGCACGTTCTTTGCCACAACGTGTCCTCTGCTACGCAGCCATTGCAGCAACAACAAATAGCAGCTTTTTAGCAGGAGCAAAAACTACAATGTGTCAGATTTGTCAGAGAATATTCTGTGCATAAAGCAGGTTGTCTCACAATGGAGTTCATGTATTTCACAAACGGTGGTTTTCTCCAACGGACTAATATTTGGGTATAAATACCCCCATCCTTGAAGACCATCAGAAGAGAGAAGAATTGAAAAAGAACAAAAACTCTACAACTTTTTCGCTGCAACACTCTGATAAATATTTTTATCTTTGTACACACATATTGTTTTATTCTGAGCATACCTCAGTAATTTCTGTACAATCTGTAACTATTTAAGTCTCAAAACTGATATAGTTTGTGAGCTTAAGCATTTCTCTCAATTGTATTTGCTTTTGAGCCTGGAGAGGCTTGTCTGTAAAAGAATACTTGGTTTTTGAGCCTAGAGAGGCTTGTTTGTAAAAGAATACTTGGTTGTTGAGCCTGGAGAGGCTTGTCTGAAAAAGAATACTTGGGTTGTAGAGCCTGAAGAGGCTTGTCTGTAAAAGAATACTTGTAATCTTGAAAGATTAAGAGAAAATCCAATTGCTAGTTGGCATTGGGACTGGACGTAGCTCACAAGTGGTAGTGAGTGAACCAGGATAAATTCTGTGGCTAAGTTTTCTTACCCTTATCTCTTGTAAATTCAGTTTAAACTAATCAAGGGGTCTGAGTAATTAATCTAATATTTTAAAAGGCACAAAACATCTTTTAAAAACAATTTTTATAAAAACCGTCTGAAAACTTCAGACAGCCCTCCAAAAGCCTGTCTGAAATTCTGTTTTGAGAACCTGTTTGCGAAAAGCTTTCTAAAATATTTAGAAACACTATTCAACCCCCCTTCTAATGTTTCCCTGTGTTCCTACAGTTGGTACCAGAGCTCTACTCAGGGTTGAAGCACCTAACAAGTGTTTGAGGACTGAAAGATCCATTGGAAGCTTCTAACAGCAACAGGCAATACATCACAGAAGGAGCCTCTATCACAAGACCCCCATCATTCAATGGAGAGGATTACCACTACTGGAGAGATAGAATGAAGCTGTTCATTGAGAGCACCAACATTGATGTTTGGGATGTGGTCACTGATGGAGACTATGTGCCCATGCAAAATGGTGTGCCTATACCTAAGACTGAATGGACCTTGGAGCAGAAGGCTAGAGTCCAGATGAATGCTAAATCCAAACTCTATCTGATATGTTCCTTGAACAAATCAGAATATGAGAAGGTTCAAGGATGCACCTCTGCCAAGGAGATCTGGGATACTCTTGCAGCAGCCCATGAAGGAACTGAGACTGTCAAGCAATCAAAAATAAGTATGCTCATACATCAGTATGAGATGTTCAAGATGGAAGAATCTGAAACCATTGACCAGATGTTTGGAAGGTTTCAGACCATAACAAATGGACTCAGGTCCTTAGGCAGAACTTATAATTCTGGAGACAACAACAGAAAAATTCTAAGGAGTTTGCCTAAGTCCTGGAGACCCAAAGTAACTGCCATTCAAGAGGCAAGAGATTTGAATTCTCTTAGAGTGGAAGAACTGTTGGGATCTCTTAAGGTCCATGAGCTTGAGCTTGGAGAAGATGACAACAAGAAGAAGTCTTTAGCACTAAACTCCAAGGCCAAACAGTCTAGGCATGGCAACATCAAGGCTATGCAAGCTGAAGCAGCTTCAGAGGCAAATGAAGACTCTGAAGATAGCTCAGAAGATGATGATGATCTTGCTCTTCTAAGCAGAAAGATCAAAAGAATGTTGCAGAACAGAGGAAAGTTCAGAAAGAACCAACCCTCATCATCTAAATCAGGTAAGACAGGTAAAGAGTCTAACTCTGATAAAATCATTTGCTTTGAATGTAAGCAACCGGGGCACATGAAGGCTGAATGCCCAAAACTGAAGAAAAACAACTTTAAGAAGAAAAAGTTTTTCAAGAAAAAGAAAGGTCTTATGGCAACTTGGGAAGATCTTGATGAGACAACCTCAGAAGAGGAGGAAGATACTTCAGAAGAGGCAAATCTGTGTCTCATGGCCAGTCTACCATCTTCAGACAGTTCTGAAGCTGAGGTATTCCCTCTTACCTTACAAGAGATGTATGATGATCTGGTGGAAAGTTCCAAGGAACTTTTCCAAGAGTATAAGAATCTATCCAAAGCTCACACAGAAATGTGTAATAAGTTTGAGGCTCTTGAGATAGAACATATTATGCTCAAGGAAAAGGCCCTTGAGACTGAAAACTGCAGTCTGCAAGCTGTGTCCGAAGAAAATGAAAAACTTCAGAAACAAGTTGCAGAACTGACAAAAGATCTAGCCAAATTTGTCAAAGGAACAAAAAATTTTAATATGATGCTTGGAAATCAAAGGCATTCTCTTGACAAAAGTGGACTAGGCTTTTGGGATTATAACATGTCTGAACCTCCTACTGTCTTAAATTTTTCTAAAGGCAAAAAGAAGGTTACTGGGTGTTCTCACTGTGGTAGGCCTGGACACAATGTGACTCAGTGCAAACACAAGAGAAAAGCAAGACCCAAAGCTAACAAAACAGGACCCAAAAGAACTTGGGTACCTAAAAACTTAATTTTTCCTGTTGCAGATGTGTTTAACAGGACAAAGGAGACCCCACAAATGGTACCTGGACAGTGGGTGCTCGCGACACATGACAGGAGAAAGGTCTTTGTTCCAAAACCTTAGACCTAAAGAAGGAGGAGTGGTCACCTTTGGTGGAAACCAGCAAGGGAAGATCACTGGCATAGGGACTGTAGGTATAATTCCTTCATCCCTTATTAAGAATGTGCTTCTTGTGGAAGGACTTCAACATAATTTACTGAGCATAAGTCAATTATGTGACAGTGGTTATGTAGTATCCTTTACCAAGGAAGGATGCATATTCAAAGACACCTCTGATCAAACCCTCTTTACTGCTAAGAGACACGGCAATGTGTATAAAATTGATCTAGAGGATCTAGCAAGTCAAAATGTAAAATGCTTCATTTCTGTTGAAGATGAAAAACAGATTTGGCATCAAAGACTTGGGCATGCCAGCTTGAGAGTAATCTCAAGATTAGCAAAACACAACCTTGTTAAAGGATTGCCCAAGCTTTCATACAAATCTGACATTTTATGTGATAGCTGTCTGAAAGGGAAACAAACAAGACACTCTTTCAAGAGTAAAGATGTTGTTTCAACTAGCAGACCACTAGAACTTTTACACATTGACTTGTTTGGTCCCGTTAGAACAGAAAGTCTTAGTGGCAAGAAATGTGGTTTGGTCATTGTTGATGACTATTCTAGATTTACATGGGTAATATTCCTTAGAAACAAGGATGAGACTTTTAAGAATTTCACAGTATTCTGTAAGAAGGTACAGAATGAAAAAGGATTCTGTATTTCTTTCATAAGAAGTGATCATGGTGGAGAGTTTGAGAATGCAAACTTTCAAATGTTCTGTGATGAGAATGGGATCTCACACAATTTCTCTGTGGCTAGAACACCTCAACAGAATGGGGTTGTTGAGAGAAAGAACAGAAGTTTGCAAGAGATGGCAAGAACCATGCTCAACTCAAGCAGTTTACCAAGAACCTTCTAGGCAGAAGCTGTTAGCACAGCTTGCTACCTTCAGAACAGAATATTGGTAAGACCAATTCTGAAAAAGACTCCATATGAATTGTGGAAAGGAAGAAAACCAAACATATCATATTTCCACACCTTTGGATGTGAGTGTTTTATACTTAACACCAAGGATGATCTTGGAAAGTTTGATGCAAGGTCAGACAATGGATTTTTCATTGGATATTCTGAAACATCTAAAGCCTATAGAGTGTATAATTCTAGAACTTTAACTGTGGAGGAAACTATTCATGTAAAATTCAATGATAACAAAGAGACTGATAGAGAACTATCAGATCTAGAGGATGATTTTGCAGGAATGGAGCTGAATGATCACATCAGTTTGAAGGATGAGCAGTCGTCTGAAGTTCCTACTGTTACTGAACCTCTTCAGACAAATGTTGAGTCTCAGACAGATTTGATACCTCCCCAGAGACATGAATGGAGATACAAATCACATCATCCTAAAGAGCAAATCATTGGCAACACTTCAGAAGGAGAAAAGACAAGATCAAAATTCAAGAATCTGAATTCACTTGCTCTCCTGTCTGAAATTGAGCCAAAGAACATTGATGAAGCTCTGCATGATGAAGGGTGGATCCTAGTCATGCAAGAAGAGCTGAATCAGTTTTCTAGGAGTGATGTCTGGACCCTTGTTCTTAAACCCCATGGGAAAACAATTATTGGAACCAAATGGGTGTTCAGAAACAAGCTGTCTGAAGAAGGCAAGGTAGTCAGAAACAAGGCAAGATTAGTTGCTCAAGGATACAACCAGCAAGAAGGTATTGGCTTCACTGAAACCTTTTCCACAGTGGCCAGGTTAGAAGCAATTAGAATTCTTTTATCTTATGCTGTAAATAATGGCATCAAGTTATATCAAATGGATGTTAAAAGTGCCTTCCTCAATGGTCTCATTGAAGAAGAGGTTTTTGTTAGACAACCCCCTGGTTTTGAAGATGTAACTTTTCCTGAACATGTTTTTAAACTCAAGAAAGCTCTCTATGGTCTGAAACAAGCCCCAAGAGCTTGGTATGACAGATTGAGTAGTTTTCTTATATCAAATGGTTTTGAAAGAGGAAAAGTAGACACAACCCTTTTTAGAAAATAGTCTAACAAAGGTCTTATACTTGTGCAAATATATGTTGATGACATTATCTTTGGTTCTACTGATTCTTCTCTGTGCAAAGAGTTTTCTGAGTTAATGCAATCAGAATTTGAAATGAGTTTAATGGGTGAACTAAAATTTTTCTTAGGACTTCAGATTAAGCAAGATTCTGATTATATATGGATCCATCAAGAAAAATATACAAAGGAAACGCTTAAGAAGTTCAACTTAAGTGATTGCAAACCCATGACAACTCCAATGCACCCTTCTGCATCTTTAAATAAAGATGAGAATGAAGAACCAGTAAATCAAACTTTGTATAGAGGAATGATTGGTTCATTATTGTATCTAACAGCAAGCAGGCCTGACATTATGTTCAGTGTATGCCTCTGTGCTAGATTCCAATCTGATCCAAGAATTACTCACTACAAAGCTGTAAAAAGAATTTTCAGATATCTTAAAGGTACTACTAATCTTGGTCTGTGCTATAAGAAAAGTAAGGATTGCAGGCTAGTAGGCTACTGTGATGCTGATTTTGCTGGAGACAGAGTTGAAAGAAAAAGCACCAGTGGTGGATGTCATTTCTTTGGAGAGAATATGATTAGCTGGTCAAGCAAAAGGCAGAGCACAATTGCATTATCAACAACTGAAGCAGAATACATCTCAGCATCCAGTTGTTGTTCACAACTGCTATGGGTGAAGTATCAGCTTAAGGATTTTAATATTTCAATATCTGTTATACCTGTGTTGTGTGATAATACTAGTGCTATTCATCTGTCTAAGAATCCCATTCAACATTCTAGGGCTAAACATATAGAAATCAAACATCATTTCATTAGAGACTATGTTCAGAAAGGTGTTTTTGATATTCAGTTTATTGATACAGAGCATCAATGGGCTGATATATTCACAAAACCTCTAACTGAAGATAGATTTAAGTTCATTAGAGATAATTTGAACATACATGCATTTTGATTGTATGAAAATTGATGTGTCTGAAATTCCAGCTTGTCTGAAACAAGTGACTTGTCTGAAATTTTGGGTAGTCTGAAATTAATATGGATGTCTGAAATCTATCACTTGTCTGAAATGAACAAATAACGTGGCAATAAGGGACATTTTAATTTCCTTTATTTTTGTCTCTTCCACTTCGCACGTTACCCTATGTCTGCGCAACCAGTACATGCCATTATTGCTTCAGAGGTCTTTATATACAGAAGGCAGTGGGTCAGAGTAACTTTACCACTTACTCTATTCTTAGAACTCTTGCTATTCTTAGTCTTCAAGAAATCTCTTTCTCTCAAGTTTCTTCAAATCCTCATCAATGGCACCTAAGAAGTCAGCTGGAGGAAACATAGTGAAGACCAAGGGTGTGCACCTTGATGATCTTGAAGCACTCGGTATGGACCTCTACGCAGAATTTCAAGCAGCTGGGTGGCTTGAATACTTCAACAAAAACCTTACACAATGGCACGAGCAGAGTGTCTTGGATTTCTGGAGTACAGCTAGAGGTATTCCTAATCCTCAAGGCATTTACACTAGCATAAAAGCCACTGTGCGTGGTGTTCCAGTTTTTGTGGATGAAGATATCTTGGCCATTGTCTGTGGTGTCAAGAAGGAAGGGGCTGTGTTTACCCCAGGCTGGGAGAACAGGAATGGTGGAAAGCAACGTTTCACTGAGTTCTTGTATGGAACAGCAACTCCAGCCAGCTTGGATGCCAAGCACATGTCTGATAAGGCTAGGGTTCTGTATGCCATTTTAGGGAGCTCTGTAATCCCTAAAAGTGGAAGCAGGAACCATGTGTCTGAGTTGGAGAGGTTCTGTCTTATCCACTTGTTGCACAAGCAGAAAGTCAATCTCCCCAACATCATCATGTATCACATGCAGAAGAGACTCAGAGACTCTGCAGGGAGCTTTCCCCACAACACCATCATCACCAAGGTGTTGCTACACTTCAAAGTTCCCATTGAGAGGCTGTTTGATCACCTTTCACTCCCTGTGTTTGGTGAATCAAATCTCAAGAGCATGGAGATCAAGCTTACTCCAAAACCTCCCTCACCTACCATGAAGGAGAGCTTGCTGATGGAGAAAGCTGCAAGGAAAAGCACAACTATGCAGATTCTGGAAGAGGAGTTGAGAGGAGATATAAGGAAGCATGAATTTAAGCCATCAAAGCCCTCTCCTCAACCCAGGTTGAAAAAGCTTCCAGTAAGGAGCTTTGCTAAGGTGGCACCTGCATTTGTGAAGAGTCAGTTGTCTGAACCTGTTCAGAAGGCTTCTCATGAGCCTTCTGAAATTGTGGGTCAGGTGTCTGAATCTACACAGACTCAAAAGCCTACTTCTGAAATGGAAGGACAGGCTGAAGAGTCAGATGCAACTGATGTTGTTACTGCTGAACCTTTGGCTGCTTGCCCATCTGATCCTGAACTCATTCAGGTGGCAACTTTGGCTACTGCTTTGGAGCAAGAAGAAATGGAGAAGAAAGCTGAGCAGGAGAAGATTGATAGGGCTATTGCTGTTGCTTCTCAGTTAGCTTATGCTGAAGATGATAGGCAAGCCACTCTGGCTGAGGTTTCCAAGAAAATGAAGAGGTCCAGTGCACCTCATAGGAGAAGGAACAAAAGTAAGCTTCTTCAGACAGACCCTGAGCCTAGGGTGACAAGAAGCATTGCTTCACAACTTGAGGCAGAGGATGAAGCAGGGAAATACCAAAACTTTGTCAAGGCCCAAGAATATTTCAAGAGAAAAAGGGCAGAAAAGTTAGCTGAAAGGGAGCAGGCTGAGAAAGAGGCAAAGCCTAAACAAAATGAAGCATCAAAGCCTCCCTACAAGAGGATCAAAGTGAGGTTTGATAATGTTACACCCTCACCTCCTTCTTCACCTGATTTGCAACCATCCAAACCAAGCCCTCAACCTTTACCTAAACCTATCTCACCAGAAAAACAACCTTCACCACCTCCTTCACAACCTTCATCATCTCTACAAACAGAAAACCTACCCTCTAAACCATCTTCACCACAATCCACTCAATCAGAAAACCAACCTGAACCTACATCACCAAAACCCTCTGAAAACCAACTATTTGTTCCCTCATCACCTCAAATAGTCCAACCTTCTGAACCCTCACCCCCTCAACCTCAACCATCAACACTATCACCTATACCTTCACCATCGTCATCCCCACCTCATACACCTTTACCAACTTCATCATCTCCACTCTTACTACAATGGTATAATGAAGAAGAGCCATTGCCTGCTGAGGCTCTACAACTATCTCTTTTTCCCTCTGATCCTTGCTCATTGCCTAAGTTTGGCAACCTTTCTGAAGAACTGCAATACTTCAGAGCAGCACCTGCTATATCTCTACACCATGGCCTCATCAGAAGAACTGTTGCTGAAGAGAGAGCCAAATACAGTGCTAAATCAGGTTGCTTAGAAAAGCTCAGAAAGGGTGTTGTCCCTCCTGCACATTCATGGGCACCTATCAACCCATTTTCTGAAGAGTCATGAAGTCTAAGCAATGAAGAATGGTATATTGTGAGACAGGTCAACACAGAGTCTGAACTGTTTCAAAGAGATCTGGAAAGGGGAGTTGGGATGATAGGCTACAGGCCACCTAGAACATGCTCCATCAGGCCAACCACTGCAATCTTGGTGAAGCCTGACAGAATTGTTCCTAGGTATCCCTTAAAGGAAGGCCAGGATGAGAAGTTCAAAGCACATAAAGTTTACTCAGTATCTCCACCCCTATCTGAAATGATGAGTACAACAAAGTGGGATGCTTTACCAGAATTTACCAGCAGTCAGGGAGGAGGCTTAGATCAGTTGCTGCAAGACTGGATGTGGGCTTCTTATTGGAAGATCATAGAAGATGCTGGATCTTTTTCTGGATCAATTGGTCCTGATGCTGAACCTGAAGTGGGACTTGGCAAGACTACAAATGTCCAATACCACTATCTGAAGGATTACTTTCCCCCACCTGCTGACTCCTTCAATGAAGACTGGGTTTTGCTGAAATTCATTTTCACCTTCTTTTGGCTAGTGTTCAGACCATCTGTTTACAATTTGAAACCAGGCTTCGGGGTCCTGAGATTTGTCTGTCCTTATATCCAAATCATTCTATATGAATCTGAGCAAGACTTGTCTGAAGAGAACTTAAAGCTAAAATCCAAAGTCAAGAAGCTTGAGAAGAAATTTGTTGAACAAGAGAAGAAGTCTAAGCATCTGATTGCTAATCAAGAGCAAATTCTTCATGAACAACAGCTTATCAAGTCTGGGCAACAAGAGCTGAAGACATCAGTAGAAGTAGCAATAAACAAGGCCAAGGAAGAATTAATTTCATTTCTAACTGAAGCCTTGCTGAAGAAAAAGGATTAAACTGTTTTGCCATTGTCTGATGTTTATTTTTCTTATGACTTGTGATTGATTGTCTGATTTATTGCACATCCATTAAATAAAATCAATGTTTTTGAATCAATGTTTGTTTGCTCTGATATCTATTGTTTATCTCTAATCTGTATTGCTCTGTTACTATTTTGCTCTGATTTTCCCTTTTGATTGATGACAAAAGGGGGAGTATTAAAACTAACAAAATCTGGAGTGATTACAGGATTCAGGGGGAGTACAGTACAATAAGCTTTGAGCTTTCTGAGATTTTTGAGCAAATAAGGAGCATATACCTTAAACAGATCCTGTTAAAGGATATGTATCTCAGGGGGAGCTATTTAAAGCTTATTACGGATTTATATATTTTAAGAAAATTTGTCATCATTAAAAAGGGGGAGAATGTTGAGTCTCAAAAATATCATAAAGTGATTTATGATGTTTTAAGACAGAAATATTCCCAAGTTTTAATGAATAGCAAATTTGGCTTAAAATACTTATCATAGATTCTCATAAAGTTAAATCTTTCATCTATGATTTCAGCAAGAGCCATTAAAAGTTCATATAAAAAGACTAAGTGCAGAAGCTGTCTGAAGCAGTGCACCCTGTCTGAAGCATCAAGGCTGTCTGAAGTCCCTTGATGACGTGGCATCTCTTGTCTGAATTTGTGAAGACCTGTTTGAATCTCATTTTGAATCACACACGATCTCTGCTACAACAGCTGGCACTCCTCGTTGCATTTCAAGCACGTTCTCTGCCACAACGTGTCCTCTGCTACGCAGCCATTGCAGCAACAACAAATAGCAGCTTTTTAGCAGGAGCAAAAACTGCAATGTGTCAGATTTGTCAGAGAATATTCTGTGCATACAGCAGGTTGACTCACAACGGAATTCATGTATTTCAAAAACGGTGGTTTTCTCCAACGAACTAATATTTGGGTATAAATACCCCCATCCTTGAAGACCATCAGAAGAGAGAAGAATTGAAAAAGAACAAAAACTCTGCAAATTTTTCGCTGCAACACGCTGATAAATATTTTTATCTCTGTACACACATATTGTTTTATTCTGAGCATACCTCAGTAATTTCTGTACAATCTGTAACTGTTTAAGTCTCAAAACTAATATAGTTTGTGAGCTTAAGCATTTCTCTCATTTGTATTTGCTTTTGAGCCTGGAGAGGCTTGTCTGTAAAAGAATACTTGGTTTTTGAGCCTGGAGAGGCTTGTCTGTAAAAGAATACTTGGTTGTTGAGCCTGGAGAGGCTTGTCTGAAAAAGAATACTTGGGTTGTAGAGCCTGAAGAGGCTTGTCTGTAAAAGAATACTTGTAATCTTGAAAGATTAAGAGAAAATCCAATTGCTAGTTGGCATTAGGACTGGACGTAGCTCACAAGTGGTAGTGAGTGAACCAGGATAAATTATGTGGCTAAGTTTTCTTACCCTTATCTCTTGTAAATTCAGTTTAAACTAATCAAGGGGTCTGAGTAATTAATCTAATATTTTAAAAGGCACAAAACATCTTTTAAAAACAATTTTTACAAACCGTCTGAAAACTTCAGACAACCCTGCAAAAGCCTGTCCGAAATTCTGTTTTGAGAACTTGTTTGCGAAAAGCTTTCTAAAATATTTAGAAACACTATTCAACCCCCCTTCTAGTGTTTCCCTGTGTCTTTACGGATCAAGCGCTTACCATCAGGCCAAAAGCTATAGCTGTTAGCAAGGGCGCAACTTTATTTCCTTAAGGGATAGAGCCACATTTAGCTTAAGGGGCTGCGCCCGTTAGAGGCGCCATGGGTTGGGATGTTAAGCCCATCGAATCCTAAGGGTGACACTGACAATTAAAGCCAACAATCTCCCCCCAGTGTCAGCCGGGGGATTCGAACCCATGACCTTGCTCTGATACCACTTTACGGATCAAGCGCTTACCATCAGGCCAAAAGCTATAGCTGTTAGCAAGGGCGCAACTTTATTTCCTTAAGGGATAGAGCCGCATTTAGCTTAAGGGGCTGCGCCCGTTAGAGGCGCCATGGGTTGGGATGTTAAGCCCATCGAATCCTAAGGGTGACGCTGACAATTAAAGCCAACAGCTTGCACTCTCTGTTCTGCATAGAGGTTACAATGATTGTCATTGACGAAATGGTTTAAACTCCGGAGTTGCTGTTGTGAGTTCTATGTCTTTCTTCTAAATTTTATCACTGAATTAAATTTTTAATGGTTGATTCTTGTTGGAGCTAGGTATTTTCTTTTAAATTATTTCAATTTGTGAATTTACTGAGTAATTGAACAACTTTTGTATATATCAAATAAAACCTAATCAATTTTGCTAGCTTAGGGTTGTAACAGAACAATTTTTGGATACAGATTCAATATGGAGGCTGCAAATATAGAATCACCATATTTGGAGCTCTGGATTTGTTTCAGGCTCTTGAAATTTCCTTAGGTCAAGCCAAATGGAAGCAAACACTCCATGATTATGATGAAGAAAGCATTCCTATTTGTTTTGGATGGTTATGTTTCAAAAGAGATAAGTGTTTTAGCATCCTTAGTTCGTTACCTAACCCAATTTTCATTTCTGAATTTAAACAGCTAGAAAGGTTAAATAGAAAAAATTTCTTTGTCTAATGTGTATATAATTCTATGTACTGATTCTATTAAATTGTACACTGAAGGGATGGAACTAGTGGAATTTTTAGTAATTGATGAAGCAGCCTATCAAAAGAATATGAATCAACGATTCCATTACAACTGCCCAATATCTGCCATTGCATCCTAATAAGTGATTAGAGACAACTAGTCGCACTGATCAAAAGCAAGGCACTTAAGCATTGCCCTTTTTTGTCATTTGAATTGTGGATTTTTTACCACAAGACAATTGTTTAATAAGCTCAAAATTTTTAAATTTTTAGATAGCAGATAAGGATGGATTTGGAAGAAGTTTGTTTGAGAGGCTGGTAAGTTTGTTTCTCTAATTCTACTACTAAAATCTCATTCATCTCCATTTATAGCTATTGGCATCTTTCTCTAATATTGCTACAATTGAAATCTGGTGTTCAAATTAGGTTGTAATCAGTTCCAGTCAATATATTTGTTCAAATACATTTGTTCAAATTAGCGATTTTGGTTTCATATTTCAATTTTGCATTTGTGCAGTATATGGTTATACACAGTGACGGATTCAAGGGGGGCAAGCATGGGCTTTAGCCCCCCTCCCACACTCTATTACGTACACATTATATATAAAAAAGATAAAATGTTATTAATATATATGTAATAAATAAAAAAAATTAATATTTGTTATTAAAATTTAGTCATTTTAAGTGATTTCTATCAAAAAAATTATTTGATACGGATATTATTATTGATAAGTTTTATAACATGAATGTATTATATGTATAACTTAAATAAAAGATATGACAAATTTGACTGGTATTTAATATTTATTATGAAAAAAAATTTCGGCCCCCGTCCATCTGAATCCTGGATCCTTCCTTGATTATACACTTTGGTACTTTTGTTCAACTTCTAGCATTTACAGTAGTTTGTATTTTTTAAATGTAAATTATTCTTTGATGATTGCCTCTGGTTTAAAGATTACATTTGCTACGTTAATTTATACAACTTTTACAGTTTGGTACTTTTGTTCAACTTCTAGCCTTTACACTAGTTTGTATTTTTTAAATGTAAATTAGTCTTTGATGATTGCCTCTGGTTTAAAGCTTACAGTTGCAAGCTAACTTATACAATTTTAATCGTTGATACTCCACATTGTTCCCCTTTTCTCTAATACACGTGGTTGCTTCAACTTTTATTTAACTGTTTTTTTTAATGTTCCTGTAGGTGCAATGTGGAGAGATGGAGGTTGAAAAGAAAATAGAAGAGAAGATTGATTTGTTCGTTGGTTGGGTGGAGAAGCATCCCAATGAACATAGACAGGTTAGTGCAGCAACTTGTTGAAAATGCTACTCTCTCTTATACACTATTCCATTTAGCCTCTTATGTTGCTTTCAGCTATGTTCACTGCTACAAAATTCCTATTCCATAGACTTCAATTTTGAAAGTACAGTAGCTTGTTAAACATAGGATAAGCATCCCAATTTACCCTACAATGCTACTCTCTCTGTTCACCAGCTTGTTGAAAATGCAGATGAATGCATGGTTCTTGACAATGAAGCCTTGTACGACATTTGCTTCCATACCCTGAAGCTCACCACCCCAAGCTGTAAGCTTTTTCACACCCCATTTTAACCCGTTTTTTCCTTACTTATCAATTTTGGAATGATTGTAGGATTTTGACTGTTTGATTTTCCATGGTGCAGTTGGCGATCTTAACCATTTGATATCAGCAACCATGTCTGGTGTCACTTGTTGTTTGAGGTTCCCTGATCAGCTGAACTCTGACCTGAGTAAGCTTGCTGTGAATCTCATTGCTTTCCCTCGTCTTCACTTTTTCATGGCGGGGTTTGCTCCTTTGACATCTCGGGGTTCTCAGCAGTACAGGGCTCTCAGTGTGCCAGAGCTCATACAGCAAATGTGGGATGCTAAGAACATGATGTGTGGTACACAGGAGAAGGCATGGTGAGATGGAATTCACTGAGGCTAAAAGCAACATGAATGACCTGGTATCGGAATATCAATAGTACCAAGATGCCACAACTGATGAGGATGAGTATTTAGAGGAAGAGTATCAGCAAGAATATCAGCAAGACATGTGATTTTGATGTATGGTGGTGGATTACGGTGGATTTAGATGAAGATGGATAACATGCTGCAACTTCCTGTTGCCGGTTCATTGTCTATTTGTGAGGGGATACTTCTGTGCTCTTGAAGTCCGCTGTTTGCCCCTCTTTCCAACTATGGGCCTTCCAAGATCACGAGTTTGAAGCATTAGGTTGAACACATATGAATGTGCTTTCCCAATCTCTCATCAAATTAATTAAGAGGACAACTACATGAGACCTATGCCGGACAACTTCACTCAATTGACCACCTTCATCAAAGGATATTTGATTTCATGGGTTATGGAAATCGAAATGCAAGTTGACTAGATCGAAGGAAGATAAACTCAAGAAGACTTAGAAGATATTTTGATGATAAGAGGCTTATTCGATAAAAGTGAAGTCTTGAAGAAGTAGTTAGCAGTACTTATTGGAAGTTTATTGTTCAAGACAGATGTGAGAATTATAGTGGAGCTTCATAAAATGTTCAAAAGGGATGAAGTAGTTTCTTTTCGTTAGAAGACATGTTAGCCATGCATTGTGCAAACACATATGTAATTGTTGACGTGTCCTATAGTTAGCCGTTAGGATTAGAAATCTATAAATAGGCAAACTTATTATGTAATAAGGGTTGAATTCATTTCTTTGAAAACTCTCTGAAACACCAATACGTCCATCCTGTTAATGACAACGGGTTCTAAAGAGATATTCAAGTATGCAATTCCATCCAGATTCTAATTTCAGTCAATGCAATTACTTTTTTCTTTACAATATTGTTGTTTTCTTTTGTTTATTCTTCATTTCACGCATTTTAATTCTATGATTTGTTAGTTGTTCATTTTCTTTGATTGAATTTCCTTTTATTTTCTTTATTTTTCTCTTTCTTCTTCCGTGCACACCACTTCGCTTTTCTTTGGATAGAATATCAAGTGAGTATTGTTGCAATTCTGAAAATCAATATACATTTAAGTTTTCAAAAGAGTAAAAAATTGTAAATCTACTTCTTAAAGAGTCCCTTTTGAGGACTAGATTCTAAGTCCCAGATTGCTCTTAGAATCAAAAGGTTAAATATTGATCTTATTTTCGAGATCAACTTTTATACCACAAACAGAACTAAAATGAAAATGAGTGTATTTTCGAGGTACTAAAAACATATTTAGCATATATTTTAATATGTAGCCAAATCAAATTTGAGCCTTCCTTTTTTTTAAAGCATTTTTTAAAAATTAGAATGGACTACAAAGAAAAACATGAATAAGTTGTAACATGAAAAGAGAAAAAAAGTTATGAAATATGAAAATAACTAATATTATATATAAAAATAATTTATTTTGTGAAAAATATTTTATGGGTACTACAAATAAATTATAATATAAATATGTAAGTACTTAATATTTTTACTTTTAAAATTTATTTCATTGATAAAAAATATTGGATCCGGATCCTCTCCAGCGGTCCAGCTCTCTCCAACCGATTTAGCTACGGAATAACTATAGAATAACTAGGAAATCAAAATTCGTAGTTATTCCGTAGTTATTTCGTAGCTAAGTCGGCTGGAGATGTGTAACATCCTAATTCCCGGCATTCAAGAATTATACTCGTTGGAAGCATAAGTCCGAAATTAGGGAATTAATTCCGTACATTAAAATATCAACAATAGTAAATCCAACAAGTATATTCAATACATTGGTCCAAAGGTACTTGTCTTGTGATTACATACAATGTCAGAGTCATGGATATCACAATACAGGTGCCTTGACGAAGCGGAAACATAGGGATACACATGTACTAAATATCCACCAAAAACAACCAAAATACATAGACTATCAAAGGAACTGCACAGCTAATATGACATAATAATATCCAAAAGGAAGGGGGCCTTCCGCCCAAATATAACTCTAATCTCCTAGATGCGTACAAGTCCTCAGCGACCTACCTATGGATCTACAACATGAACCCACGAAGGGGTGAGACTAATGCCTCAGTGAGCAAAGCAGTATAAACAGATACAATGAACACAAGTAGACATGGTAAGCCAATCACGTGAATATGCATATGATATTCATAAATTTAAACTCGATCGAGAAGAATAATCGTGACATGAACATGAACTGCTTTCCCTGCAGTAGGGTTCTTTTCACTTGACATGCAGTTAGACTAAGCTTAGACTACAAGGGGTATCCCCCTTGGGGACATTACGTCGCCACCGTTACCTGACGGCCGAAGCCTAGTTTTAACATGAACATGGTTGGTCCAAGACCCGTGATGGCCGAAGCCTTAACATGAATCCCTCACTTACATCTTTAAATAACTTGATTACATGAGTAGTTTTACCATGGACTTGAAACTTTGCACATGAATCATAAGCATTCAAGGTTTCCCTAACCTAGGGTTTCCATAATCAACCACAATATCATGAACAATTACACAATACCAAATCCTAACCTGCACAATAGTTTAACCTACCCAAATAGAAGGGGAAGTAGGAGACTAGGGTTCATACACCATTCACAAGAGGGGGAAAAAGTGTGTGCGGGTGAACTTTACTCACCTAAGAAGAGAAATCAAGAAGAGGATGAAGGTTGGAGAGAGGATTGATGGTGGGACTCTAGCCTTGGGGCCTTCCTTCAAGCTTCAAGGAGAACTTCTCCCTCTAGGATTCTTATCCCTCTCTCTCTAGCGTTTAATGAAGTGTATTAAATGACAATAAGTTAGTGCTTTCTGTTTTTTTAAAAAAACTAATTTCGTGTATTCTCGCTTGAGCGAGGAAACCTGATAATCCCCAAAAACGTATTCTCGCTCAAGCGAGAAGCTTCTCGCTTGAGTGAAAATACCCCAGAGAATAGCCATTCTCTAGACAACTCTCGCTCAAGCGAGGTGACTTTCGCTTGAGCGAAAATCTTCCAGAGAGCTCATAAAACCACCCTTGTTTTCGCTTGAGCGAGGGCCTCCTCGCTCAAGCGAATTTATCAGAACATATTTCTTCACATTTTTGCTGCAACTCTCTCTTGAGCGAGAACCCCTTGCTTGAGCGAGAATGCCATAATTAAATTTCCTAATTTTCTCCTCTTAATTCTATTACACCCTAGTTTCCTTTTATAAAATCTTTTCTCCCTATTAATCTAACTTACTGAAAGTGGTTAAAACTTGGGATGTTACAAGAGGGCTGGAGTGCTGGAGAGGATCCTAGCACAAAAATATTAATTAATAATTGGCATACAATATTTTTCATATACATTTTTATTTAAATTTAAAAATAATATATATATATATTAAATACTTTATGGTATATAAAAAATAAATCATGAGATATTAATATCACGTGTGATGCACGGATAAAACACTAGTTAAATACATAACAAAAAGAGCTAAAACTCCCCCAAGAAAGTATAAGAAAAACCTTCAACTGGCATCAAATATATGATTCCATATGAGATTAAAAGATCATTCACTTAGTTGTGAATTTGAAAACACCACTTTTAATGAAAATTTTTCATCCCAATTAGCATAATAGTTATAAAATAATTTAGAAAACAACTTTGACTTTCATCCATGTCATCACATACAAGAAACTTAGTTAAAACAATTCAAACATAAAATACATAACCAAATTCTCAAACATGACATATTAACAAAGATGAGAAAATCTTTCATTCTTCAAATTCATACATGCTTTTATGGCATTACAAAATATTCCATGTGATCAAAATAATCTGGACATAAGTCTTTGATTAATCAATTTAATTGCATAAAGACATTTGTAAGCTTGAACTTTGAACACATCTTATCTCTTTAACCTTAGACATATACGTATATTTTAGCTCAAACCTTTTAAAAGACATCCCTTAAAGGTTACTTTACAGGACTCCTTTGTTCACTGACTTTACCTTACATAATTGATCTTGGATGCCAGAAACTTCCTCTCCCCTAATTGGAAGGATTATTTTTCCTTTGAATTTTATGAATTTTACATTATATATCAAAACATATATGTTATTTTGAATCCACATGATTCATTCATTTCCAATCATTAAAGGTATGGTACAACATAAAATACCCTTATCTTATGTTATTGTTTAAATGAAAAGAGCAATATAAATGTTCACATCATGCCATACTTTATAATAATATATGTATTAACCATTCTCATATACATTTCTTGTTATGCCTAAACGTGACGCCTTTTCTTGTCTAGTTTTCACTATCATTTTAAAAAAATCCAATTATTCTAGTGTTAATGAACAGTAGATAGCAAAAGAACAATATTATGTCAAAATTACAATGATTAGAATGCATAGTAGTTCCTTATTACAAAATATTTTGTGAAATCATAACAAACACAATGCAAATGTTTTAGCAAAATTTTGGCACCAAAATGTATAACTTTTTTTTTTCACAAAATGTGAATTTTTCTGCAAAACCTATGGCAATAAAATGTTGAATTTCTTATTGTTGGAGAGTGCATGTTAAGGTGAAGATTGTAGAAACCACAGGAAACACTAGAAGGGGGGTTGAATAGTGTTTTATAATTTCAAACTGATTTTAGGAAAACCTTTAACAAGCAGTATTTTTCACAAAGATATTTGAGCAACTTGCTGAAACTAGGAGTAAGGTACTTGCTAAAGTTACTTCAACGGGTTTAATAAAACTGTTTTGCAAACTTGTTTTTCAATAAAAAAGAGTTCGATATTCAGTTTCAACATTATAAAACAGTGTACTCAGAACCCTCCAAGTTAGTATAAGCCAAATATAAAGAGATAAGGGTAAGAGAAGACTTAGCCACAGATTTATACATGTTCACTCACTTCCATTGTGAGCTACGTCCAGTCCCAAATCAAACTAGCTAAGGATTTCCACTAATCTCAGAGATTACAAGTATTCTTTTCTATCAAGCCTCTTCAAGCTCTACAACACCAAGTATTCTTTGACCACAAGCCTCTCCAAGCTTAACAACAAATATTCTTTCTTCCGCCAAGCCTCTCCAGGCTCTCAGACACTTAAAAGTGTTTGCAAAGAAAATTTGTTTAAGTTACAGAACCAAAACAAGTTCCTAACTTAAACCTGAACAAACTTGTACAAGGTGACTGAGTATTACTCATGATAAATGAAATTTGATGTACAATAAATCAGAGAGTATGCAGCATATATTTTTGCAGCGTTTTGGCTTGATATAATGTCTTCTCTCTCTTCGTTTGAAGTCCTTCACGAAGCTATATATAGGAATGAAATTAAGTCCATAGAAGATTGATGAAACCACCATTGAGAGATATCATTAAATGCTGTGAGAACCATTGTGAGACAAACTTCTGATAGCTTCTGACTTGAGCAGTGTATGTGTGCAGACATTGATTCAGTTCTGACACGTTTGCAGGTACTATGATACAGATGTTTCCTTTTCAGGTAAGATGATTAAAAAATGTTTAAAGGGTCTCTGTAATCTTTCCTTAAAATAGACATGCTTGCAGAAGACGTTGAGGATGCATTTAAGTCTTGAGCAGAAAGCCTTTTGACTTTAGACAAATGCCACGTAGGAAGTCTTCAGCAGGTCTTCATGCTTCAGATAATACATCTCTTCAGAGGGTTGAATAACTTCAGCAGGTTCTTCTCCTTCAGAAGGTTGCACCACTTCAAAGGGTTACTCCTTCAGAGAGTTTCTGAAACATAGAAAATTCCCTTAAGAGAATTTTTACTATTTCTCAGAATATTTTAACCAAATGTGTTATTCATTAAAACTTAGGGTTATGAGACTTAAACATTATTAATCATTTAATAATATTTTGAGACTCAACATTCTCCCCCTTTTTAATGATGAAAAATTTGCTTAAACTTTCAAATATTTGAAGGAAATTTAAATAGAATTTAAGTTCAAAGAAATTCTCCCCCTTTCTTAGATGCTTGAGCAGAAAGCTTACTCCCCCTGAACATAAGATTTGTTCTCTGAAAAACACTTACAACTTTAGATTTATGTTTGTTTATATTACTCCCCCTTTTGTTATTAATCAAAAGGGTTTCCAGAGATTGCTGAAGTATTTAATGTGTAGCAGAGCAATAAATACAGGGTAAGCTATCATCAATAAATCAGGTACACTTAGAATATTCAATTTCCGTTAACATATTAACGATTTTCAGTCAATGATTAGAGCATTTACAAGAAGTTACTCAGCAGAATCATTGCATTACGTAGTCTAATCAGTAAACATGAACACATAAAAAATATAAGCACATATGAGGCAAACAACTCATTCATTTATCTTTCAGAGAGTCACAAATAAAACAAAAACAATGAACATAAATACTTTCTGAAGTCACTACAGACTACAACTCCTTTTGTGCTTTGGCCTTGATCCTTGAGATTGTAGAGAAGCTGGAGTGGCTTGCAGCTGTTTCATTAGATTCTGAAGCTTCTGATTTTTGTTTCTCAATCTTCTTATTTCCCTTTCCCTTGCTTCAAGTGCTTCAGTGAGGTCAGCTTCCCTGAAGATAATGGACACATGACGTTTAGTAAACACAATCTCCCCAAAGCCATTGGGAAAGCCATATTCAGCAGGCTTGACCACAAGACAGGTGTAGATGGCATGGGTCCATTTCTGCAGAGTCCAATCCCTATGAAGTTCATATTTTGATCCAGGAAAAATACCAAGGAACCAGGTTCTAAACTCTTGAACTGATAAAGTGATCTTGGTCATAGAGTCAACAAAATCAAACTTAGTCCCTGAGCAAGAGCCTTCCTTTTCCCTCTCATGCCAATAAGAGTTCCACAGCCAGTCTCTGTAGGAGTGGTATAATCCACCATAGACTTCAACATCCTGAGGAACTTTTTCCCATTGCTCTCTGGTCATGGGCTTAGGGTCATCCAAGTATGCTAAGTAGAACTTGGGTTTCTTTTTCTTATCATTAGGTCCTTCAGCAAATGGCAGCCTGGGAACAATATTGTCAGGTTGCCAATAGATTTTGGTGGTTGTCTTCAAGGTAAGTGGCTTGGGAGGCTTGAAGTTCTTGCACCCAGCAGAAAACACTATGTATCTTGCATACAACTTAGTTTCCAAGTTGAGATGCCTGATGAAAATCCAGTCTTCACCAGGTATCTTGACATGGTCTGAGGAGGACACATCAATCTTCTTCCAGTAGTGCTTGGGTCGTTGAACTCCGTGCCTTATCCTCGCTAATTGATCATATAAAACATCACCACCATTATCTTTTTAAGCAGTAAACCTTTTTGCCCTTGCAGCATCAAGAGATTCCACATGTAAGTCGGTATGCTTGTGCAGGGGTGGATACTCTCTGAAAAAAAGCAGTTCTTCTTACAGGTTAGGAAAGTTAGGAACTTTGATTCTTTGACTGTGGGGAGTTGAATAAAATTTGTGAGGAAACTGTGCAGCCTTCAGTAAGTCCTCAAATCTGGTAATAGGAACCACCTTGTCAAAGGATGGTCTTCTTAATAAATTTCTAGACTTGGGCTTCCACATTCTCTCCCTTGGGGTATGATCACCCTCCCAAACAAACTTCCCATTTCCTTTGCATACATGGATACCTTTAGTTCCCCAATCAATTACTCTGGATAAGACTGGAATGATGGCAAGCTCAGTAGAGACTCTTTCATCTACTTGTTCCTCTTCAAAAGATGATGAAGGCGGGGGTGAAGGTGGAACAGAATCATCGGCAGGTACAGTAGCTACAGGTTCAACAAGTATGGGTTCAATGATGTGTGTTTAAATTTTCTTTGCATTCATGCTTTAGTTTAGGCCATTTGCATACATTATTGCATTCTTTGGTTTATTTTATCATGCATTAATTTTGTTTTAGATTATACTTTTGGTTTTCTTGTTTTTCTTGTAAATGAATGTTTTAGGAGCGTTAATCATGTTTTGGAAAGAAGATGAAGGGCAAGTATCAAGTTGGAATCAAATGGAATGGGAAAAGGCAAGAAAGAAGATTCCACAACTCACTTGTGGATCATCCCATGCTTGTGGAAATATATATGAGTGGAGTTTTAAAGTCAGAGAAATCCGCAGGCAGGTTGTGGATCGATCCATGCCTGTGGAAATGTTGCGGAGTTGTAAAAATGAAGTCAGAAAATTCCACAAGTAGGCTGTGGATTGATCCACGCCTGTGGAAACGCATCAGAAGTGTTAAATTGAAGTCAGAACAAACCACAGGCAGGTTGTGGATTTTTCAATGCCTGTGGTTCAACCTAATACGTGACTTTTGAGTTGCAAAATGGGCTTGGCCCAGATTAAAGGCAATTTATTATAAATGAAAAGAGGGGGTTTTACCATGTCATTCAGAAGAGATAGAGAGACTTGGCAGAAGACGAAAGGGAAGCTGAGAAGAAAGCCAAGACTGGGAGGTGGAGGCTACCTTCATGCAACCAATTGCTTCAATAACTTGTGGTTCTATCTTTTACATTATGCATAGCTAATTTTCTTAGTTAGGGGATTGATGTAGTTTTCTGAATTATATGTTCTGAACCTATTTTTTTGATGCTTAGTAATTCTAATTTTCATTGTGTTTTATCTCTATTTCTATTGTCCATTAGTGAATGGTTATTCTATGAGAAATTTCACAATTGGAAAATTGGGGATTGTTTGCGATTAGAGGTAGAACAAGTTAAGCTTTATCACAATTGGGAAATTGGGTTTGCTTAATTAGTTTTCATATGAGATGATAATGTGTTCTTCATAGTTCTATTGGATTTCATAATTTTCCTAAGGAATTGGGGATTAGGGTTCAATGAACAGATTTATTTGCCTAAGGGATTAGGGGTAAACAACTCTTAATTAACTCAAATGGATAGTTAGAATACTTGCATCAGCTGAAATAGGGGAAGAACCTATAAGGAAGAATACGAAATCAATTCTCTAACGTTTGTTTTTAGTAATTGAATTTCCTTTATAATTTTACTTATCTTTAAATCTAGTTTATTTTATAATTTAGCATTCTAATTCTATTTTATAATTTCTCAAACTTAACGTAAATTAGCAAACTGGTATTCAACAATTTCAATCCCTGAGTACGATATTTTATTACTACAGTAACGATTGGTACACTTGCCAAACATACAACATTCAACAACCTTCTCAACAACATCAGGTTTACTAACCCTTTCAGCAACAGGTTCAGGAATCTTCTCAGCAATCACAACATGTTCAAGAACCTTTACTGATACCTTAGATGGACTCAAATCATCTTCCAAGTCAATGGGATCAAGGTTTCCAAAATTTACCTTGATTTTCTTGTAAGGTTCCTCTTCAGCAATGGGTATTCTACTGATTTCCTGCATCTTCCTCTTGTACCTAATGTTTTCAGTAATGGGATTCACCATAGGATTGTAAGGTACATACTCAGCACATGGGCTTCCTTATCAGATGGTCTAGAGGTAGGTTTCTTGATTTCAATCCCCATCTGTTTAATGGTGGTAGAAGTGAAGAAGGTTGGAGGTTTCTGATCAAACTTCTTCTCCACTGGGAGCTTGTGGTGAAGCAAAATCTTCATTATAAGAGTGTTGTGAGGAAGATTTGCAGCAGAGTCATGTGACCTTCTGATCATACTGTAGAGAATGATCCATGGCAGGTTTATCTTCTTTTTCTGCATTAGGTGGATAAGATAGAACCTTTCAAGTTCTGAAACATGATTTTTGCCTCCTCCTTTTGGCAGTACACAGCAGCCAAGCACAACAAGCAGCAGCCTGCGAGTTTGCAGCAACCCAGTTCCATTCATATTGGAGGGAGTTTCTGAGCCAAATAGCATTTTGTTATAAATTCTTGCTCCTCCATTTCGCATTTCCCATTCAGGGACGTACCGTGCTCCTTCAGCCTTTACATTTGTTGCAATCTCCAAGACTGAGGTATCAACAACAATTTCTTGACCCATCACAGTAGCTTTAAGAAAAATCTTTATGTTTCCTTCTACTTCTCTTGCAGTCCTCCAGAACTCATAGACGCTTTCTTCATGCCAAGAGCTGTAAATACTTTCAAAGAATGGCATCGATCCAGCAGCTTCGAAATATTCAGTAAGATCATGACCATGCTCAGCAAGGTTATCAAACCTTACACATCTAGTAGGAACGATCTTCCCACCAGCCTTGGAGACTGAATCTCCCTTCTTAGGTGCCATTGCAGTTACAGAAAACTTAGGAGAAAAATCAGGGCTTGAGAGGAAATGAAGAACTTGAGAAAACCGAGAGCTTCTGGAAGTTGAGAGAGTGAGAGCAAAGAAAGAGTAACTGAGAGGCTTCCCATGCGCTCTATAAATAGGATCAGAACAACATTAATGATGGCAGTTATAGGCTGCGCAAACATAGGGAGTCGTGCATCATGCAAACATCAGAGGACAGGTGAAAGGCCAACCGTCTCAGAGAGCCACGTCATCAAGTGACACTTCAGAGAGTATTGCGTTCAACAAGTTCAAACATTTCAGCAAGAGCATATATTTCAGCAGGTACATACATATCAGCAAGTACAAACCTCAAAGAGTTCATATATTTCAGAAAGTTCACACAATTCAAAATTCACAAATCTTACAGATAATGCATGTATTCTCAGATATATATTTGCAGCAATAATAAATGTTACCAACAAGGATTTTCAGTGATTGATCAAGTATGTTGCATTTGCTGAGACTCAATATTGCTTTATTGATAAAGACTATTTCAACAGCTCCTGTTTTTAGGTCTTGACACATACACCTTCCTTCTCAAGGGTTCCACACATCCATTCCTCTGTAGTAAATCTGGGTGTCTTCTTTGATTTATCTAAGACATCTGCAAGTGAAACAATAGAGATCTTTGGTACCCATACATTCTTGGGTCCACCTGGGTTAGTTTTGTGTATGAAATTTTCTTTTTGTTTACACTTAGACACAGGTTGTCTAGGTTTATTACAGTAAATGCACCCATCTACCTTCTTTTTAGCCTTTTTGGGAAAATCAGACTTTGATGATTTTGATGATTTTCCAGAGAAACCCAAGCCTCTTTTGTCTTTGAAACTTCTTTGAGTTCCTAATAATCTATTAAGATTATCAGTTCCTTATACAAATTTGGCTACGTCTATAGTAAGCTCCTTAATCTATCTTTGAAGACTTTGATTTTCTTCAAATAGATTCTTGGAATTACTATTCTCATGTTCCTCAATCTTTTCTTTAAGTATAACATTCTCTTTTTCAAGATCTTTGTTTTTATTGCATACAACTGTGTATGCATTAGAGAGTTTCTTATACTTGCTGAAAAGTTCCTTGGATTTATCTAACAAATCATCATATTCATCTCGAAGAGTTAGAGATATTACCTTGGATTCTGTACCTTCTAAAGAGAGTTAATTTGCCATTAAGCACAAGTTTATCTCTTCAGATGAGTCATCTCCATCTTCTGAGGTAGAATCTTCTAGATTTGATTGATCAGACTTGTTACCCATAGCATCTTCAAGAATAGATGAATCCAGTAAGTCCCATATTTCCTTAGCAGAGTTACATCCTTGAACCTTCTCATACTCAGTCTTGTTCAGAGAACAAAACAAGTAGAGTTTGGCTTGAGCATTAAGTTGAACCTTAAACTTTTGCTCATAGGACCACTCAGCTTTGGAAATAGGTACTCCATTTCTCATAGGAACATAATCACCATCGGTAATTATATCCCATAGATCCAGATTGTGGCTTTCAATGAACAACTTCATGTGTTCTCTCCAGTAAAGATAATCATTTATGTTGAAATCTGGAGGCCTGGTTACAGATTCTCCTTTAGAGATGTAGAGATCATAGCTTGTTGAGGTTTCCATCTAGGATCTTCTTCCTCAGCACTGTTAGATGCTCAACCCGAGGTTGAGCTCTGATACCAACTGTAGAAACCACAAGAAACACTAGAAAGAGGGTTGAATAGTGTTTTACAATTTCAAACTGATTTTAGGAAAACCTTTAACAAGCAATATTTTTCACAAAGATATTTGAGCAACTTGTTGAAACTAGGAGTAAGGTACTTGCTGAAGTTACTTCAGCAGGTTTAATAAAACTGTTTTGCAAACTTGTTTTTCATTAAAAAGAGTTTGATATTCAGTTTCAACGTTATAAAATAGTGTACTCAGAACCCTCCAAGTTAGTTTAAGCCAGATATAAAGAGATAAGGGTAAGAGAAGAATTAGCCACAGATTTATACTGGTTCACTCACTTCCACTATGAGCTACGTCCAGTCCCAAAGCCAACTAGCTAAGGATTTCCACTAATCTCAGAGATTACAAGTATTCTTTTTTATCAAGCCTCTTCAGGCTCTACAACACCAAGTGTTCTTTTACAGTCAAGCCTCTCCAGGCTCTAAACCAAGTATTGTTTGACCACAAGCCTCTCCAGGCTCAACAACAAGTATTCTTTCTTCCACCAAGCCTGTCTAGGCTCTCAGACACTTAAAAGTGTTTACAAAGAAAATTTATTTAAGTTACAGAACCAAAATAAGTTCCTAACTTAAACCTGAACAAACTTGAACAAGGTAACTGAGTATTACTCAGGATAAATGAAATTTGATGTACAATAAATCGGAGAGTATGCGGTGTATATTTTTGCAGTGTTATGGCTTGATATAATGTTTTCTCTCTCTTCGTTTGAAGTCCTTCACGAAGCTATATATAGGAACGAAATTAAGTCCGTTGAAGATTGCTGAAACCACCGTTGAGAGATAGCATTAAATGTTGCGAGAACTGTTGTGAGACAATCTTCTTGTAGCTTCTGACTTGAGCAATGCAGGTGTACAGACATTGATTCAATTCTGACACGTTTGCAAGTACTGTGATACAGATGTTTCCCTTTCAGGTAAGATGATTCAAAAAAGTTTAAAAGGTCTCTGTAATCTTTCCTTAAAAGAGACATGCTTGTAGAAGATGTTGAGGATGCATTTAAGTCTTAAGCAGAAAGCCTTCTGACTTTAGAAAAATGCCACGTAGGAAGTCTTCAGCAGGTCTTCATGCTTCAGATAGTACATTTCTTCAGAGGATTGAATAACTTCAGCAGGTTCTTCTCCTTCAGAAGGTTGCACCACTTCAGAGGGTTACTCCTTCAGAGAGTTGCTGAAACATAGAAAATGCCCTTAAGAGAATTTGTACTATTTCTTAGAATATTTTAACCAAATTTATTATTCATTAAAACTTAGGGTTATGAGACTTAAACATTATTAATCACTTAATAATATTTTGAGACTCAACAAAGATCCAATTCTATTGTGTTCTTTTTTGGTACAACACCGTATGTAGGTTTTCAGTCAACTTTTTCTGGTTTATCATAACACCATCTTAGGACCATTATGGTACTATTTACACATTCAATTTATGGGAGAAATAAATAAAGGCGTTTTACTCATTAAGAGAACACAAAGTACTCTAATAAATCAAGCTGATCACTTAACACAAGAGTTAAGTATCCATTTTCTGACAATAATTCATTATCAAACCAACAATTTGAGAGTGTAAAAAACAAACCATGGAGTTCCGTAAGGTTTAAAAAGTTACACTCACATGTAGGCTCTCTTCTTCCAAGCCCCGGTATCCTTCCCTCTTTGATATGCAAGGTATGTTTTTCACTCTGTTCACGTCCTTTCCTTCTCCTTATTTCCCTTTCCTCTCATGTCTTCCTCTGCGCTACTACAATTGTACTACCTCCGTTACAAAACTCTTGTTGTTTTAGCATACTCTTAAGTTTCAAAACTCTTGTTTTAGATGTCGAAGAAAAATTAATTATTTTTGTCCAACTATACCCTTATTTAATTACTTACACCAACTACCAACTACTTTTATTTTCTCTCTCTTAACTACACAAGTCTTTATTATACAAACACTCTCTTTATATTTTCTAGGAATTTTAATGACTTAATGAGCTTGCAACCATATACCCATTAACTAACCCTCTCTTTAGCACTTTGCATCCACTATTAAATTAGGGTATTTTAGTAAAGATTCTATTAAATCAAGACACACCAATCATTTTCTTGGTCTGTGCGCATAACCTTAAACAACAAGAGTTTTGGAACGGAGGTAGTATGTGTGTGTGTGTCTTATGTTTCTTTCTCGTTCCTATTCAAGAGTCGTCCAAGAGAAAGAAGAAAATGGGGAGAAGATTTTACTTTTCCCTTTTGTTTTCTTTAATAATTTATTTATTTTAAATCCCTTGCATTATTATTACAACAATTGCACCTAGGTTGTTGATGTTATTTTGAGATGCATTATTAGAATTGTAATGTAATGGAAGAAGTTGAATTATATTAAAAATTAAAGTTTCTTTTTCCTTCGAATAATTTCATAATGTTAAGTCCAAACTAAAAACACACACCATAATATGCCTAGATGGTAAATAATGTGACAATTATGAATTGCGTAAACAAATCAAATTGCATTCAAATTACAATTGCATTGTAACAACAATTCAATGAAGTGCAAAATGAAAACTAATAAATGATGAAATTAGAATAACTTTCCATACATAAAAGCAAGTTAGATGAACGTGTAATCGTGTGCATAGTTCTTAAAAAAAAATCTGTAAATTGGTATCACATAAGATGTACCTTTGACATAAGTCCTTGGTAAAAAAAGAACATCCTAGTTTTCAAACCTATAAATGGGATCATTTGTGAGCTATCCAAAATAAAGTACTACAAGGATGTATCTTTGTCCCCAAAATACACTTATAAACATAGTATAACTATATCGAAGTGCTTAATCACAATTTAGAAATCTAATTTAATAATTATTCTCATTGAGACAACCTTTACAAAATATAAAAGCACCTTAGAAACTACATATATGTTATTATTTTCTGCTTCTTTGGTGATGTCTACCTATGGCCTAGTGTGGGCATGAATTGAATGAACCTTTGCAGAGTACCTCTGCTTACAACCATGAATGTTTCACCAAAAACGCTTTGAGCAAGTGTGACAAGCATTGATTGGGGAGACCTCAGTGCTTGTCCAATCAATGTAGTACTTAAGAGAGCTTATAATGGGTGAAATGGTGGGTTGGTAGTGTGGTTCCTTAATGCATAATTGAATAGACTAAATGATGGAGCCCTTGGCTTAACTACTTTGGCAGGAGGTGAGCTTACTATAGGGTTCACTAAAGGTTCCTACACCAACAACAGATCACATGAACAATGATTTATGAACATAATGGTCCCCTATAAATCATAATTTCTTTTGTTTATGTTGTTGCAATATTTGTAGAAGAACTTGGTGCAACTGATTTGTAATTATTGTCAAAGACATTGATGCATTACTTTGAACAAGTTAAGAAGTGTGCATAGGATTGGATGTATTTGTAGTAGGCTGAAAACGAAAATATCACATCCATGAGTGTTAATCCATTAATTGATGGCCTAAGAATAAAAGAAATTAAGAATAAAGTAAGCTTTTATACCTCTCAAGTGTCAGTGGCTGATGGTGGATTAGGCAAGGGGATTGGACAAGTCATAGGGTTTTGACCTTCTACTCTGCACCTGTTGTAGTTTTATTGTAAGTTGTTTCTTTGAAGCCTCTTATCATTGACTAACACCTCATATGCATTTTTTCTACTCTTCTTCTTTGGTATAATAGACTTTCTTTTCACATTTAAAGGAGATGGTCCAATTTGGTATGACCTCACCCAATAATCCATACTTTGGCAAGGTTGAATAAAATGTTCACTAGAAGCATTGTCTGTAGACATTATAAGCCAAAGGTGTACATAATCTTCTGGCCTTAAATTCATGTAAACCATTGCAACACAAACATGCCTATGAAGCAACCCATTCAATTGCTATAACTTATAGGTACATGTACTTAAATTTAAGTTCACATCAACTAGTGCATTCCCTCTATATACGTCAAATATTTGGCCTTCTCTATGACTTTTCCATACATGATCTGCTAATTTCTGTTCAATATTTCTTTATCCAAACTTCCTATTACCGGGGAGCAAGTTCACAATGATAACCACTAAGTGAGCTTTTGTTGATGACCATGCTTTTCATTATATAACATATTATCTCCTTAGTCATTGTTATTATATGTTTTTCTCTATACTTCATGAATGTTTAATATTCCACACCTCACAATTGGTATTACATAAGATACTATTCTTTGTCAAAGAAAAAAGTTCCCTAAACCATGATGTTGAGAACTTGTTTTGGTACTCTCGAGCCTTCTTATTCATCCTCTTCAATCTCTTCATAGGATTTGTAAATTGAACATGTGTGGTGCACCTAGCACGTACACCCCACACCATTCTTCTTCATCACAGAGTATTCTTCACTGTAATTTAATGTGGGTTGTGCGCTTAGTCTCTTCATTATCTTGTAAACAACATGGCCAATTGGTTTCTACTTGTTCTTGGTCTCTCTTAGGAATGTATGTTCATTATGAAATATCTTGATTTGGAAGCAATTTGTGATAGAGCTATGAGAATATTAAATCTTCCATATGATAGTTTCACTAACATATTTAACATGTGATCTAACCTTGTCATTTTTACCTATTGTATCTGCCTCCCCAAGTAGATTATGTAGTCTTTTATAACTTTTTTGAATTTCTCTAGTTTGGTAAACTCCACCCAAGCTCCAAAACTACATTGCCAAATACAACCTCCTTATTGAAATGAGGGAACATTGGCCTTTTATCTCTGCCATTTTCGTCACTTGGAGCTCTCCCATTATGTATTCCCTTTCTTTTTTATTTCTCCTTCCACTATCAATATCCCTTTTTTCCTCATTAGTTGGATTACCACTTCATGGTTTATATGTACTATCCTTAGATGAATTGAAATCATCACTAGAGGAACTGGACATATCAACATCCTCCCATTCATTGATAGCTTGCCTCTCCTAATTTCCATCACCATTTTGAACAGTAGAATTATCAACTTCCACATCCTCATTAGAAAAAATATTTTCATGCAAACCACCATTATCAAAATCCAAGTCCTCATTGGCTACAACATTTTCATGAGCACTTCCATTATCAGTATCCACATTTTCATTGGTATAGCATTTTCATGAACACTAATATAAAAACTTTCATTCTCATTTTCAGTATCAATATCAATTGTATTTCTCTCATCACCCTCAATATTAACCTCATGTATATATAGTAGCATAGGGTTGTCAAACTCGAGAGTCTACGTAAACTCGTGGAGCTTCCGTAGACTCGACTCGCAGACTCGACTCGTAGACTCGTAAGAGTCTACCTGATATAAAACTTATATTAAAAAATCCATAAATAGTGAACAAACAAAATACAATAACATCAATTCAACATTATAAGTCCAAAATAAAGCAAACAATAACATTAAAATGTCATGGTACAAAACTTAATCATACACATACATTCAAATCACAAGTGCACAAGGTAAAAACATTTAAAACAAGAGCTGATTATATGTGCCTGTGATTCCAATGGTGGGGTTTGAGTAAACAGTGTTGAACCTATTATGTGCAGCGAAAAAATTAAATAAGTTTAAGCTTGAAACACTACGCCAATTTTAGGATATTAGAGCACTGTCTTTAGGGTGTTCCCGTGTTGGTTAGCGTCTAAAATAATCGTTTTAAAATTAGGGCGCTTAAAATTTGGGCGGGAGCGCCCTTACAGGTAAAATAGAGGGCGCTCCATCTGCGCGCCCTTGTTATCAACGTTATTTTTTTTACATACACTTGTGTTGAGGGCGCTCCCAGGAGCGCCCTCCATTATTTTTTTCTTTTTGCGTTCCTAGTGTTTTTTTTTTGTTTAATTCTGAGGAATTGAGAGCGCTCCATGGAGCGCCCTCCATTATTTTTTTAAAAGGATTTTTTTTTAATTATCTGGAAATGAGGGCGCTCCAGGGAGCGCCCTCCATTAATATTAATTTATTATTATTATTATTTTTTAATCTCTGGAAATGAGGGCGCTCCCTGCATTAATATCATTTTTTTTCAGGGTGCTCCCTGGGAGCTCCCTCGTTGCTATTTTTTTATTTCTCTGCTATGGAGCGCCCTCCCTTATTTTCTGTTTATTTTTACAGGGCGCTCAATTGGAGCGCCCTCTTTGCTACTTAAATTAATGAAAACTATTTTTTTGGTAACAGAAATTAATGAACCCTCTGTCCATTCTCTCCCGCGTTCTCACATCCCTCTGTCTCTCTCTCTAAACCCTACCCTCCGTGAACTTATCCTTCTTCCTCAAGCTCCTCCGTCTCCCTCCGTCAAGCTTCTCCTTCTCCCTCCGTCAAGCTTCTCTTTCTCCCTCCGTCAAGCTTCTCCATCTCCGTTCGTGCTTCGTCCGTGCGCAACTCAAGCCTCTCCTTCTCCGTCCGCAACTTCTCCTTCCCTCACCGTGAGCAAGAGCTTTGAAGGGAGCAAGCTCTTTCCCTTCCCTCACTTTCGTTCCGGCGCGGCGCGACGCTCCTTCCCTTCCCCTCACTCTCATTTCGCGGCCACTAGGGTAAGGGAAACCCTACCATACCTTTTTTTTGCTATCTGCACCTTTTTTGTTGCTTGTGCACCCTTTTTTTTTCTGACCATGTTTTTTTTGCTATCTGCACCCACTGTTTTGCTATCTGAACTGTGATTATGTTAGTAAGTTTAAATAACATTGAAATTTTTATAAAATTAATTATGTGTACATATTATTATTGAACACTTTTGGTTTTATTGTTGTTAGTTGGAGTTAAAAATGTGTTTTATAAATTTGGGAATGTTAAATAAATAGGGTATATACTACCTATGCATTTAGTAATGTTATATAAATATATATTACTCATATTGATCTCTTTTGGACTAGTAGCTGGTGGTTTAGAGTTAAAATTGTTTTTCCTTAATTTGGGAATGTTAAAGAAATAGATGAAATGCAGCTCAAATTTTTAGGACTATTAATTTTTATTACGAGTATATTTTTTGACTTGTCTTTTTTTCTTAAAGGTATTGTTTCCTAGCTGGTTATAATTCAACACTGCTTATTGGTGATTGACTTTAATCAAGTATATCCTTTATCATATTATCCTTTTTCTGTCAACTATAATTATTAGGTTATTTGTATGTACATGCATTAACTTTAGTTTCCTGTTTAAGAAGAAATTGTATATTATGACTGACATAATATACAATTTATTCTTAAATTGTCCATGGTTGGACAGTCTGGATTTGTAAATTCGTATTAAATATATTACTTTATGAATTGTATGTTTTTGGTCTAAGATTCATTTCAGTATGTTTTTCCTCTTGTTCTCCGAATTCATGCATATATAATCTATGTGAAATATAACTCATAGGTTATGTTGTGTGTGCTTGGAGAACCAAGGGGAAATGCTGCTGAAATTTTCATAGACTAGGAACAATAGTCATAAAATAATATGATACGAATTTGACAAATCTAGATAGGAACTCTCAACCTTTGCTAGTTAGTATGTTATAGGTGTTAATTAAGCATGTATATAGTTAGTCATTATATCTAAAGAATGTCATATATACTTTTTGAGTTAATTATAAATGATTTCATGTTATGTTGATAAAATATGGATCGTTCTTGGATGTTTGCAAACCGTTTGACAAATGCGTATGAGTAAGGAGTGGAAATGTTTATAAAATTTGCCATTGACCATGCAACAAATCCTAGTAGAATTGTCTGCCCTTGTACGAAGTGTTTTTGTTCTAAGCGAGTTAGTGAAGCAGAGTTGAGGGACCATCTTTTCTGTTTTAGAATTGATTAGAGTTACACATGTTGGACATTTCAGGGTGAGATTAGGAGTGAACAAAGTGGTATGGGAGAGAATAATGTCAATGTAGAACCAAGTGATGATGACTTTGGGACCGGGTGGGAGGATTGTGACAGAATTGATGAGATTCGAAAGGTGGTTGTAGAGGACCTCAGAGATTGTCCCTAAATGTTTGATACTCTAGCCAGTGATGCTGAAAAACCATTGTAAAACGGGTGCACCAAGTATACAAGGTTGTCAGCTGTGTTGAAGTTGCATAATTTAAAAGCAACAAATGGATGGTCTAACAAGAGTTTCACAGAGTTACTCACCTTGTTGAAGGAGATGTTACCAGAAGACAATGTGCTACCTAACAGAACATATGAGGCAAATAAGATGTTATGTTCTATTGGGATGAGCTATGAGAAGATACATGCTTGTCCCAATGATTGTATTTTGTTCAGAAATGAGCATGCATCATTAAGTGTGTGTCCTAAATGCAATTTGCCTCGTTATAAGAAAGAGACTACACCAGCAAAGGAGGTTTGGTATTTTCCCATAATACCAAGGTTTCGAAGGATGTATCATAGTGTCATTGATGCAAAGAACTTAACTTGGCATGCAAATGAACGAATCAAGGATGGCATGTTGAGACATCCTGCTGATTCTCCGCAGTGGAGGAGGATTGATGATGAGTACCCCTCTTTTGGCAAGGAAGCAAAAAATCTTCGCCTTGCTTTATCAACAGATGGAATGAATCCGCATGGTGTCCAATCTAGTACTTATAGCACATGGCCGGTGGTATTGATAATATATAATCTACCTCCATGGCTCTGTATGAAGCGGAAATACATGATGTTATCTATGTTGATATCGGGACCCAGACAACCGGGTAATGATATAGATGTGTACTTGACACCATTGATTGAACCCTCATTTACTAGTTTATTTATTGAAATCAATTTTTGCCTTTTACAGTACTTTGCTCAGTACCGAAGCTCAACTTACACAACGGAGCAACTTAATGAGGTTCGAGAAGAATGGGCAAAGCATGTAGTAACCACATGTTTGTAATTGATTTGTACATTATGAGGGTAAGTAAACATGTACATAATGTGAAAATGTTGAATAAAGTTGTATATCAATGACAAGTTATGTAAATTGTGTACCTTTATCATATTAAATTCCTGACTGGTAATAACTCTTTGACTGATGAATTCTGGCTGTTGTTATGGATTTTTACAGCTGTTTGATAAATTGGGAAGTGTTGAATAAACAGAGGAAACTCTGCCAAAATTTTATAGTTTAGATGACTAGAGTTGTTAAGCATATTCTATGCAATTGAGTTGGGTATTGTGATAGATGTCATGTATTTTGGTTATTTCTATATAGTTGTATAGGTACTTCATACTTTCACCACACTTTATAGCATGCATAGGAAACTATTCAAAGTATGACAAGTTTGAATTCTTCATTTGAAGTAGATAACCTTATTTGTGATATGCTGAAATTAAAGGGTTCTTCATAGAATGACTAATTGTTTTAATGTAAAGGAATTAATATACATGGTTTTGGAGTTAGCCATTGGGATCGGACTAAAATATATGTGCAGGATAAACTAGGGTAAAAAAACAAAAAAATTGAAAAAAAAAATTTAAAAGGAGGGCGCTCCTTGGAGCGCCCTTGTTGTAAACAACAAGGGCGCTTCCCTGGAGCTCCCTCCATAAGCACGTCTTGTGCTAAAGGAGGGCGCTTCTGTGTTTTTTTTAGCGCCCTCTTTTGGCTTCTAACATGGTGTTTCTCTGCACGTCCTCCTTTTAATGACCAAACAAGAGCAGATTCTATTAGTGCGCACGGAAGCGCCCTTTAATGCTGCACGGGAGCGCCCTTGAAAGCCTTTTTTGGCATAGTGAAATCAGCAAATTTAAAATCACCAATTATGCAAAGAAGAGGGAACAAATCAGATTTGAATTATAAACAAGTATATGCAGGTGAAACGACATAAATGCATATGTTTAGGCCACTTTAGTGAGTGCAGATGGTCTTAAGGTTGAGAACAAGTTAGAAGACACAAGCCCTAAGTGAAACACAACTAGTTTTTGAGCTTCATAAGTTGTTTTCATCAAACTCGTGAACTCAGCAGTAAACTCGCGAGTTTGAGCGCGTCTATCCGAGTCTGCTAAAAAACGAGTTTGTATACGAGTTAACTCGTTTTTCCTACCTAGAAACGTAAACTCGTCCGAGTTTACGAGTTAACTCGCGAGTTTGACAACCATATCAATCCCTACATTTTTCATAATGCATTTCTTAGTCTCCAAATGCCTCATAAATCCTTACTACACCCTAACCATTATCTCCTGCATGAATCCTTCCACTATCAAGTTTCATTATGAGATAATTTGCATGATCTCTTCTAAATTTAGCATCCTTAATCAAATTACACTCTACAGGTATCATCATGAGCACAAAATGTTCCTTTATTCACCATAATCACTCTTACTCTTAGCCCACTCAACATCTATTTTTAACCCTCCACCTCTGAACTCATCTTTATGCTTTCTTCCACTATTTCCATCCACATCAACATTATCATCTACAACAAAAATGGTCATGTGGCATAGTGTGATGCAATCTATGTGACCAAAGATTCATAATCAATATCTTCACTTGATCTCCATCTTCAAATGTATCATGTTGTCCTTGGACTATCTCAAGTTTAACATCCTCATTTTTTTACACAAATAAATCTAAAACTTTAATTTATTAAAAATTCCAAATGTGGAAACTTTTACCCGTGTGATTTGCACTAATATATAAAGGACTACTACTATATATGAAAACAAGAAAGAAAAAACCAACAATCTTAAACTAACTACCACCAAAATAGTTTTGAGTTTTTATTTCACACACACCTCCCACATGCCTTCACGTCAGACTTTCCACTTCATTGGAGTTAGTAATGAGGGGTATTCAATAGTCACCTACAACATTAATGGAAAACTACTATGAAACGAGGTTTCCACACATCTCAAACAAAAATGAGGTTAGGTTAATTAAAGCTTTATACATGTGAAAATGTGTTTGGAGGACAATTTTATCATGTAGCCTAGCAGTAATTATGATGTCATTCTATAGTGTATTGCAATTACAAAGGATTATTGGCATTTAATGTTAGGGATGAGGTGACGAGCGGGAAATTGGGGACTTTTGCCTTGTGTTTGGATGGAGAATTTTAGAATTCTCAAAATTGTAAATAGACAATGTTGAGTGAATTGTTAAAATGAGAGGAATTAACAATGACAATTTAAAAAGTTTGAACATAAAAGAGAAATGTTGAAATTCTCTCTCCATATTTGTCATTTGAAATTCTCCTATTTGTCTTAAAAAATCCTCCTAGCTATTTGTCATTTGGAATTCTTTCTTCTACTATTTTTAACACTTAAATTCTAGTAATTTTAAATTTCTCTATCCAAACACAATGTTGGTGTTTTTGTCATTGAAGCGAAATTGACTAGTTTAGGGGTTAGCTTTAGGGGTTTAATTAATATAACTATCAGTGTAAAAAGTTTTAATTACATGGCCATCCAATAATATTTTATTACATGGTCATCCAATAATATTTTGAGTAAAAGTAGATATATGTGGCATTGGGAGTGTAGAAACACCGTTTTCTATATGGGTTGAATGTTACTGACACTGTATGAATATATTTATGGGGAAATGATTAAATTTATTAAGTTTAATACTACTGAATATATTTTAGCAATATAATTAATTAATTTATTATTTGAAATGATGACATCTAGAAGTCTAAAATGCAGTGTCATAGGCTTAGTAGGTTGGCTCCTAAAAAAATGTATCCGGTGGTGTTTTTATTTAAAGACCAAAATTTAATTTTTATTAAATTTTCTACTATTCATTCATTTATTTTTATTAAATTAATCCATAGCTAATTCAAATTGTTAAAAAGTGCATATTTAAAATGACAAACCTTCTTTTCAAAGCCTAACTACTATTGATTAGATAAAAAATCAAGGCATTGAATGGACCAAAAAATTAACCCTTGAATGAACAATTACAAAAAAAAAAAAACTTCTCTATTATAATAGTATATATATATAAGGGATATTTTTATCCATTGAGTATACTTTGAATTTAATGTCGTCAATAACAGAACAAAATAATTATATTCCAATAATAAGTAAATAGATATAAATAATTGTGAAGTAATATATTTTGTTGTTAATTTATCATCTAACATGTTTCTTGCTCGATATGTATATAGACGATCTTTATTTAAATTGGGTAAAATATACTTTTCATCTATGTATTTTTGGTCAACTTTAGTCTTTGTTACTGACTTCTGAAACATTTGTTTTATATTTCTATACTTTTAAAACACTATAATAGTAGTCTTTAATGTTGGGTTACGGGTGATGTTCATTTTTACATATATGACTAAGTTTTTATAATAAGGCTTAATTGCACTTTTGGTCCCCCTATTATCATCATTTCGCGATTTTAGTCCCCCTACTTTTTTTTCGTGATTTTGGTCCCCCCATTATTCCAAATTCGCATTGTAGTTCAAAATCTTGGTCCCCCTATTTTCAAAATTTGTGTTAGAGGGACCAAAATCGCGAAAAAAAAGTAGGGGCGCCAAAATCGCGGACTGATGATAATAGGGGGACCAAAAGTGCAATCAAGCCTAAATTTAACTTACGATATTACCATATACATTAATAGTAGAATGTGAATTTCATATTGTTATCATGTTTAGAAAATAGTAACCAATACATTATTAATATAATTATAAATTTAAAATATATTTAGATTTGAGATCCCACGACCGAATCACTTTAAACTTATATAAGTGTCCGGAAAAAAAACTTTTGTTAGGAGAGCTAACCTCACCATGATATTAATATTCACGATAGGAGCAGGGCTAACTCTTGTGGAGGGTACCTATGGTTTATAAAAAAATCACTTTAAAACCTATAATTAAAAAATTGATTTAGTCTTTAAACATACTACACTAAATACATAATAAATCAAAATATAAAATAATAATTTTATTGAAGTAGAAGAAAACAACATAATTATGAATTTTATAATTCAAATTAAAAAATATATTCATAGAAAATTTTAACGAATACATCGTAAATATAATTATAAATTTAAATTATATCGAGAGAAAATATTTTAATAAAATAAAAAAAATGAAATTATGATAAGAAACAAAAGGAAAAGGAAAAAATGAAAACGACTGGAGCAGGACTACCTCCTGTCAAGGGTAAATAAAGTTCACAAAAAAAAACCATTTATGTAATGAAATAAATTAATACAAATGGATAATGTGAAATTTTTTTTAATATTATAATAATAAAAAAATGAAAAAAAAAGTGTGAAAAATAAAACAAAAAAAACAACATAAGCACTAATTTGAATTTAAATTTTAAATAAGGAACCATAAATGTATATTTATAAAAAATAAAAAATTAAATTGAAGGTACAATAATACTCTATTTTCTCATTTTAATTTGATGCTAATCTACTCCACTAATACCTATAGAAGTCCACTTCATCAACAATATATAAAACTAACTATATATAGTGAACAAGTAGAGAGGGATTTTATGATAGATTTTTTCCCTCTCTAAAAAATCAGTCACAAAATTCCTCGCTAAATCAATAACATTTCAGTGGGGGAAAATTCCCTCACTAATTAGCGAGGGATTTCATATTCCCTCACTAATTAGCGAGAGATTATAATTCCCTCACAAAATATCAATAACCTATACCTTCCATTTAGCGAGGGATTTTTGATTCCCTCACTAATTAACGAGGGATTTCAGATTCCCTCACTAATTAGCGAGGGAATATAATTCCCTCACAGTATCAATAACCTTCACCTTCCATTTAGTGAGTGATTTCTGATTCCCTCACTAATTAGCGAGGGATATTGAATCCCTCACAAAGTATCAATAACCTATATCTTCCATTTAGCGAGGGATTTCTAATTCCCTAACTAATTAGCGAGGGATTTCAGATTCCCTCTCTAATTAGCGAGGGATTTTGAATCCCTCACAAAGTATCAATAACCTATACCTTCCATTTAGCGAGGGATTTCTGATTCCCTCATTAATTAGCGAGAAAGTTCAGTTCCCTCTCTAATTAGCGAGGGTTTTGAATCCCTCACAAAGTATTCAATAACATATACCTTCCATTTAGCGAGGGATTTCTGATTCCCTCACTAATTAGCGAGGGATTTCAGATTCCCTCTCTAATTAGCGAGGGATTTTGAATCCCCCACAAAGTATCAATAACCTATACCTTCCATTTAGCGAGGGATTTCAATTCCCTCACAAAATATCAATTATCTATACCCACTATTTAGCGAGGGATTTCATATTCCCTCACTAATTAGCGAGGGAATTCAAATTCCCTCTCTAATTAGCGAGGGATTTAATTCCGTCATAAAGTATCAATAATCTATACCCTCCATTTAGAGAGGGATTTCAGATTCCCTCTCTAATTTGCGAGGGATTATCTATTCCCTCTCTAGTTTCCCTTTTAAGAAAAATGTAATTTATTTACAATATTTATTAACAAACATATTCATAATTATTTATAAATAAGGAAATTTTTTTGAAAGAATTATTGCATTAAATACCTATTCACTTTTTGAATCAACGTGTAAATTCCCGCAGGGAGAGCTAACCCCACCATGATGGATGTTCCTAGCTCGAACAGGAATATTGCATTAGGTGGAGGTACATGTGGTTCAAACCAAAATCTTTTAAAAATATTTTATTTTCCCCTTTTAAAAAAATGAAATTATGCTTTCAAGTTAGTTAAAGTGCAAGCAAAGTTCCAGTGTGAAATTTTATATGGTGATCACAGTAGATGTCGGGGGTGGTGAGGGGAACCTTGGAACCAAGTTTGGTGATTTTTTGAAATAAAGTGTAATTATGGTGAATTAATTGAAGATAAATAGAGGAAAATTAATAATAAATAGTTAGAGTCGCCAAAAATTTGTGGAAAAATTATTTTAAGCACCTTTTGCATAGTAATGCATGTTGGTGGGTTTTGGAAGAGTTTCAGAATTCGTGAATAAGTGACTTGCATGACGGCATGTGTAAGATGTTGAAACCGTAAGTCTAAGTGCCTACTTTCAAGTTAGTGGAAGTGCAAGCAATTTCAAGTGTGAATTTTTATATGGTGATCACAATGGATGTTGGGGTAGTTAGGGGAACCTTGGATCGAAGTTTGGTGATTTTTTGAAATAAAGTATCATTATAGTGAATTAATTGAAGATAAATAGAGGATAATTAATAATAAATAGTCAGAATCACCAAAAAATTGTGGAAAAATATTTTAAGAACCTTTTGCATGGTAGTGCATGTTGGTGGGTTTTGGAAGCGTTTCGGAATTCGTGGATAAGTGACTTGCATGATGACATGTGTAAGATGTTGAAACTGTAACCCTAAGTGCATACTTTCAAATTAGTGGAAGTGAAAGCAATGTTTGAGTGTGAATTTTTATATGGTGATCACAAGGGATGTTGGGGGTTGTTAGGGGAACCTTGGAACGAAGTTTGGTGATTTTTTGAAATAAAGTGTAATTATGGTGAATTAATTGAAAATAAATAGAGGATAAAACGTCATTTATTTCAAAGTCAACTTAATTAAAGTAGAAATAGAAGTCAACGATTTTCAAAATACTTACAGCAGCGGAATCTCAAGTATCAAAATCAAAATATCCTACTGGCCATGTAAGGCACTTAAAACAGTTTACAAGGTCATTTCCCAACTAGAAACATAAAGTAAAAACCCCCAATAATATGCCCTGATGTCACATGTATCAGAGCGACACTCCCTTCAATCAATACTCGGCACCAGTCGTGACATCATCATCACCTGTAAAATTAACCACAGTGTAACGGTGAGGAAAAGAATACTACTCATACATACACATAGGAGGCTACCCTATCCTCACCCTCATATAAACAACATCATTATTAATCACACCACATACTCAAACTTCAAGTAATTCATCATATAATAATCATCTATATCCTCATATAACAAATCATCGATATCCTCATATAAATATTACATCATCATTCACCAAGAAAACACATACTCTATTCTCAACACATAATACTCATTTCATCATTAATACTCATATCATCATATAATTCAATTTCTACATCAAATATAACGCATGTTCATTCATCATCATATACACCGAAACTCCTCAACCTCGACCCAAGGATCATGACTTGGAACTCCGCTCAATGGGCGTACCTCGTCAATCCCCTTAGTTGTTACCGATGATGGCCCTACCATTAATCACCACACAGGCCGGTAGGTTGCACATCGCCCCACTCTAGGCTTGTATAGAGACATTCGCCCCCCGTCATCATCACCCCCACTCTAGGGCTAGATGACTCGTCATCATTACCCCCACTCTAGGGCTAGATGACTCGCATTGTAAAAACTCCCTATTTAGAGTAAATACATCGAATGTCCCCCATCATGGTCTTTGCACTCCCGCAATGGGCCGTACAGTTCACCTCCTGAGTTTCACAACACCCCACTTTAGGCTTGTGCATCTCAAGTACAACACCTCCCTGAGTTGCACTCCACCCCACTCTAGGCTTGTGCATCTCAAGTACAACACCTCCCTGAGTTGCACTTCACCCCATTCTAGGCTTGTGCATCTCAGGTACCACATCTCATATGCTCAAGGCATAATCAACATCACAAGATTAAATACATCATCATCATCATCGTCATCATCATCATCAATCATCCTCATCATAAATCATCATCATCATAATCATAACACTCATCACATGCTCAATGCATTATTATATAAACATCAAATCACACTCATCGTAAGGTTATGTACATCATCATCATTATCATAATAGACATCTATTCATCAAGGGTATAATCATATCATCATAGTCCCACCAAAATCAAAGTATAACTATCATCATCATACATCACAATATTATAAGCATCTAACATCACATGGGATATTCATATCATCATATTCATACCACAATCGACACACTTTAAACATCCATTTAAATCTCAATTTCACAAAATAACATTTATATTAAATACATATCAACCTCAAATTCATGTGTTAAGGAAAATCCATCCTCACTCAGAAAAGAACTCATCAAACTCACATCAAAACAGAAATCTGCGAGCTGCGCTTCAACTTGCGCTGCAGCGCAACTTGCAGCGCAGATTCCAGAGGACCACGCTTTAACTTGCGCTGCAGCGCAAGTTGCAGCCCAGGTGTTGCAAAACGCGACTACATTGTGTTTTTGCCCTTTTTGCTCCCTTTCTTCAATCCCTACTCAATCCTCATCGTTTATACTTCAATCATACACATTTATATCAAACAAACTCAACAAAAACACCAATCTTTACACAGATTTCACAGTTATTCCATCATAATCCCAAATCATCAAACCCTTATTTACCCCTTTTTACTACTCTCAATATCCTCTTCAATTTCATTCAAGATTCATCAAGATTCATAAAACAATTCAACAATCAACAGGTTTTCATCATCCATACTCAATATAAACATATATCAATTCGAATTCAAAGTCTTAGAACTACCCAAGAACCCCCACATGCACATACAAGCAACACCCTCCCCCCCACCGTACCTTAAGTGTAGATCAAACAACAGCAAGTAAGACTCTTTCTTGGTTCTTGATTATTACTCTCCAGCAACCTCCTCTTAAGACTCGGTTTCTCCCCTCCTTAGCGTTTCGCTCTCTGACGATTTAAAGAATAAGGATTAGGGTGAACTGAGAACCCCTCCTTAAATAAATACTTAATTGGGCTAGGCCCACTCCTAACCCATTTATCTTCTTTTAAATTTGAAATAGCATTATTAATAAAATAACTAATACTACTAATACTATTATTTACTTCTCTTATTTTATTAATTTTACTTTATTTAAAAAAAATTTGGGATGTTACATAGTTAACCAGAAAATTGTATAGCATTAACCATAAATTCATTCTCAGTGATTATTTGTGTAGTAATCATTATGATCAAATAACTATTCAAGATGAACTTTGTTTTCAAGTGAACATGTGGTTAATACCATATAAGTTGGTGGTTAACTGTGTTATTAATCTGGTTAATAATTTGTTTTCAAGTGAGCATGTGGTTAATACCATATAAGTTGGTGATTAACTGTGTTAATAATCTGGTTAATAATTATAAGTGAGGCAAAAAATGGTTAAATGTGAGTTATTATGTAGTAAAATAAGTTGATCGAGTGGCTAATAACAAAGTTAACCAGATTAATAACATAATTAACCATAAACTTATATGGTATTAATCATCTATTCACTTGAAAACAAAGTTAAAGGTTTGTCATTAATAACTGTTCAAGATGAACTTTGTTTTCAAGTGAACATGTGGTTAATACCATATAAGTTGGTGGTTAACTGTGTTATTAATCTGGTTAATAATTTGTTTTCAAGTGAACATGTGGTTAATACCATATAAGTTGGTGGTTAACCGTGTTAGTAATCTGGTTAATAATTATAAATGAGGCAAAAAAGTGGTTAACTGTGAGTTATTATGTGGTTAAATAAGTTGCTCGAGTGGTTAATAACATAGTTAACTAGATTAATAACATAGTTAACTATCAACTTATAAGGTATTAACCACATGTTCACTTGAAAACAAATTATTAACAAGATTAATAACACAGTTAACCATCAACTTATATAGTATTAACCACATGTTCACTTGAAAACAAAGTTCATCTTGAACAGTTATTTGATCATAATGATTAATACACAAGTAATCACTGAGAATGAATTTATGGTTAATGCTATACAATTTTCTGGTTAACTATGTTATCAGTCTGGTTAATTGTAGATTTAAAAAAAAATCATTGTTAATGGAAAAAAAATTACTGTTCATTAAAAAAAAAGCACGGTTCATGCTAAAAAAATAACAAAGGTACTGTTCACCCAAAAGTGTACGGTGTGTACACTTTTGGGTGTTGGAAAATCGGGATTGTTTTGCGAAACAACGTGATTCTTCACATTTCAAGCCACTGTTTCACATGATATTGGTTGGTTTTGAATCCTCACATTTTCAACTACCTTTTCAACCGGTATAGATTATAGAACACTTGTTTTCATAATTTGGAACAAATTTCATGATGATAAAGTGTTGAAAAACTTGGATCTAAGGTACACCCAAATTAAAAATGGTTCTGCAGTTACTTTGATAAACCACTTTGGCACCCTCTTTCAATTCAGATTTTCACCGGTACTTTCTCATTTGATGATTTTGGATTATTAGAATTTGCTCCATGTATATTGATATATTAGGAGAACGCTTGTCCATAGTGATCCCTGATTATGTATAGGATCCATTTTTTTTATTCGAAAATAGTGTTAAAATTGGTGAAGAAATATGATGATTCAAGTTGGGTCATGAAGAACCGGTTTCCAAACTTCATATGCACTTAATATTAATGACTATGCTACAAAATGAATTCCCTAAAGGAATAACATGAATTAATTCTCTAAAGGATCATAATTGCATGTATTTAGGACTATTATCAATAGATTTCATGAAATAATTTATTTGAAAAAAAAATATCAAACTGGCACCCCAATTCAAAAATGGGTTTGTTGCATGAATAACAAGTCAATTTTCTAGAATCCCCATTTTACACCGTTCCATATAAGGTCAAGGTTACAACTCAAACAATTAATAACTTTGTTTCTCTGAAATCAATACCCAAATTCCAAGAGAGCATCCAATTACAAAACACACCTTTTCACTTTCAATAAAATTAATGGCAAGAAATTTTACATGCCAAAATAAACAACTATCATACATGAAATTATAATAATAGAAAAATCATGGCATCCATAATTTGTTATATATTTATATATAAATGGATCCTAAAACATACAACTAAGGCTCTGATACCACATGTAAGAAAAATTTGCACATCATGTCTCATATTCATATCAAATGAATAACATGAATTAATTCCCTAAAGGATCATAGTTGTATATATTTAGGACACCATATAATATAAGAGAAGAAATGAATATAACGTATCTCTTGAAGTCATTATTATAGTCTTGATTTGATACTATTGATTGTCCTTTGAATCACTCTAATTTAGGATAGGATCTTCAAGATATGAAAGAGGCCACAGTTATTCAATCAATGAGTTTTTTTTTATTTGATTCTTTAAATTATGTTTCTAAAATTATTTTATTTTGTTTTGATTTGGTTTGGTTTTGTTCAATAAATCAATGTTGCCCAGGTGGGAGAATGTTAGAAAATTTTATTTTCTATGACTTTGGCCTTCCATTGATTTGTTAAAATATTGGTTCATAATAATATCTTGATGGTTCTTGGAATATCCATTTAAGTGATCGGTGGATATTGGAAGTCACATGTTAAGTGTATGTATATATAAGTGTAGCCTATAGTTGGATGGATCCTTGATGGGTAGGACCATCACAACTTTTCACGAAAGGGTATGGTTTGAACCATTGCAACCCTACATGAAAGGGTAGGTACCCTCTCCACTTCCTCTATAAATATATGTCTAGGGACATACGGAAAACGTGTATGTCATGTAAGTCAAGTCATGATTCACATGCATTAAATCCCATCAATCTTAAGGAAGAAGGAGAGGAAGATCTGTTATATTTATATAATTATTTATATGATTATTATTATATAAATAATTAATAAATATAATTCATATTATTATTGTGGATTAACATTAATAAATTAATTAATTACATTTGTTAATATCAATTATCACCATGGATCCTTCTCTGATTCCGGGTACGCAATTCCTTCTAATCATTTTATGAACATGCTATATCTCGTATCTATCTGAATTGATCTAGGCTATTGTCGTTTAAACTTAACAATTGGTATCAGAGCTTAATAGATACAGATTATGGTTGTTCTGGGTTAGAATTAGTATCCTATGAACCCTAAATTTATACTGATAAAATTTTTCGATAATTGTGCATAAAATTTATGGATTTTCGTTATTGGATATATGTCGTATTGTTTTAATACTGTGAAGGATATTTCGAATTACAGAATCGTTTTTCTTCTCCGTTTCGCGAAACGTTCGAAATTTTGATTCTCATTTTTTGGCTTTCGAAACATAAAATTGATTTACGGGTTTTGTTACCCATACACCTATACAATTTTGAATCATAAGTCAAATTTTGGTGCGATTTCGTTATGTATTTTGTGAGAATTTGTCAGTTTTCTTCTCGGGTTACCTTTAAACCCGTTTTTTTGATCTCACAATTGAGCTATTTTTTTTCGAAATTACTTTAGTGGTTTTGTTTGTCTCTAGATTTAATACAAATCTGCACATTTTGAGAAGGAATCGTTGCAAAATTTGAGAAAATTGAACATTTTTCTGTCGCGGGTTTCACTCCCAAAACTCCATTTTTTCGATCTGTTTTTTCTCACAAATGGATCGATGATTCTTAAAATTGATTTGGGGCTTCCAACCGCCATAATGTTGGGCCCATTCCGGCCGGAAAATCCTGCCTCCCCGTCGCCGGAAAACGTCGCGGCAGAGGAGGTGTTTTCGCGGGTCAAAGTAACCCGTTTTTTCGTTCATCATTTTCGATCTGAAATTTCTCCTTGTCGAACGTTTGATTCCGGCAATTGATAGAGGGCTTTAAACCGCTGTGCTGCGGCGGTTCTCCAGCCGGAAAATCTCGACGTTCCGATTCTGTAACAGTGTATTCAGTCGGGTCTTGGCCGCGGGTCGAGCGACCCGTTTCACAGGATGCTGGGCGAAGAAGATGACTAGTGACAGCGCACGCCCACTCGCGGTAGTGGCGCGTGTCAACGCGTGGAAACATGTCCGGGGCCAGAAAAATTTTAATTTTTATACCAAAAATTAAATAATTAATTTTCTAAATTTATTGGTATTTTTTTTGTAATTTTTGGATGCCTGGAAGTATTTTATTTAATTACTTTGAGAGTAATTTATAATTTTGGAAATGCTACTCTCACAATTTTGGCCTGAAATTTTTTGTGTATATTTCATATATTATTAGAGAGTTTTTTGTATATCTCACTCTCTCTAATATTGAGTCAATGTTATGAAATTATTTTTTGGCCATTTTGAAATCATATATTATGTATTTATAATACATATAGTTTGTTAATCATGCAATTTAGTTATTTAATTAAATTATGTTTGGCATGATTTTTTATATTTTGTATAATTGTGAGCTCGCCTATCGTGGGTACAATTATGCAAAATTTTATGGAAATTAGTTATTTTAAATTATATTTATATTGCACTAATAATAATTATACCCTATCGGTGTATTGTTATTAATGTGATTTGGTTTTATGCAATATATATTGGTGTTTAACTCATGTCAAAAATTTATTTTAATACCCTATCGGTATTAGAATTTTGTTTTAGGACATGAGAATTATATATTGTATAATTTATTATTTCTTATTTATTGTGATTCGATACCCTAGACGGGATCATTGTAAATAAGAAATTTTGGTTAGTGGGCACCTTATTATTTTGGCTAGACACACAGATTCATTTAATGTTGTGTTAGCATAAGATATTATGCATATTAAATGTTTCTTTGTTATTTTGGTTTTAGCCTTTATGCCCATTTCTGTTAATATTTTAAATAAGACCTACCCTATCGGTATTGTATTGCTTGACATAATCATTGTGTGATAGAGAAAATAATATTTTTATATGATTTTTATATCATATTATATTTTAAATACTTTTCTCTATCAAGTGGGAGAAATCTACATATATTATGTTATGATTTTGTCAAGCAAGATAGTAGTAATGCAATGACTACTTTCATATTGTAAACCCTTTATTGTCAAGGCTTTATATTGAGGATATTGCTTGTTAAGTCTCTTTGAGAATATTATAGTTAAACTCCCTATTATTGTCTTATATTATGGGTACCAGACAATATGTTGATGTCCCAAATTAACTTGTTATTGTTTGAAGAGATTAATTTCTCTATTACATACCATTAATCTTCCTTATCATCAATGATATGTCAAACTATTTTGGGATATATATGTATGGATAAATTTTGTATATAATACAATATTGTTATCCTGTAATTTTGTAATTATTAGAACAATGGGAGTTAGAGACATCATAAATCTTTTATTGTATCCTCAATAATAGTCAAGGGTCTTATGCACTTTCGTTTTCGCTTCCGCTAAAATGTGTTTTGTTATTATTTAAATTGTAACACTTGAATTAGTTGTTGAATTTTTCTATGATCTCATTTTGAAATATGTTGGAGATTATAATCTCACTCATATGTTGGCAATTTTTCTAATAGCCATCATATTTTATAAAATTATGTGTTACAATATTTTTAAGGAGATTTTCTATTTTAAAATGTCATGTGGACATTTATAATTTCCTTCATTTTGTAAGTAAAGTATATGGTTAACTATGAAACTCCTTTGCAAAACCATTATTATGGTTTTATATTGAATGGTTTTATATTGAGTTTCATATTCTGTTATGTAACCATTTCTGTTGACTTTACTTTAATATATTTCTCTCTAATATCAATTTTTGAAGAGAGAAAAATTGTGAGTTTTAGACTCATTATGAGTACCTTAGCAAAATTATAATCCCACTATTGGATATTATAACATTAGAGTATTTTAATATTATCGGACTCTAATGAAAATCCTAATAATATCATATTATTTTGGATTAGTGGGAGTACACACAATTGTTTGTCTTGAGACAATAACATTGCTATATGTTCTTGTGTGCACTTTTGTATTAAAATATTGTTTTTTTGAGCTTTTGGTTGTCATATATTCTTATGTGCACTTAATCATATGACATGCTCTTAGACATTTTGGGAAGAAGTCTCATTCCATATTACTGAGATGTATTCTTGTGCACAAATTGTTGATATATATTATTATGTGCAATTTTGTTGAATCTAAGTAAGGCACATTAAGTGTACGCTAAGGTTATTTTGTTGGTATTGCACATTTGGCTTGCAATTTTGTTGTGCTTCTCTTTTGACCAACATTCCATATTTTATAAGGTCACAGATTTATAAGTATCCTATATGAAATTATATATCCCATCGAGTATAATTTCTTGGATCGATAATGTGTTTATATATTATTTGGACCGATAAAGTGCTTACTCATTGATGCCATTTGGTATGCCCATTTTGTAATTACTTTGGTTATTGGGTTATGCCCATAAGTAATTATTTTTTTGTTATTTGTTATTGGGCTATTATAGACACTTGAGTTTATGTGGACTATGTTATTATTATTATTTTGGCCATTGTGTCATGAGAGACACTTTGATTATTTGAGTATGCAACTTTGTTGTAATTTTCTTTAACTGATATTCCACATTTCATAAGGTTACAATGCATAGTCACTTATTTAGTAATTAAAACTCAGATTATTAAATGTCAACTGTTCTCGAGCATTCTTGATTTAGCTCATGTGTAATTACTTTTGTTATTGGGTCTTCCATTTATGTAATTACTCTTGATACTGGGCTATTGTGTGCACTTATGCTTATGTGGATTATGTCGGGTTTGTGGCCTATTGTGATGATGAAAGGAGTTGTTTTGGATTAGTGTCTAAAAGACATTAACAGCAACTATCACGTGTGTTGAGCATTTTAGTAAATCCACTAACCAAAGACTTGATTATTGGAGTTTTTCATAACTCATGTGTATTTGTATAAGTCTTTTGGTATTTTGGGTTAGTGGGAGTTTAATTTGTATTTGCTCAATATTATGAGATATGTGTTGGTTTACTTTTATTATCATATCTCTTATAGCATCTAAGATGCTGGGACCATTATTGGATAGCATATTGTTTTATTGAATTATGTTTTCTCTTATCCATCATTTTATGAAATATAAGCATAAGGTATGTATCCCCATCGGATAGTATCTTTGTGATTCATCTTCGTAGCAGAAGTATTTACCGGTTCGCCAGGGAAATATGTTGGTTTAGCAGAAACAATTAGAGGGTTTAAATTAATTCTTTCTGGAGAATTAGATGGTCTTCCCGAACAAGCCTTTTATTTGGTAGGTAATATCGATGAAGCTACTGCGAAGGCTACGAACTTAGAAATGGAGAGCAAATTGAAGAAATGACTTTAACTCTTTGTGTACTGACCCCAAATCGAATTGTTTGGGATTCAGAAGTGAAGGAAATTATTTTATCTACTAATATGTTTATATTTCTTATATTGTTAATTGATATATGTGCTTGTGTTGTAATTGATATATTTAATTTATTGATTAATGTTATCCAAGTGGGAGAATGTTATATTTATATAATTATTTATATGATTATTATTATATAAATAATTAATATTATTATTGTGGATTAATATTAATAAATAAATTAATTATATTTGTTAGTATCAATTATATTGCACATTATTATTAATTTTTTGGATTTATGGATGATATATATTGGGTTCTGATGAATAGTCCGCGATGGGTTGGACTGTTCAGTAACCCGTTGAGAGGTCCCTGGTCTCTACTGGTATGGATATAAACTGGTACCCCATTAGTCAGTTTATATATATAAGACATATGATAGAGCAAGTCTCTGCACTCTGTATTGCCTTTCTGTCTTTTGAGCTCCTGCCAGGAAGAGAGCAGCATTCTCTCACTCTGTTCAAGACAAACACCATGGATCCTTCTCTGATTCCGGGTACGCAATTCCTTCTAATCATTTTATGAACATGCTATATCTTGTGTCTATCCGAATTGATCTAGGCTATTGTCGTTTAAACTTAACAAATCCTATCCTAAATTAGAGTGATTCAAAGGACAATCAATAGTATCAAATCAAGACTATAATAATGACTTCAAGAGGTACGTTATATTCATTTCCTCTCTTATATTATATGGTGTCCTAAATACATACAATTATGATCCTTTAGGGAATTAATTCATGTTATACATTTGATATGAATATGAGACATGATGTGCAAATTTTTCTTACAAGATATTTAAAGTTACAGTAAAATTAAATAGTAGATTTAAATTACTACCACAGAATTAAAATAAATTTTCTTTAACATAGTTTTGAGTGATTTATTTCCGTATTTCAAAAAAATTAGCCAACATACTGTATTTTTAAATTATGAATTTTATATTAAATATTATAAAATAATTAATTAATGTTATAAATTCAATAATAAAAACCATAAATTTTATTATTTGAATAAATGTTTTCTCATTATTCAAATTATAAAATTTTTAAAATAATACTATCATTTTTTAAATCCCAAATTTTTTCACTACTATAACACACGCAAACCCAAAAGCATGATGTGACGAGAGGGAAAAAATATCAAATAAAAAAAATCCTTGAATTGATGAAGTTTTAGGGGGTGTACATAAATTTAAATAGAAATTAATTATGAAAAAGATATATAAAATCATTTTTATAAATATAAATTAAAATATAAAAATTAAAATTATAAAAATATGTAAATAAATAATTGAATATAATTTAAACTTAAAACATGTAAGCGAAGAAATTGAGAATGACATCCGTTTCTTTAAAGGATAATACAATTAAAAGATATAAGTAATAACTTTCTAAATAATACTCTGATTTAATATATAAGTTTAGAAGTAATTAATTTAAAGACATAAGCAGTTGAGAATGAGATGGTTTTCTTTTTGGTATTTGACTAATTCTCCACTATCATATTTGTAGGTTTAAGTGTCTATCTAGGATTACAATCCACTTTTAAGAAGACCAATAAATGTTTGGTTGTTGAGAATGAAATTTAAATATAGATAAAAAATTTACCAAAAAATGTGACTAATTTTAAAGTTTAAATATAATTTTAGAGGAAAATTACAGCATAAAAAAGTTAATAAGTACTTAAGGTTTTATATAAATTAATAAATGTTATATAAATATGTTATACAAATTAATAAATGTTATACTAAGGAAAATTAATAAATGTTACTCCCTCCGGTCCTATTTATAAAAACTTTTTAACTACTTCACACGGATTAAGGAAGTTGGTTAATTTAGTTGATTACAATAAATTTGTCATGAATGTGTATCATATTTACTAAACTACCCTTAAATTTATTGAGACCCATTATCTTTCTCTTTCTATTTAACTACTCAATTGTGTCATACTCTCTACTAATTAATTACTCACCTACCTCCACTAATGGGGTATTTTTGTCAAATAATAATTAATGCATGAGACAATCTGAAAAAGTTCTTATAAAAAGGACCAAGACCCACCTTCAAAAAGGTTCTTATAAATAGGACCGGAGGGAGTATACAAATATGTAATGGGTTTAAATGTATTTTTTATCCCTATTTTTCCGATTTCGCAATTTTGATTCCCTTAGTAATTTCTTTTTGTGATATTGGTCCCATATTTTGCTAATTTTGCTATTTTGATATCCCTAGTAATTTTAGTTTTGCAATTTTGATCCCCAAATGTTTTTCCACTGTTAATTCTTCATCCAATAATTAATGATTTTTGCTAATGTAGCTCCTATTTTGCAACAAGACTATTGGTTAATATGTGATATGAATTGTTTATGTTTCATTTAAATTAATGTTTGAATATTTTAATTACTGTCTTTCAAAAAATATTTTAATTAATCAAATGAATATGTGTGCCCAGCTTTCTCCATCCCCTCTCTCTAACAAAAATTACAAGCATATAGTTTAAATTAAATTAACAAGGTAATAATTGATTACCAAAAAAAAATTAATCAAATGAATAACCTTGTGATGTATTGTGTGAGAATAAAAAATATCTTTAAAAAATATTTAATTAATCAAATTAAATCATTATACATTTTTTTCTAAGCAAAGAGAAAATTCATTATATATACATTGTTGATTGATGGTAAGGAAGGAAATAAATATTTACATTTTAATATTGTCACGTCACTGTTATCAATTAAAGACAATAAAATAAAGCGAAAGAAATTATATATATGAATTAATGTAAGAAACTTTTATCCATTATTCTTAGTGATTAAAAATGTTTATGATACTTTGAATAGGGATGGCAATGGGTACCCTCTGGGCAGGGTACCACAGTGCCCGTCCCCGTACCCGCGTTTTAAAAAGAAGCCCGTACCCGCGCCCATACCGGCGTGGGCAGTAACTTTAGTGCCCGTCCCCATACCCGCTAGGCACCTATATGCCCGTACCCGCGCCCGTTACCCGCACTTTATTAAGTAAAAAATTAACAGCTCACTAAAAAAATATTAATTAAAGAAAAATATATCTCAATTTAAAAATTATTCGAAGATCGTCCAAACATAATTTTTAAATATCAGTGACACAACAATTTAATTAAATTGAAACACAATATGTTAATGTTCTAAAACACAAAACATAAATTTTTTATTAAATATTATAATATACTTTCACGTCACACTATTTTATAAACTTGGATATCATATGTTAGAATTCTCCAAGATTTGTAAAAAGTGATTTTTAACACAAATAGATAGTTTTAAAAATATGTATAAATATATTAGATATTTTAATAAAATTAATATATTTCTATATATAATTATATATGATATTATTTATTAAATAGTTATATATATGAGTGCGGGATGGGCATCATAGTGCCCGTACCCGCGCCCATCCCCATGAAAAAATGCGGGCTATTGCCCGTACCCGCGCCCATACCCGCTTTGCGGGTTTTACCCTGCCCATTGCGGATAATTTTTGCGGGTATCCATAGGGCCTGGGCTCAATTGTCATCCCTAACTTTGAACTGGAAGGAGATTTTAGCTATTATTGTCATCATATAAAAGAAATATTAAAAAAATTCATTAATTATTGAATTGAGAATTAATGATAGGAACAAATTTGCATAATTCAAAAAAAATTGAAAAACTAAAATCACGAAATCAATAAAATAGGAGGACCAAAATTCCTAAAGAACCAAAATCGCTAAATCAGCAAAATTTGTGGACCATAATCACAAAAAAAAAAACTAAAAAACCAAATTTATTAAATCAGAAAAATAGGGGACCAATAATATATTTAAACTAATATAATAATAGTAAGTCTTATCTAAATTATTTTTGTAAAAACAATTAACTTATATATAGGTTTGATTCATTCAATACGAAGGATGAGACATGAAACACGTGCGCGACACGATTAGAATTTAATGAGCTTTACTTTATACTACTTCTGTTGCCTTTCATTGCAGACGTGATGGTTTTGTATCTTCACTTTCCAGCATCATTCTGACATTCTCTTTAAATGGATCGATCCACTTCATCTAATTTAGAGGTCCTTCAAGGGTTGGACCCATCTGAAATAATTTCTCCAGCGCATCCTTCACCTCGTGGTACACACATAATCCGGATCCTTTTCAGTCATTTCATTTCTCTTTATATCTTTCTCTCATGTTAATAAATTGATCAATTTGACAATTAGATTGGTGAATTTGCATATCTCATTAAAAAAATATAAAAATATTCTACAATTTCATTTGTAACAAACATGCTATAATAAATAACTAAATTGATCAATTATTACCTTGTTAATTTAATTTAAATTATATGGTTGTAATTTTTGTTAGAGAGAGGGGATGGAGAAAGCTGGGCACACATATGTCAAAATTTAATTTATGTCATTAAATTAGGTCAGTTTGGATGCACTTTTACATAAGAATTTCTATGTGAAAAAAGTAAAAATAAATCAAAGAAAACAAATGAATTTAACTTTTCCACAAGTTGAAATTAGTATTTATAGCCACATTTTCCAAAAATTTACTCATTTAACTTTTTTATAAGTAATTGAATTCAACTTATGAAGAAATTAAATTCATTTAAACTCTTTATTTTTCTCTTTCTAGAAGTTCTTCAACATCCGAACTGAGCCTTAATGTAATTTAGTTTATCTATGCAATAAAATATATATGACATGTTTTTAAAAGGAGATAAGTATATTTAGTTTAAAAAAATATATGGTATTATTTTTTTTAGATTCATAGATTTATTATAAAAATTGCCCAATTCTTGAATTCTTAATTTAATTATTTTTAAATTATTTTATATTAAAGTAATTTCTAAATCTCATTATACATGTTCATTCATATATTATTACAATATTATCCCAAACAAAATTAATTTAAATATTTAAATTAAGTATTGTAAAGATGAGCTGACTGTAAGGACTTATTGAATTGTCAAAAAATTAATGGGTCTGATGTGATGCAGCAACTATGAAAATATAAATTCATTTAGTCAAACATGTTATTATATTATTTTTGTGTTAATCACATGTATCCCTATTATAAGAAGTAGTCTTGCTTGGGGTTTAGTCAATAGTCATAGTTAAAGTTCTTCGCCCCTCTCTAAGAGTCTGTTTGGTGGAGATAGAACTCAAAAGTTCTTCCCACAATCTCAGCTTCATTGTCAACAATTGATCCACAACCATTTAGTAAATTATTATATTTTGAAAGGAACAATAATTACCCAAAGATAATTCATCTTCAAAAATCAATTAAACTTAATAAAAGAGGTAATATTTACAAGCTCGTTAATGTTCATTGCGGTGAAATTAATTCCTAGAAGTTTTTGAATTAATCTCATTAATAGTAAATTAATTTATTTTATTATTTCTTTGCAGTTTTTTAATATACTCTTAGTTAATTAGTTGTCTTTAGGGTGCTAAAATTCAGCTCTGACCCTTTGAATTTTTTCTCTGAATTTTGGAGGGCGTGTTAACTCAAGAAACTCAAGAATGGCTTCTGTTGCTGACACTAACATGGAACCTGATCCACCAGATAAGGGGGATGCGTGCTTTCATGCAGTTCTTTCTTTCGAAGAGAAGCTTATGGGTAAACAGGGAAAAAGTGGTCCAAAGGAGAAGGTTGATTTGATTGGCAAGAAGCTGTTTCGTATTGAGTTTGAAGATGGAAATCGCCTTAAGCCAAAGTGTTATGTGGCAGATTATGTGCTTCAGAACTTGAGACAATCATGGAATGAGGCTGTGATCCTGAATTTGCTGGGGAAATCTATTGGGTACATCACAATGAAGGAAATCTTTGAAAGGTATGGCGTTTATCATGATCTTGATCTGGGGGATGTAGGAAATTGTTATTATGTGGCCCGATTTGATCTTGAGAGTGATAGGAGTAAGGTTACTAGTGATAGACCATGGATGATCTATGATCACTATCTCTCGATTAGGAGTTGGACCCCTGATTTTGTTGCTTCTACTGATACCGTAGATTCTACAATGGTGTGGGTTCAAATTCCTAATTTGGGATTGGAATATTATGAGGAGCATATTTTACTAGCTCTGGCTTCAACAGTTGGTACTCCAATTAAAGTGGATCAAACAACTCTCAATGTTGCAAGGGGTCGTTTTGCACGAGTTTGTGTGGAGATCAACCTGAATGAACCCGTGATTGGCAAGGCCTGGCTTCAGGGACATTGGTACCAAGTGGAATACGAGAGCTTGCACTTGATCTGTGGTTATGTAACAAGATCTTGTCCCAAGGCTCAGAATGTTCCAAACCAAATGAATAAGATGTTTACTAGTTCAGGGGTGAGCCAGCAGGTGCCTCATCAAGATAAGGGTAAAGTTTCTTCTGAGATTCATTCAAGAATTGAGGTTTCAGAGGGCCCGGATTATACTAGGATGGAGGATCCAATTCATGGGGAGTGGCTTGTTGTCTCTCAATCTAAAAATAATGGTTCTTCCAGGGGGAAAAGAAAAGGATCAAGTGAGCACCAAGAATTCAGGGATTCCTTCAACCAAGAAGCCTGGCTCCAAGAATAATCAGTTTACAACACTTTCCCTTCCCCATTCAGAAGTTGATCTAGAGGGGAAGTCATTCCTCAAAGTTTTCAATTTCAGGCTAAAACTGAGAATCCCCTCTCCCGCCCTTTTTTGAGGAAGAAAAGAAATAGAATTGATTCAAATCATGTCCCTGATAAAACTCCCATGGAATTTGGGACAACCATTAAAACATGTATGGAAGCGGGAAATAGCTCTTCACTAGATGGGACTCAACAAAAGAATTTGGGATAAAAACAGCCATGCAGGTTAAAGTTATCTTCCCAGATTGAGGTTTATGGATTTAGAGGATCAAGGTGGAGTAAGTGCTGGAAAAACTAATACTCGCCAGCAGTTAGCCCTGAGTAATTCCTCTGAGCAAGTAATGCTGGTAGAAGAAAATGACCATATGTTGGATGCGCTGGATCAAGCAATTGGAATCCAACCTCCTCAGGGATGATTCAGGTAAGTTTTGTATATCTTCTTTTGCCCTTTTGAATGAATTATATGATGCATGTCTTTAAGGATTTTTCTGTCATTGCCTGGAACATTAAAGGGACCGCTAGTAGGAGGAGTCATAGACATCTTAGAGAGCTTATGCTTAGGTTTAAACCTGATTTATTGTTTTTATATGAAACTCATACTCAATTTGAAACTACAAAATTTTTTTGGTATAGAATGAATTATACCCCTGTAGCCATTGAGGAAGCCCAAGTTCATACAGGTGGCATTTGGGCCCTCAAGCCTACTGGATCTTTGTTTTCCTTTTCTGTGGTAGATTCTTGTTCACAGGTTATCAGTTTAGAGGTCACCTTAGGCTCATCCTCTTGGATCTGTTCTGGAGTGTATGCAAGGCCTGCTCTCTCACAAAGAAATGTCATGTGGAACCACCTTCATAACCTCAGGGGAAAAATTAATTTGCCTTGGATGTTATTGGGGGATTTCAATGATATTTTATTCTCTTCTGAGCAGGGGGAAGTTTTTCAGTTGCTAGAGCCTCTAATTTTTCATCTAATCTGGATCAGTGTAATCTCTTGGATATTGGCTCTTTTGGTGCTAAATTTACTTGGAGCAAAAAGTGTAGGTATGGTCAGTAGGTTCATAGGAGGCTTGATAGATGCTTGGCTGATCATAATTGGAAAATGAATTTTCCAAGTGATACTGTTGAGAACTTGTGTAGATTGTACTCTGACCATCATTCTATCTTGTTAAGATGTGGAGGTAAAGCTATGGTGAGAGGGATTAGGCCTTTTCATTTTCAAGCGGCTTGGTGTATTCACCCCCTATATCCTTCCATTGTCGAGAATTCTTGGAGCTCTAGTGGTAAAGATGTTTTGGGCAGTTTAGTAGCTATGAGGGATGCTTCTATTGATTTTAATAAGGAGACATTTGGGAATATCATAGCAAGGAAAAAGGCTTTGGAAAATAGACTTACAGGAATTCAAATATGCTTGCAATCTGTTGATTCTGACAGACTGTTGTTATTACAAGAAGATCTTCTCAAAAAGTATAATACTACTTTATTTCAAGAAGAAGTCTTATGGTTCAAGAAGTCCATGGATAATTGGATAAAGTTTGGCAACAGAAACACTAGTTTTTTTCCACACTGAAACTGTAATTAGGAGATCTAAGAATAGGATTCATGGCTTATTTTTATCTAGTGGAGAGTGGTGCTCTGATGGGGAGACTCTTCAAAGGGAAGCAGTTTCCTATTTTAAGAACCTCTTATGTACAACAACAGCAAATGGCCAATTTGTTGTTTCTTCTAATATTCCAACATTATCTAATAAGGCCAAGAATGGTCTTCTTTCCCCTGTGACTAAAATGGAAGTTCATCAAACACTATTTAGCATGAAATCTTACAAGTCTCCTAGCCCGTATGGATACCAACCTATCTTCTTCAAGATGTATTGGGATTTGATAGGAGATGATCTTTGGGATTTTGTGAGACAAGCTTTTTGTTGAGTCTCAAAAATATCATAAGGAAAATTATGATGTTTTAGATAACTCACTTCCCAAGTTTTAATGCTTAACAAATTTGGGTTAAAATATTTATCATAGATACATATATGTTTAATGATTTATCTATGATTTCAGCAAGCCACTATGAACTTATATAAAGACTGTTTGAAGCGCATCAACCTGTCTGAAGAGTTGAAGCCTTCTAAAGGTTCAACCTGTCTGAAGTGTTGAAGTCGTCTGAAACGCATCAACCTGTCTGAAGAGTTGAAGCTGTCTGAAGGTTCAACCCGTCTGAAGTGTTGAAGTCGTCTGAAGTATTTAATGACGTGGCACCCTTTGCTGAAGTTTGTGAAGACATCTCTGAAGTTCTTCCGAGTCAAGCGTTCTCTGCTGCACGTACCTTTTCAACGTTATTTATGGCAAGGAACACAGAGACCTTTCCTGGTTTATTTGAATTTCATACACCACTGAGGAAATCTCTGCAACGCAGCCTCTGCAGCAACAATAGTAGCAGCTTTATGGCAGCACCAACCTTGTACAGTGTCAGAGATATCAGAACTCTCAGAAGCATGTCTCATAACAGATTAAATAGCATTTAATGTTATCTCTAAACGGTGGTTTTTCAGCGGATTGAAGTTTCAACAGTTTGAAGAATGGGTATAAATACCTCTTCATGAAGACCATCAGATGTTAGAAAAATTAGAAAGAATTCTAAGTGATTCATTATTCAAGAAAATCAAGAGAAACTTTTCGCTGCAAGTTTTTACTCTGTAAAAACTCTCTGATAAAATTTTCTTTGTACACAATTTGTATATCCTGAGCATACTTCAGTTATATTGTACATTGTCTCTGTTTAAGCTTCAAACTGGTATAGTTTAAAAGCTTAGAGTTTTTCTTTGTAAAATTGTTTTTGAGCCTGGAGAGGCTTATCTGTAAAAGAATACTTGGTTGTTGAGCCTGGAGAGGCTTGTCTGTAAAAGAATACTTGGTTGTAGAGCCTGAAGAAGCTTGACTGCAAAAGAATACTTGTAATCTTGGTAAAGATTAAGAGAAAATCCAAGTGCTAGTTGGCATTGGGACTAGACGTAGCTCACAGTGGTAGTGAGTGAACCAGGATAAATCTCTTGGCTAAGTTTTCTTACCCTTATCTCTTGTCAATTTATTTATACTAATCAAAGGGTGTTGAAAAATTGTTCTGATATTTTAAAAGCAAGAAACTTTTTAAAAGACATTTTCAGAAGCCGTCTTAAGAAACTTCAGACAACACCTTAAACCTGTCTGAAACGTTTTTAAAACTCACTGTTTGCGAAAAGCTTCCATAAAATATTAAGAAACACTATTCAACCCCCTTCTAGTGTTTCCCTGTGTTTCTACAGTTGGTATCAGAGCTCAACTCAGGGTTGAGCACCTAACAAGTGTTGAGGACTAAAGATCCAGATGGAAGCTTCTAACAACAGGCAATACATCACCGAAGGAGCCTCTATTACAAGACCCCCAACATTCAATGGAGTGGACTACCACTACTGGAGGGATCGTATGAAGTTGTTCATTGAGAGCAGCAACATTGATGTCTGGGACGTGGTCACTGATGGAGACTATGTGCCTATGCATAATGGAGGGCCAATACCTAAGGCTGAATGGACCTTGGAGCAGAAGGCTAGAGTTCAAATGAACGCTAAAGCCAAACTCTATCTGATATGTTCTTTGAATAAATCAA